>OZ023212.1:27142313-27486210 GCA_963995525.1 Escarpia spicata
CTTCAGGATATTTGGTTTCATCCCATCAGGCCCTCCCGCTTTACTGGCATTTACCCTTTTGAACTGCTCTAACACCTCCTCTTCGGATACCTGAACAGGGTCTCCCTGATCTCGCCCCAGAGCAGGACTGACTAATCTCTCCTTAAGACTTTCCCTCTCTTTATTACAATCATACTTATCAAACCTGGCATAAAAATCATTCAGGCCATTGGCATCCTTCACTGTTCCCTTGCTTTTCCACTCATCACCACCCTTCTTCCCCTTGTACCCACTCATAATGTTCATCCTCTTCCATGCCATCTTCATGTTATTCCCTGTACAACAATCTTCTATCTTCCTCTTATACTGCCCTTTCCTCTTCCTGATCACAGACCTGACATCCCTCTGTATTTCTTCCAAGTCATCCATTCTTTTCTCTTTAAATGCTTTCTTTTTCTTTTGTAACCCAAGGTTTGTTACTGGCAAAAACTTTGACAGTTTTCTTAGGGATCACATTGTCCACATAGAAGGAAATGTAATACGTTGCACAGTCTGTCAGTTCACACACGCCACTCGACATGTCAACAAACACATCCCAGTCGGTGCATTCCAAACTCACTTTCAAAGTGTCGAGTGACTGGCTGGACCAGTCTAACACAGTTCTGATGAGGGGTGGTTCGCGTTGCACTCGGGGTCCAAACTTGGGCAGTACCTTCTTCGAGTTACAGTGGTTAAAGTCCCCCGTGATGGTAATGAGCGAGTTTGTAGGTCATGCATATGCTGAACAATCGTCTCTGTTGCGTCATTGGCTCTGGCTGTTGGTGGCACATACACTGTCACCGACAGCACGTGCGTAAACTCGCGGGGCAGGTAGTAGGGCCGCATACCAAGGGTCAACATATCTACACCCGATGAACAATGCTTGTGCTTGACAGTGACATTGTTTATGTGACACCATTTCTGATTGACACAAGTACACACACCCCCTTCGCCTTTCTTTCTCGAGTCCCTTGTTCTGTCAACCCTGTACATAAAAATCCCTCAAGTTCCCCTCCTCCCTTACCCCTTCTCCTTATCTTCAACTCTGGTGGCAAGTCAATCATCGGCTTCACTCTGGCTGCGGGTGATGAGCGCAAGGCAAGCAGAGTCGCCATGTTGTAATGGCGCGGGGTTTGACTGGCTGAGCCGCCATCAGAAAACAGTCCACATGTGAAGGAAGCCGGCACCAACAGCACCGATATACACACCGATACACTCCTGATATGTTCGGACACAATCCTGCACAGTCACAGCACTACACCATCCATAAAACACAATTCAATAGAAAAAAAACAGCATATGTGTGTATGTGTGCGTGCGTGTGTGCGTTCGTTCGTGCGTGCGTGTGTGTATGTATGTATGTATGTGTGGGGTGTGTTATGTCACCATTTTCCTCTTAAACAGTTTGCATCTCAGTCGCCAAACGTTCAGGGACGGTATAATCTACTCTACAACCCTTCAACAAAAGTAGTGCCTTTAGATTTTTTGAAATTCGCCATTGCTTAAGGGTTCTTAGCGGTTTTAGGGTGCGTACTGTACGTTAGATGCACGTATATCGGTTATTCATAAAGGTATGCGTATTTTCTGCGATTATTCCGAGGACCGCCGATCAGTTGATGACATTTCACCTTTAACTTACGTTAAAACGAGAAACTGGACGTTGGACAATGTTAAGTAGCCTCGTATTGTAACACGGAATCAATACTCCGCAAACAGGTGAATAGAACATAGGTAGATCAAAGTATGTTACGTTCAACGCACTTTCAACAGATTGTCCCGGCAGACCGTCGAGCGTTTGCGAATCTGCATGCAACAAAGTTGGGTTAATTACAACAAACACTCTGATTACTAAATTAATTACTTTTTTCAGTGGTCGACCAAAAAATATTTGTTGAGTCCAAAATCGGGACTGCTTCTTCCGGAGTTTCCGAACGCCAGTGAATTTGCGCATAAAGCGGGTATAGACAGGATAAAGGTAAGTGTGATTAGTTTTCGACACAATAAGTATTCTTCGTAGAGAAACGCCACGATTTTTTTGTTTTATGCACTGGTTTAAAATGTGTGAATATGTGTTACATAATAATGATAATAATTATTATAATAATTACATTACATGAACATTCAACGCCTCATCCATACCGTTGTTTTCGTTTAAATAACAATAAATTCAATAATACAATTAACGAAAAAGTGGGAAGTGTACTCGGCCACAAGTAATCTCACAGTAAGTGCAAAGCAATCCGTTGATTCTTTGTTGACATCCATTGTTGTAATAGTTGTATACTTATCTGCAGATGCAGACGTTTGTTATGATGTACAGCGCACACAGTCAACGAATTTTCGATACCGTCATCAGCGCCAACTTTGATGAGGTAAACTGCGAAGTGTATTTAAGAATAATTGTACTGTGTCTGGCGGGAGACTCCCATATCTAGTACCCATTTGTCTCCCTCATGGGCGTAATACGAAATCTCCAGTGTGTTGTCTCCTTTTTTAGTTGTTTAATTTGGTTTGTCAAAAAAAGAGTGTATGTACATTAACTGTCTCCTTTGTATTCTTTCTATACTCATAGGTAATGGTATAATTCTGCTCTCGTTGGCACGAGAGGTGCGGTTTTGTATCGCGTAAAAATGACCATCCTTGTCATTTAAGGATGTTTTCTTATGTGAAATGTATGATTGGGGTCAATGGGTAAAACGAATATATTATAAGTAGTTCCATTTTGTGAAATAATTCACCTACCTAATTACCGCGCGCACGTTTGTCTGTGTCAACTTTTGTGAACTACATATTTAGATTCGTGCTTGGGGAAAACGTAATAATCTAGCAGATGACTCGGCATTCAGGATGCTGTATATTGTATCTGCACAAATCATTCCTTTGTCAAGTAAACGCTGCCAGCCTTTCTAGACGCCGTTTATCTTGGATTGTTTAAAATGAATAGGTGCGGAACTTCCTGATACATTTCTGGAAAGGTATGCCTGCTCACCTGGAGGACATGCTGGACACTGAACTGATTGTCGACGTCATAGCATCGTGCGATATGACAGTCTACAACGCCTTGACAGAGGTTTTGATCCCAGCAACAATCCAGGACATACCGCAGAGGTGGGCGTTAACAAAATGTTGTTATTCATCGTGCTACCACTGTGTTAATATAAGAAAATTATCGTGTCTATGATAATCCTCCACTTGACAGGTACTTCCAAATTGAAACTAGCGTTACTTTTAATTGAGACGTCTCATTACAGGCTCTATCTTAACTTATGTATTAGGCCTATAATGTGACGATATAATTAACTCCAGCAATATTACAGGAACGCATCAATAAATATGTAGTGTGAAACCATTAGGCTGTCCAATAGAGTTGCAATGGGATGTGTAGTCTCTGTAGTGTAACGAGTTTAGTTCGAATGAATCGGATAATGTTCAAAAAGGTTTGACTTTGCAATACTAATATATTATTGATTTAGTTTACTTCCTACTTCCTATCCATTGACACACTCTTTCTTTTTGGACTAACTCTTACCCTGTCGTTACATAATTACATTTTCTACAACACGTGGCGTTATGCTTGACACAGCACACCTGAAACGTTGACAAAAGCGGCTTGTGAGACGCATGATATTACCTACTCCCCAACAGTGTATTCAGTGTTTGTTTCATGTCCAGTTGGCAATCTCCCTCCCATGTTTTTCCCGTTTTAAATTGTTCGCCGTCAATTATGCTACCACTTGTTGTCATGATTCGATCGCTTTCAGCTCTCTTCATCAGACTGATTCCGCTAGATGGGGGCTCAGTAGTCATAAACACTACCTTGACGTTCACCAAAACTATCAAAAACAGGCACTAAATATTGGGGTTCAACCCCCAAGCCCACACCCGTTCAGATGTTTCGGCTACTGCGTCGCCATGTAGCGGAGTTAGTCAGGTGAAAATGACTGGAAGCCGTCAAAACGTCACGAAGAAAACGTTTAAAATGACTGTGAACAACTTAAAAAACAAAGTGTTTGAACCAGTTAGTCTGACGAATCTCTTCACGCAACCTCCCTCCCAATTCTTTAAATTTGAGCCTCTGCATGCGTCAATAATTCAGAATGTTTGCCCATTATGGGGGGTAGCTTCACATCAAATAATACCCTACATTCTATTGTGCACATCGATCTTTAGATTAAATGTCGCCGTCATAATTCTTTTTTCAGCCTAGCCGTTGAAATCAACGATTTTACAGATCGCCTCCCGAATTGGCTTATAGAAGCTCTTGAAGATGTTAATAGTCGCCTGAAGAACGTCAAACTAAACGGCACGTATGGGCTTCATTTGCATTAGCATCGGCATACATTATAATCCATAGAATAATCATGAAAACATCATTAAAACAATATAATAATAATAATAATAACAACAATAACAATAATCGTAAACCTTTAATGCAATCTTACCACAATATCGCAAACGTCGACGATTATTTGAAAAAGTGTAGTAACCTACATTAGACTAAATCTCCAAGTCCAAGTATTCGTACGTTATTTTAATATCAGCCTGTTTATTCACAGCACATTAATGTCTACTAAGGATTATCTCCTCTATGACATATCGTCGCTAGCCCAAACGCGATTCTTGTCGTTTATGAGTGGCTGATGTTAACATTTTATTTGCAGCTGTGAAGACGTTCATTCAAGGTCTGCGACGACAGATGACCTTCATACATCTAGCTCAGGTGTCGCTTCTTGTAACGGCTTTATTGTTGGTGTCATGTGTTATCTAGAATATTTTGTATATATTATGTTCATAACCTTAGAATCTGGGGGGCTGCACTCTTGTTGAGGGTCACCGTAAAACCCAAGCTGCATCGCCTACTTTAAACCCACCAAAACAACCCAACTACACCCCCTCTTGAAACACAAAAACCATGTAAGTGCACCCTCACTGATGCTCGCCAAAAACCTCAAACGACATGCACTCTAAAACTCACCAAGCACCTACTATTGCGCCCTCTCTTGAGGGTAACCTTTTCTCTGAGTGTTATTTGAATGCTATTTCTCGAAATATTGGCTTGTTATATTATAATATACACATGTATATATATATATATATATATATATATAGAGAGAGAGAGAGGGAAAATCATAGCATCATTGTACTCCTTTCGCAAAAACTGTGAGAGCTCTGAGCGGGATCGTTGACTAAGTAACACCACTTGATAGATTTGTAAGAACCATCTTATAAAGACGTACTGTTGTAGGCGGCCAGGCCAATAGTGACGAGTGACAACCACACCAGACAGATGCTCGCTGACATTGCCGACGTCCACGTTACAGCGATATGTCAACAATCTGCATTTACCGGCCCAAACACACCAAACAGCCTCCTCAAAAACATCTACAAACGTTAGTGTGCATCTTCAAATGTAACACGCTAGGTTTGCCCAATTAATTATACCACTTCATTTCTAACAATATGGCCTAACTATATATATATATATCCCCTTTATGTCTACTGACTATGCCGTGTCACGACAGGTCGCTACCTGTACCTTCTACTGTAAGTCGTATGTTCTGTCTTCAGACTACTCACAGTTGAAGGTACTCCTATCTAGACAGAGCACAGTGGAAGCGTACACAGACTGGATGGAAGACGTCATCGATAGCTGTCTATTGCAGGCATGTTTCTAGTTTCTATATGTTTCCAGCGCATGGTAACGTTCTATTAACTGACTAGTCTGTACTATTGTGGTTACAACGTTATGATCTTATTTCAACTAGTCCGCCTTTTTCAGAACATTATCGACAAACCGACCTGTCTATGTTGGTACTGAGGGTTGTCACTGCCAGGGTGCTTGTCGTCCTCAGTGGTTCTTTCACGCCCCAAATTGAGACGGGACCGACATTAACGTGATCTCCGAATCACGAGGGATACACAGTCCCCGATGTTGAGAGCCAGGCTATTACACCAAATGTCATGTCTGCCCAGACCGGATTTGGAACTCAGAGCGCTGGCATGCCGGGAGGATGTGTTAATTACTACACCATCGCGCTCTCAAAACGTGAAATATCACTTCCTTCGTTCAATGGGTGGCCGTTTGTTGGATTATTTCATTAATCATATTATTCATCTCACAAACAACTTGTTTGTATTCTCCGAATATCTTGGCCAACTCGTTCAGCTCGTTCAGCGTTCGCTATGGGTGATTTAGGGTAACCTGGGGCATATCGGCCCCTGGAGGTACATGTAATACGGCCCCCACTGTATCTGCCAAACCAGTGAACACGAATTAACGTCGCATTGTTGAAAACGATGTTGCCACCTAGCGAATACTCTTAGCGACCGCAAGGCTAGACGCTATTAAAAGTAAGTTCATAATTGTACTTTAAAGTTTTGCATACCCACCGATCTAATAATCAATCTTTGATCAAATCGATGATAACACATTCACCGTGTGATGATAAGCCAGCGAATGGTACTAACGCACTCGCAATTACACATATCTTCAATTACTTTGATCAAAACGTGAGCGATATTAACGGGTTACACGTGAATAATGAATATATCAGCAATGGTGTGTACGGGGTAAGACGGCCCTTTCAGAACGGGGTAAGACGGGGTTACGGGGGCCGTCTAACCTCGCCATTCTGTACGAATATTGTATGCAAAGGCAATAAAGCTATGATGTATCTATAGCATGCAATATAATTTAAATATGTATAAACTTTTTACACATTTATATATATATTAGTTTGTTGTTTGCGAAAATGCCAACTAATTAACCATCAGTCCTCACGAACACACGACATAACCAATTAAACTTGCCATCAGTCTTGAGGAACAGACAGACACACACACACACATACACAAACACACACAAACATATTCACACACATACACACACATAAACACACATACACACATACACACACACATACACACACACATACACACACATTCACACACACATACACACACGCACACACGCACACACGCACACACACACACACACACACACACATACACAAACACACACACAAACACATTCACACACATACACACACATACACATACACACACATACACACACATTCACACACATACACACACACGCACACACACACACACACACACACACACACACACACACACACACACACACACACACACACACACACACACACACATTGTACACATTTAGACATGTACATATTTACATTCTTATAACGATCTAAATATACACAAAATAATATACGTGTTTGGGTTATGCCGAGCCACCGACACACATTATCGTCGATCTTTTACTTTCTGACTTATCGACAAAAATGGCCAACTAGAGTCGCCAAACTTCTCATAATATATTATGCATCATGCGCTATGCCGAGCCATCAACATAAATTCACCAAAACTACGACAGGCGGCGCCACTTAATCGCATCCCGGCCTAAACCTTATGCTCATTAGAACTGTATGGCTGATCCTGCGCTTGCAGTACCACTGGGCCTCCTGCCTTTGACTGAAACTAGTGTTCAGGTAGTTCTATTGCTGCGTTCCAAATCACCTCGTGTATATCGTGAATACGACTTCGTAACGCCTACACGATCCAGTTGCATAAATGTACCTGTGGTGATGTCGGGCAGCTCCTGAACTTTCGTGTTCACCAAGTCGTGTTTACGATTGGAACGCAGCATAAACTCCTTTAATAATAATAATACATTTATTCGTACTAGAAGTTGTACAATTCGACTAAATCAATGTATATAAGTTACTGTGTACATAAAACAGTAAGCAATGAGCGCAGCTCATCAATAGCTAAAAAGGAATTGCTACCCGCATTATCTATGTTATGTAATATATATTTTGCAAATGAGACTCTACACACTTGTTCATCATCTACCCCCTCCTGGTAGTGGTCTTGAATCATACCATAAAACTGATTAGACTTCATTCTAAAGAATGTCATGGCATCAAGTTTTAATTTGACACATGATATAGTTAAAACGTTTAGACATGTATGACCCACTACCTTGAAGGGCTAGATGAGAGAGCATTTTCAAACTGGAGTTATTGCATTTCAAGCAACTCTGCATAAATCGCACGATTCGATTCATAATTTGAATCGGTAAACAGTCTGCTAAAAGTGGCAACATATTACAATATATTGTTATTTGAAGAAGAATCGGAACACAAAGCAATTTACTAGGTGCTTACATTTCAGCTACATGAGCACGAAGGATCCAAGCGTGGATCTTTAATACAAACACATTGTTAATCAACCAACAATACGTCAAATTATGTAGATTAAGGAGGAGTTGTAAATTAGTCGTTACATGACTAAGGAAATTTTATCAATTGTAGGCTTGTGGTGTATCCAAAATGAACAAAATGCTTAATGTGAAATACTGAATTCAGCAAAATTGTTTTAAGTGTGCTGGTTATGACGAGGCGTCGTCGTTGCAGGGCCCCCGTGACGAGGCGTCGTCGTTCCATGAGAGAGCTGCTCAGTTTCTGCTGCATTGGACGTACGTCACATCTCTCGTCATGCGAGAACTCACGCTCACTGGTGCCCGCAGTTTCGGTACGCACCTTCATTCATATAAAACAAATAATCTTGATATCTTGAGAACTGCGCCACATACAGCCGTCATCTTGGGATCAATGATTTCAAACATGTTATCTGTGACTTTGTCCGACATTCACATCCGCCATTTTTAAAGATGGCGGTCATCGACACTGTTGTCCCTATATCTTATAAACTACGCAACCTAGAGCCGTAATGTTGGTGTCAATATAAAGAGATATGGACAGCGATTTCAATTTATTCAAATATGTTGCACTTGTCCTTCGTAGACATTCGTATCCGCCATTATAGAAAATGGCAGCAGACAAAACCAACCATTTCCATATCTTAAGAACTACATCATATACATCAGCTATTTGTTGTGTTAAAATGTTGATTTTCCGTGGTAACGATTTCAAATAGTCATGATTTCAAATATTTTATCAGTTACATTATCCAATATTCACATCCTCCATTTTTAAAGATGGCGGCTATCGACACAATCGTCCCTATATCTTATGAATTACGCCAACTAGAACTGTAATGTTGGTGTAAAAAAAAAGGTATGTGGACAGCAATTTCAATGTATGCTAATATTTTGCATTTGACCTTCGTTAATAATAATAATAATATTTAATATTTATAGAAAGCAATATCCACAATATGCTCAAAGCTCTGTACAATAAAATTCAATCAAGCGATTCAATGTATAGTAATAAAAACTGCAAAAACGAAACCTCAGATAAAATGTAGAACAAAGTTAGTTATATTAAAACTATTAATAAAAGACTATGAATAAATAAATTAGATAAATTATAAATTATACCTATTATTACTCTATTTACACATATGCTTACCTATACATACCTATCCACGCACGCACGCACGCATACATACATAAATACTGATACGTGCACTCAAAATAATATATTTATATGTATAAAAGGTAAGATATGCAGTAAAATGTCCTCAAATGAAATGAAATGTTAAAAATTTCAGCAGTATTGAGCTTTGAACATCCATATCCGTCATTATAGAAAATAGCGGCCGAAAAACTAAGTATTTCCATACCTTAAGAACTACATCATATAGCTGTTATTTGTTAGTCAGCATGTAGGTTTTTCGGGATAACGACTTCATATAGTTTGCTTTTGACATTGTCCGACATTCCTATCTACCATTTGTAAAAACGACGGCCGTTAAATCGAATGTTTTTATATCTTAATAAGTGCGTCACATAAAGCTGTGATTACGGTACCGAAATGTAGGTTATCGAAGGTAGACATTACACGTGTACCTCGCACTTTTTTGGTCCCTTCCTTTAAAAAAATTGACATTGTACAATCCGGTGAACACGTGGAAAACGGAAGATTTTGGCACATTTTCGGTCCAAGCAAGTGTGATGTCGCATGAGTAAGTGTGTATCTGAATTTACTCCCAATACCAACAATGACTCCAGTGAATCTCTTAGCAGGTTGAAGGTGACGACAGCAAGAACGACACGTTACTGTCTACAATACGGATCATGATGTTCTTGTAGCCACACTTTGCAGCATCACCGACGTGGACCTGGTGCCCGCCTCTTCGTGTGTACAAGGAGACAAGTCGCCGATTTATTGCGGTTGTAACTGTTCCACAGTGTCGTTGAACGTGCTAATGACCTGCCTGCTTGTGTTCTGCGGCAGATCATCAACAACGTGGCTCAATAATGGGAATAACTCCGTCTTGTTCTCATTACACCGCAAGAAGTCATGTCATTGTTTTAGCAGAGGCGAATTGTGCTCCACATGATGGCGAACATTCTTCCCTCTCCGTTGTTTTACATGTTCTTTAATACTGCCAGATGTGTAGACATCCCAGACAATGTCGACACGCTGTGGCATAACATATGCAGCAAATTCTGTTGTTCAATATTGTCCGAATGATGCTTTAAGTTCACGGCGTCAACGTATTGAAAGCTGCTCCACCACCAATGACAACAACATCAACGCATAGAGTCATCGGACAACAGTCTGGTTTACGCGGAACAACATTCTCCAAGCAACATGTGATATCTGCCCTCGCACCAGTGCGCAATTTCCCATCACGTGATAGTGAAGGTGGACATGCTTGGTTTTCATGTGAGAAGAACTCTGTAACATCACTGTTTCTCACTCGACAAGCGACATATTGCTGGGAAAACAACGAACATTCACTTCGGAGGGTCGACAGCTGGATCTTGGAGTGTGATTTCTCTCTTTCGGAAGACGTTGCAAAGAGACGAAGTTTGTTTGTCTTGATCGGGACTCCTCAAGGTTTGGTGCAATCTGTCAGAATCTCTTCGGCAAACGTGTTGTACTGTCCCTGGCCAATTTCTTCTATTCTCATCACACTGTCAACAACTCTCTCCTAGCAAACATCTCGGGTGTCCAGAACCAGCATGTCGTTTCCTTGTTTACAAAACGGATTGCCACATTCTTGAAATGTACTTGTCAGAAAAGTAACATCCTTGAGAAACTTTGTTTGGATGCTTGTAGACTGTTCATGGTAACCATGCATGTACCTCATCGTGTGTAGTTGAGTCTGTAGAAAATTCAAATTGCCGATGAGCTGCACCATCTCTGGACCAGATATCATCCATGGGCAAAGTGCTGCAGGGTCTTCGGTCAGACCTACTGCACCACCGTCCCCTTTTATACCATGGCGTTTTTTGTTCATGCGCTTGATCGATCGCCATCTTCGAGAACAAACGTGATATCTTTGTGATAACGAAGCCAGAGTTGACGGCAAACTATTCATGCACAGATTTACGTGTGTGTGCTAAGGAGCTCATGTTTCGAATGTGAACAGGGAGATACTTGGCGTAGTGCACATGGTCCTGAGTGAAAAACCATGTTCAGCGTTTCCACGTACAGGCCGAAGTCACCGACTCTGATAGATCTAACGAAAGCCAGGGGTGTCAGATGAAGGTGATCATTGATGAACCAAAACTTTAATTATAGCACTTGTTTTGACATCTACGCGCACACGATGCCGAAATCGAGATCTTTTACCCCAATCTGGGTGTACTGCATGTAGACGTGACACAGACAATAATACAATGCACACACAGTTAATTGCCGAGCACCGCGCGTGCAGGTGAGGTGAGCAACTTTCAGGAAAGAATCAGCCTTCTCAGATGTAGTAACACCGCGCGTGCAGGTGAGGTGAGCAACTTTCAGGAAAGAATCAGCCTTCTCAGATGTAGTAACACCGCGTGTGCAGGTGAGGTGAGCAACTTTCAGGAAAGAATCAGCCTTCTCAGATGTAGTAACTCCAGCCTGCATCATCCACCATCCGCTTCCCTTCAGGAGAGCACCGGTCATGCTTAGAGTTGCCCTCTCAATGTGCATCCCGCCTAGCATTATCACGAACTTGTTCTCTCCTTGAGTGTCTGATCATGTTCACTGTATCTGCTTCGCCAGAACATACATCAGCTGGCTGGTACCTGGACAGGGTTAAAAATTGGTTTTCACGTCTGCCATTTTTTTAAATGGTATGTCGGGCAAAATCAAATGTAATATATATGAAATTGTTACCTCGTAATAAATATTTTAACACCACGATAACAGCTGTATATGAGGTAGTTCTTAAGGTATGTAATAATTGGTTTTGATGGCCGCCATTTTCTGTCGGACAAGGTTACAAATAAAATATTTGAAATCGCCACCCCCTAAAACCTATATTTTAGCCTAAGATGGTGGCTGTTCTCAAAATATGAGGAGGATTAGTTTTTGTGGCCATTTAAAAAATGGCCGCAAATGGCGTCCAGGGTAAATTTAGAGATGCCGCGGAGTCTAAATATTTTTGTTTTGGTGATTACTAATTATGTGCCAAGTTTCATGTTTTTTATCAAAAAGTGCATGATTTTTCAGTTATCTGCCGTACTAATAGTGCAACCATGTCGTATCTAAACCGAAACACTTCTGCTCTCCGTTATCTCGACTGTTGTCTTATGTCATCTTGGTTTTGTTAATTTACATTCTATGGAATAACCATGCTGTCAATATTCACTACCCATTCATTTATATGTCTTTGCTTGCTTGCCTCTACCTCTCTCCTCCGTGGTGTTGCTTCGAACTAAGTCTGTCTAGCATTTGATTGAATGGCCACGTGTTTCCGCAGTATGGTTTATTAATGATGTCCTCAGGTTCCTTCCATCTCCTGCACATGATGTTGAGCGAATACATCTTATTGGTCATCGACACGAAGACAACTAACATGGAGTGGTGTCATTTGGAAAGGGTGGCCGAGAAATGCTGCACCGACACTGGGAGGCCCTCGGTGTAAACTCAGCCACACGGCTACCTACCCTTCATTGAACACGAAGCACTGCTCGTTTCACGCTCAATCAAGCATTCGTCATGGATATGCATTGCATAACACATGACGGTTTAACAAAATTAATGTCATCGGAAGGCCGGAAAGTGTTGCAAAGAACTTCTACCACAAACGTTTTAGATAGGGAAACTGCTGTATCCAGACGTAATTTGAACATATCATTTTAAACAATCATAAACTCTATGCCGAGCACTGAGCAATCAATAATCACGGACGAATCGTTGCGAGTTAGAATATGCATCAATTTGTCGGTTGCAACGATACTTTCCATAGGCCACTGATGGTGCCAAAGACAGTTCTCCGATGTCACTGATAGTAGCAGGGACAGTCCCCCAACGTCACTGGCGGTTGAAAGGAGAGTTCCCCAACGTCACTGGCTGTTGCAAGGAGAGTTCCCCAACGTCATTGACGGTTGCAAAGACAGTTCCCCAACGTCATTGACGGTTGCAAGGACAGTTCCCCAACGTCATTGGCGGTTGCAAGGACAGTCCCCCAACGTCACTGGCGGTTACGCGGACAGTTCTCCAACGTCACTGGCGGTTGCAAGGATAGTTCTCCAACATCATTGACGGTTGCAAGGGCAGTTCCCCAACATCACTGACGGTTGCAAGGACAGTTCCCCAACCGCTTTGACGATTGCAAGGACAGTTCCCAACTTAATTTGCGGGTGTAAGGACAGTTCCCCAACGTCTTTGATGGTTGCAAGGACAGTTCCCCAATGTCACCAACGGTTGCAAGGACAGTTCTCCAACGTCATTGGCGGTTGCAAGGACTGACAGTTCCCCAACGTCACTGACGGTTGCAAGGACAGTTCCCCAATGTCATTGACTGTTGCAAGGACAGTTCTCCAACGGCATTGACAGTTGCAGTGATAGTTCCCCAACGTATTTGACGGTTGCAAGGACAGTTCCCTAACGTCATTGACGGTTGCAAGGACAGTAGTTATCCAACGTCATTGACGGTTGCAAGGACAGTTCCCCAATGTCATTGACGGTTGCAAGGACAGTTCTCCAACGTCATTGACGGTTGCAAGGGCAGTTCCTCAATGTCATTGACGGTTGCATGGACAGTTGTCCAACGTCGTTGGCGGTTGCAAGGACAGTTCCCCAACGTCGTTGGCGGTTGCAAGGACAGTTCCCCAACGTCATTGTACAAACGAACATCGAACCCTTGACAAATTTAGAGGCATGTAATGCAATTTATGCAACACTCGTTTTGATCGATTAATATATTAATAATGTGTGTACTGAAATACTATTATTATTATTATGTGCACTTTCGCGTGGCAGACGTGATGTAGTTCGCGTCTGTTTCGCTTGTGACATTCCGCACGAAATATACCATCACAGTTCTTTGTAGAAGTGGAATAAATAGATATATAAATAAATAAATAAAAATATTTAAATGAATAGATACATGAATAATTAAAATGTCCATATGATATAAACATATATAAAATAATATAATAATGATATACTATAATATGTTTTTTTATTTAATCTTATTCAACACTAGTGGAAATACAACGTTGTGTAATAAAGTGTTGTCTCTAAGAAAGAAAATGTAAAGATTAAAAAATTACTCGTGCTAAAAATGCTATTCACAGAAAACATATTTATTATGTGGATTTATAAACACATAATAAATATATAAAATGAAAATATTTGGAATCTTTGACCCCTAAAACCTACAAATTAACATCAGAAATATTGTTTTAGGTGACGCAGTTATTATTATATGAGGACATTGGATTTTGTGGCCATTTTTGTAAGATGGCCGCCAAGCCAAGAAACACATTTTCACAAGTGACATCCACCTGAACAGGGAGCCTTAGATCAAACCTTTGCTGTAGAGGTGCCCTACGAAAGTCACTTTCTAAGCTCCTTTTTCCAGTTGGCCACCATACTAAATTTAAAGTGTGTTATTGTGCTTATTGCCATTATTCGTGTATTCGTATATTGTCTCAAACATGTATGTGTTGACAGATTCGTGAGAATTTTAACTTACTCAATCCTCTTCGTGCATTAGGAGGCACAGAAGGTTTTTAACAGAGTAACCTTAATGGTTTAGGTGTAGGAGTTCTAACCTGCGCGGTATGCGAGGCGCGCGCGCAACGTGCTCAGTATGTTGCCCCCTATTTAGCGTATTGTCGGCTGTTTCCAATACAATACAGTTCTTCGATTTGTTTGCCTGTTAAATCAACACGCGAGTTTCATTCACAGTTCAAATATGTCAATGAAACTTGTTGTGTATACATGCACACCGCTCTAGAAAGGGGTGTCAAACAGCGGTTCATCATCCCATACAGAATACATCGTATCACCTTATAGTGGACGTCGCGGTAAACTTCGGTTGGATCACTAATTTACTTCATTCTTGACGGTGTTAAGGAAATAACAGTAATTTTGAGAAGGTAGCCCATTTCTAGGGTTTGTTGACCATTTTTAATGTTTTACAGGGAAATTAGTATATTTTAGCTATATAGGAAGTTAATTTTCTTGTAGTGTCAGTATGTGAATATATATATATATATATCATAAAAGAAAGTGAAGGAGTTTTCCTAATAACATAATTAACGTATTTATTAAATTAATTACTATGATGTTAAAAAACATTTGCAAGAAAAGGAACACACAAAATGTTGCATACACATGTAAGTTGTGTTATCCGAAACTCCCGAACACATTGAAAAACAAAGTACAGCATTTTGGATATCATCTTGAATTCAATACAGTAACAACTTGAACTTGCCGAAGACTAGTACACGTTTTTCATTAGAGAAGACGACACTGGTGAGTGGTGAAGGGGTGGAATTAATATGCTTAAGCCTAGTGCGACTGTGAATGAATTGTATGACTGGAATAAGTGACGGACAAATAAACCATTGAACGACAAAGTTGGTGCCCGCACTTAAATGTGGCAGTGTTCTATTATGGCCCTTGACAGAGAGTGCGGCCCACCACCTGCAAGTGTGTACCAGATGCGCCTAACCACATATACTGCGCCTTCTTTACTTCCAGAAATACGCAGCTGTAAAGTAAATAGCATTGAGGTGACACTTGCTATAGTGCTATTGGTAGCCATGCACGAAGCGGCTAGCAAAGCAAAGTAATAATCTATTGATAATCAAGCTTACGAATGTATGCAGGTAGGTTAACGTTTTCAACTTAGACGGCTTGAATCCCGAGCGCCAAACTTTTAGGATTAATCTACGACCCCTAAAATAGGACGTAAGACCTATATATTTTCAAAATACCCCATGTATGTCAAGATAGAAAGGGAGGTGGAGTTATTTTATATATTAAAGAATCAATTCAGGCTTATGAAATAAAATTAACAATAGAAGCAGATTGCGAAGAATCTGTTTGGTGTAACATAGTTACAGAAAATTTAACGGTAACAGTTGGGTTAGTTTATCGAAGTCCAAACATAAGCATAGAGGAGAATGAAAAAATACAAAACGCTATAAGGGGAGTAAGCAAACGGGACTATATTAGTATGTGGGGTTTTAACCACGGGCATATACAATGGAAATCTCTACACAGTATGGGGAGTGAGGACCACAAGTTTTTAGTTTTAGTTCAAGATACTTTCCTTTCTCAACATGTGCTAGAACCAAGGGGTGAGAATGTGTTAGACATAGTTTTGTCCTCATAGAATGAATTAGTTGACAATGTCAAGATAGGTGAGCCCTACTATTGGAAATTGTAGAACAAATTAGTGTACCGCTTGCAACAGTTTTCATTAGAAGAGGGAGTGGTTACTTTAGAATGGAAAGAGGCAAACATTATACCGTTATTTAAAAAAGGTTCGAGAAACAAGTCAGAGAACTATAGACCATCAGTGATTTGCAAATTATTAGAAAGACTAATTAAAGATCACATGGTGGATTTTCTTGTTAAACATAACTTTATAAACCCATCTCAACATGGATTTTTTAAAGCGAGTTCATGCTTAGCAAATATGTTATGTTTTTTGGAAGACATCACTAAGTGGGTAGATGAGGGATCACCAGTAGATATCGTCTACTTAGATTTTCAAAAAGCTTTCGACAAAGTACCACATCAAAGATTACTGCTTATACTAAAGGCCCATGGCATAGGAAATGGTATAATAAAATGGATAGAAAAATGGCTGATTGGACAACGTGTAGTAGTTGATGGGCTTCAAACTGGAAATCGGTATTGAGTGAGGTACCACAGGGATCAGTACTAGGACCTATATTATTCTTAATATATATATATATCAACGATTTGGATGATGAAATAACAAGCAAGGTGTTGAAATTTGCGGATGATACAAAAGTGTTTATAAAGATTAAAAGTGATGGAGATAGACAACATTTACAAGATGATCTTGACAAGTTGATCAAATGGTCTGAAAAGTGGCAAATGCTGTTCAATTTTGGGAAATGTGAATGTCTGTACGCAGGACATGGGAACGAAGATGTAGAATATACAATAGGGGGTACTGTACTAAGTACTACTGTAAAAGAAAAGGACTTAGGATTAACCATTAGTGTTGATATGAAGGTTTCAGAGCAACGCTGAATTGCAGCTTCAAAGGGAAATCAAATCCTTGGATTAATTAGGCGAAATATAGCGTATAAGAAAAAAGAACTAATAATACCGCTGTACAAAGCAATAGTGAGCCCTCATTTAGAATATTGTATACAAGCGTGGAGGTCATATCGCAGGAAGGAAATAGATATGCTAGAAAGAGTACAGAGGAGAGCGACTAAAACGATACCCAAACTGAGGGGTCTTAGTTATGAAATTCGCCTAAAGCGACACTAGAGACCAAGAGATTGAGAGGAGAGCAGATAGAAGTGTTTACAATAATGAGTCGATATGAAAATATTGATAGAAACATTTTGTTCTCAGTTAAGAAAGATAGAAGGACTAGAGGACATGAAGTTACATTAGCAAAGGAGCAGTGTAGATTAGATATAAGAAAGTTCTCATTTTCACAAAGGACTGTAAATGAATGGAACAGATTATCTTCTGATTGTGTGGGTACTAGTAGTGTGAATATGTTTTAAAATTAAATGGACATAGATTTTCACTTTGTATGGGGTAAATCAGTTGGTCGGAACATAAAATGTAATGTGCGCGTAATACGTAAAACGTAACCTAACAATTGCTGGAACCACGCGCGCACGGCAAATACTTCGGTAAAACGGTCCTTGCGGTATGGTCTTGACAGCATGAAATAGACGCTGACCCAATAACGCTTACGTTTACCCTCATGCCAATAGCATAGCAATACGATTAGTATTTGACAATTCTGTATTATCACGACCAGGGCCAACGTCTCTTCAACGTCCCATCCCATATGATTCAGTCCACAGTTTCCCATGGTGCAACTCTTCCTTCCACCCCACGTGTTGCTCCAAAATATGCAGTACTATCGAAGTGCATGAGCATTCTTTCGTCTATCTGCAGGCAAACATCCCGTTGCCAACTAATATCACCGTTTTCACTGAGTTCAATCGCAGACCAGACTGAAGGTGTTCCATTCTACAACTGTTCTCTAATTAGAACTAGGATAAAACCATTTATGTGCCCGTACCTGCACCAAAATCTATCTGACAGTTATCGACGTAGTCTCACATCGATGCTGGCTACCTAAACACTACAGCCGTCAGCTTGACCTTTCATGTGTTTGTGTTAAAAATCAACCTTTCTTTTGAACACTGATAATATATTATTGTTGTTTATTTTCAGCGTGTCAGAGCCATAATAATGCTCCATACCATGCATCAATATATATATATATATATATATATATATACTTACAACGTGGATAACACACAGTACGTGCTTGTAGTGTCCGCGGCACAGTGTGTGCAATCAATCCAATCCAACTGTTTACGGTGAACATTCAAATCTATTGGGTCAAAAAAATTCATGACGTTCTTACAAACCTTTCCAGATATTTAAAAAACGGCACATAAAATTGTGTAGACTTCTGTACTACGTTGATTGACAACAGGAAAGTTACTAACTGGTTCAGAAATAACGAAGGTCGCTTGTTACATCATTACATTTTACGAAATGACGTTTTTTTGCTACTTAAATATACACTTAACTTTGCTCAAACGTAAACCTTTCGGCACATTGTATTTAAAATACTGGTTTAGTAATGATAAAGGCGATACCATTGGTCAATTCCGCATGTAACGGAATAAACCTATCCACACCTCATACAAACATTTCTGACATTTACGCTGCTTTCAAATTTAAAACGAAACTAATAAAAAACATCTGGCGCTAAGATAATACGATGTGTTGATTTCATAATGGATACTTTATTAGAAGCCTCAGAACGTGTAAATCTTGACTAATATGGGTGCAAGCTGTGTAAGTCACAAAGAGTGTGGGTGCAGGATGTGTAAGTCACAAAGAGTGTCGTTGCAGGCCGAGTAAGTCACATAATTTTGGTACAAGCAGCGTAAGTCAGAATGAGTGTGGATGCAGGGTGTGTAAGTCACAACGAATACCGTCAAAACATGCTTCCCCAAACAATGTCAACGCATGTGTAAGTCGTCTGTCTCGATGGGTCAGTATTTGCACACAGCTGAAAATATATTAAATAAACGTGAATGAATTCACGTAGCATCTTTTAGAGCAAACGATATGCGCCCTAATTAAACACGTCCACATGATTGTCAGCTGCTCAGAATAGTTTTAGGGCGCATCTAATGTGTGAAAACATGCGAGAAAACTATCGATGACATTCAACAGGGACATATACGTCGAGGCAGTCGTACTGGAACGAATGTAATACCATTTCTGTTATATCGACCTAATAATCAATATAGGGACACACACTTGTAACATAGACCGGGTTCTACGAATCTACTGTTGTATTTGTAGAACGTAACAAGCCTGTTTTAACATTAAGCGTGTTGTTGACCTTAGAAGAATTCCCCATTGAATTACAACTAGGTGTTGTTGACCTTGGACGTGATCGCCATTTAGGACTTGTTTACGCACTTCCACGACAGGTGGGCCTACAGCAGAAGATTGCTATACATCTTTCCTGCGGCGACATATACGTCTTCAAGTCGTCGGTTTGTTACAGGATATGCTGGCATATACATTCTACGATTTAAGCGACATTGTTTGGTATGACGACGCCTCCATGGTTATTATTTTATTTTAAAAAGCGAGATAGGCCTGTTACATGTTAATTACGGCTGACACGGTACGCAGCGTCACGACATGACGCATATGGCGATGTGGCTGTCACGATAAGTTATTTATCGCACTACATCCGACTTCGAGTCGCTCAGAGCATATGCATCAAATGTAACATGATTTTATAAGCATCTTAAATCCGGTGAACACTTCTTTAAGGTTGCCGAGCGAAATCTAAACGTTTGCTTGTTTCGTTTGTGAATGGATGTAGGCCTATATCAATACGAAAAAAAGAACTTGTATGATCCGCAACATTAGGGCAGCGCGACCCCCTAAGGAAAACATTCCGATTACTCACCATAAAACTATGCTAACATGTCTTTAATGAGTTCATATTATAAACAAATATATGCGTTACCCATAAGGAAACTGCTATCAATAAATAGACAAACCAGATGAGTTTCATATGCGAAGTAGTACGGGTACCCAAAAACCGTCTTGCCCAATATTTCGTCATAATTATGGCAAGCAGGCTAGCATATTTTTAATTATGTAACGTTAGCATATAAACTTAAAGTTTCACACACTGTACAGCAAGTGTCATAACTTTTAATATATTGACCATGTTTATATATATATATATATAGGAAGACGGTAGGGGGCCGCCTTATCCCATATGCAAAATGTGTCTTAACACGAAATATGCAAACCACTACCCACTTTTCCCATGTTTTTTGTCTGACATGCAAATTTATAATTTTATAATGTCACCAATTAAGTTCGTGATTTGCATCGTGATTTTATATAAAGAATTGCACCAGCTTGATTATTGACAAAATATTAGATCAAACTGGATAAAATATTTCAAAAACACACTGATATAATTACATCTGTCTCCTGTTGCTAAACTTTCTGGATGGTTGTCCGATATACGTTAGCATCATTTTGCACAAGTTTTCGGGAACATTCAGAATTTTAATTTTGCGTACTTGCCGCGAAGTATTTTCTATATATAGAAGAAGTCACTAGGCATAATTCAATGTCCCACTTGGGGCATTGTTATCGGGACATTTCCCCCAACAAGGGGCATATGTCCATCTCTGTTTGATTTGTGCCTAGTAGCAACCTTTGTTAGGGATTGGATGCGACACGGTTCCTTTCTTACTTTGTGTGCGTTTTGGACATCTTTGAAGCACTAACCGTTTTCGTGTTTTCTATAGTATGCCGTACTTTGCGTTTTACCCCAAGGGGCCGTGCTGTCCCCGTCTATCCTAATTTGTTATTATGTACTTTGCAGATTGGCATATTCAAACAAACGAAATCCATGGTTTGGAATCATACCCGTTAGCTAACTTGACAAGTAATCCAAATGTCTTACTGTTAATTAATTATTTGGATCACATATCTTCTCGTTCTTTGGGGCAACGTTGACAGTACTTGGCCTATACTACTGAAAACACGCGAAAACGGTTAGTGCTTTATGGACGACCAAAACGCATACAAAGTGGAGACAAGGAACCGTGTCGCACCTAGTTCCTAACAAAGGTTGATACTAGGTACAAATCAAGCACACGTGGACATATGCCCCATGTTGGGGGGAATGTCCCGATAACAGTGTGCCAAGTGGGTCACTGGACTATGCCTAATGCTATGCCCTATAGAAAATACGCCGCATAAATTTCCGGAAAACAGCTATGGAAGCACGAAGGTTTGGCATTCCTCTTGTCTCTGTGACACCCGCTAGATGGGGTAACTGTTGCCACTAAATGATATTGTGCTGTTGGATCAGAGAAAATTGTCAACACAATTTATTTACACATTTCTTTATATGTTATACAAATAAATATTGCCATCACAAATACACTGTAACTGCACATAATTTATCAATCGAAAAAGTAAACGCAAAAACCTGGTAACATAATTTATCTATCAGCATGTATGTTGTTACCGGATTCAGTTATGTTCATAATTGGAAGTATGAAGTTAATTTCTGAATCCTTGATTTCTCTTACGGAGGTTTCGGTGTACTCACGACACCCTCGTCAGCGTTGGACTGTACTTTGAGGCAACAGACATGACTATTCAAGACCGACAATACATTGAGGTAGCAGATGATCGTCGTTGAGCACTCGGGAACTAGAGGCAGCAAAATATCATCGTTGAATACTCAAGAAAGACAATAAGTTGAGGTGACAGACGACCATCGCCAGGACACTCAAAGACGACAGCACCTTCAGGCACCAGACAAACATCGCCTAAAGCGTCAATAACGTTAGCTTCCATTTAGGGATGACACTGTAAAATCCACGATGAGGAGAGGCTACAAAAGGTGGGCTAAACAAATAGTCAGTCGTGTTCTTATAGTCACTCAGTCGTAACTGGTGTGATCTTCCATCGCAGCGAAACAAGACATGTGGAGAAGGTCAAAAGAGTGCAGCTGCGTGGAATGGCACTACCGCGTTGAACATACCTGCTGCAATCAGGCTGGACCGACGCACTACAAGACACAATGTGTACATAATAAAAGGGCCAGCCCATATTCTGACTTATCAACCACATACGGCCTTGTCCAACTACAACGCTGTAGAGTCGCATTGGTCATGCCGACACTATTTTTAGACGAGTGCTGCACGCTTAGACGCTGAGATTCAACGATGCCTGCAAGCAATCTGCGCAACCGACAACAGACGGACACCAGGGTTTTACATCTGAGCGGAAATGTTAGCGGTGAGCCAGACCTTCCACTTTGTAAGCTGGAAGTACCATTCAAACGTTGGTGCATAGGCGGACCCAGGGGGACCTGGTGGTGCCCCCCTAGACCTTTTTAATTTGGCGTGCCGCTAGACTTTTTTTGAATGGGCCACTGTTACCGTGCCCCCAGACCTTTTCAATGAGCTCTCGTTTCTTACAAGAAGAAGTTACGGCGACGCGGTACGAATGTCGATGCTTGCTGAAAAGATGACGGTCATGCGAGTCGGCTGCTTTTTGAGAGTTAAGGCCTGGTTGCCAGTCCGACCAAACAGTTGACGGTTTCGGGCATGCAGACCCGGCGTCCTTTTGAACACAGATCAACAGACCAGCTGGCTGCGTGCCCAGTCTGACAATATGCTGGTCAAGCGTCTGTGTTGTAAGGCAGTTAGTGTACTCCACTTGACCAGGTCAGTGGGACGCACACTGAATACATAATAATGTGCACTAAATAGAGGCCTATGTCGGCGAACTGCAGCCTCTCCAGTTTCGTTACACGCTCGGGGTGCGGAAGCCTTTAAGCAATCAACAGCTAGGGAGTATGGCAGGTGAAAAGTTACTCGGTGCATCCATGAAAGCAAAGTAGGCAGCGAACACACGAGTTGGTGAATGTCGTCTGATGGGCACGGGGTCACTGACTTGTGTTAGACTTGAGGCGGTGTCCAGGCACTAGTGGACGTGGGTGCCTCCATGTAGCTACGTGGCAGCGGCACGTAGTCTCGGTGAACGTCTCAATTATCTCATGTAACAACTTACCTACTTTGTTTTTAATTCACACACACACACACACACATATGTACATACGTACAAGCACACATACATACATGCATACGTACATACATACATACATATACACACGTGCACACGCGCACACGCGCACACGCGCACACGCGCACACATATGCAAGCAAGCATGCACGCATACACACATACGTGCATACACACGTACACACACACGCATACACGCATACACGCATACACACACACACACACACACACACACATATATACAATCAGACACACACACATACACACAAACAGACACATACACACACAGGCGCACACACACGCACGCACACACACGCACGCACCACACGCACACGCACACACACACACATACACACACAAACAGACACATACACAAACACATACACACACACACACACACACACACACACACACACACACACACACACACACACACACACACACACACACACACACACACACACACACACACACACACACACACACAGACAGACAGACAGAGACAGAGGAGAGAGGGTGGAGAGATTTAGTAAGAATAAACGCATCACTATGAAGAACACTGCTATGGACACTTCATCACGGCACGCCCATCATGTTTTATAGTAGGAAATTAATAATAAAGTTACCAAACGTGTGTTTAAAATTTTGCAACAAACGGATACACCCAATATCACCTCTAGGATAGTCAAATAATACATAAGTTATGGAGTAACTATTTAATCGGCCAAACTATGACGAAAATTCGGCAACTACTTCCGGGTTGTGTTTGCACGCTCGGGTGGAGCGCGACGATTCAGTCGTGATCGCAATGGTACAACTAATTGGGGCTACCCACTCGGCCGCACGCACTCCTGCGTGCTACCGTCGGCCATTTGTTGGCAACGAGCCACAAATGTTCGAGTACTATCGTCTTCGTCGTTCATTCTTCGGCTTAAATAGAGCGTCTCCGCAGCACACACTCCAGATGCGAGTAACCCGCCACTGACGTCGCCCACGCGCGTGCCTATTGACAGAAAGACAACAGAGAAGACGACCAATCAATGATGTTCGGCTTCAGCATCAACTTCCCGCTGACATGCAATGCACAAGCTCTGCTGCTGGTCGTAGCGATCTATCTCATCTTAGTGCATATCTTCCGCTACGTGTCTGGTCCGTCAAACCTGCCACCGGGCCCTGTCGGCTATCCTGTTGTCGGCGTGCTGCCGCTGATGCGTCGCAAGCCCCACCTGATCGTGCAGCGATGGTGGCATCGCTACGGCGACATCTGCAGCATGTACATGGGCTCCCGTCTCGTCGTAATCCTCAACAGCATCGACGTGATGCGAGAGTGCTTCGTCAACCAGAGCGACGTGTTCGCCGGCCGACCGTGGAACTACTTCCGCAAACTCACGAAAAACAAAGGTAGGCACAGGACAGGACTTTTTTTATCTTCACAACTCTGATAGCAGGGAAAGTTATCGATGACAGCTGCTTCCTCAACTGGTTTACCCCATCACGAATCTAGTTCCTTGGTGTCCAAATATGCAGTGTTTGAATAGTTTAAGTAATATGCGCAGTCGGTGAAACATCAAAGTGTTGAATTGGTTGTTTGTTTGGTATTTGTCCGTTACATCTGCTAATTTGCTAAAGTCGGTTGCTGAGTGACAATTAACCTTCAAACCACTGAACCTGGCAACCGTGTGTTCTTTCAAGAGAGCAAGGAACGTCGACAAAGTTACAGGGAAACACGTGCATAATCGTATCGCGCATCTACGTGAATACTCTAATTTTGAGAATCATTTGACTTTGTGTTTGGACAAACATTAAATAACTTAATAATTTTCTGTTGATTTTATCAGCAAAAAATGGTTGAACAACTTGGCTAGCATAGTGTATAGTGCAGCGGTTTTTTACTTAGGGGTAATTACCCCCTCGAGGATCAGTTGGGATTTTTCGAAGGATAACACGAGCTTTATAAAAACGGATATTGCATAAATTAATTCACCACGACTATGCTCTCGTAACAGGCCATACTGAAGATAAAATTATGTATTGGAATGATGTATCGGAAGTCTTTAATATGAACGAGGTCAATTCTATATCAGGGCGATTTTTAGCAAACTCCAATATTTCGCACTTCAGAATAATGGATAAATTAACATATGTTGTATTTTGTACACAACAGCTTGTCATTGAAAGTCGAATATGTACACACGACGTGTTGTCTGTTCACGGAATTGCTTATGTTGGAGTGCCACTTTCGAGAATCTCAGTGTCTATGAAGAGATTGGAACCGATATGACGGTTCTACTCTTCCACGTGGAGGTTTCCTGTG
Source organism: Escarpia spicata (assembly GCA_963995525.1). Classification (NCBI taxonomy): domain Eukaryota; kingdom Metazoa; phylum Annelida; class Polychaeta; order Sabellida; family Siboglinidae; genus Escarpia; species Escarpia spicata. The sequence goes on from OZ023212.1 coordinate 27,168,206, forward strand.
TACCACGGGGACAGTATTTCACCATGGTTTCGAACTAATAAAGAACTCATCATGTTCTAGAGGGAAGGGAGCACCGCTTCAGATCAAACATTCCATGTGCCTTTGTTAGACCTAGAAGCCATATGTTACTTCTAAAGCTGAACTTTCTTGCATATCTTGTGATGTGATCAATCAGCAGAACATCTCACCAGAAGGTGGTGGTGAATGGGGGATATGTAATATGGCGATAGTCAAATTCGTTGAACTGCGAGAAGATAGCACGCTGAAAGCAAGCTTTCAGCATCCCCATAAAGCATGTTTCTGAAAAAAATTGTAGCAAATGGCCAATTAATTTAGTCAGGTCTTTCAACATCTTCATACTTCATACCGTTAATCACAATATATTGTTATCGAGGCAAGGCATATATTGGGTCTTGCTGACGATCTGCGATGTGCTTTATCTATCTGTGATAAAAGCCTTGCATCTCCTAGCTTACCACGAAGAAGCAAACACATGAATTTCAAACAATACACTGATCTTTTCATCTTAAGATGGGGCTAGTGTAGCGTTGATATAACGCGTACTCGTTTTGATGAAGATATTGTTATATATTAATAACAAATATGGCAATTCTATGACTAATAATGTTTTCAAAACAGGTGGGTACTAAGTAGGTTTGTTTTATCACAAAATGAATTTGATATTGGATGAGCGAAAAAATCGCCCAGAGGAAACAGGTTTATGATCTCACTTTGCTATACCACTGTGCCATCAACAGAGTACGTCATGAGTGGCAGGACCCTCGCAGTTTGCCAGTCAGTGCGATTAATGCACGACAAATTCAAGTCACGACTTATGCAAAATGGCTGGTGCATACAAACATCGTATAGAGTGGAAACTGTGTAATCGGAACAACTTTGTTCTTGTTGTATGTGTCCGGTTTAAGAATTAAGGATGCAAGCACTTTGCGAGATATATTAGCGTTTAGAAATTGCGTTTCCATGGAACAATGGAAGACGAGGTGTTTGGATTATCTGTGTCCGGTTTATCGGTGTCCGGATTAAAGAGGTTCCGTTGTATACCTAATAAAGGTATCGCGTTATGTACTCTCATGTGCATTACTAAATAAATGTAAAGTAACTTCTGAAAATGTAATTTACGGGTAATGATAATAATAATGCATCTCACATAGGCGGATCCTGGGGGCCTGGGGAACGTACGTGCCCCTAGACCTTTGTAATTGTGGGTGCCCTTACACCTTTTTGAATGGGCCCACGTGACCGTTCCCCCTTGAAATGTGTCCCCGTTTCAGGTGTTACAATAAGCTTAAGTTACGACGACGCGGCGGTGAAAATTTTTCACCACCACAGACCCCCCTCCCGTCTTCTGATATTACTAGTCCAGCCAAGCCGAGCCGAGCCGAGACAATGGAGAAGCTGAAGTTATGTCGGCGCGGCAGCGAAAGATTTCGCTTTACCATTTGGTTCGACCACCAGTGGAGGTTTTTGTGCCCCCCTCCCCCCAGACTCGCTTTCTGGATCGGCCCCGTTTCATACTGGATGTAAAACGAAGTTGAATAATGACGGCGTGGCGGCGGTGACCGTCACGGCGTGTGTCCTTGGATGGCAGCCGACGGAGTCACCCAAGACAGTACACGCTGATGCAGCGTCCAACATTTTTGCTAACATGAACGTAACTGGGGTGTATAATCGCGGCGGTTTATAATCGCGGATCATATCACATAATTGAGCTACTTGTTATGTATTATCCCATTAAATGTACAACCGTTGATTCCCTATTTGTTTATTTTCTTATATTTTATTTCCACTGTCCCGACGTAGGCACCACGGGCCCCAAAATGGGAGAGCGCCTGTCGCTTCCTGTATTTCCGTGGTTCTATCACTACGTCAGCGTATCTTCTATAGACGACTCTATCACTACATTGGTGTTTCGTCTGTAGACAGCTATACTAGTACGCTAGCGTGTCTTCTATAGACGGCCGTATAGACATAGACTTCTGCTGTATCACTACGCTATCGTCTTTTTATACAGTCGGTCGTGTAGTAAGATAGACCGTTACTCTATCACCACGATGTCGTCTCTTCTATAGACGCCTGTTTAGAAAATAAACTGGCGCAAATACATGTTCACCTTCATAAATGAGTACCTGAGTACAAACATGGTTGAATTATATGTGAGCTAATTGTTTTCGCACAATAATTACTGCGTGGCTGAATGAGTAGGTGTTAGAAGGAACAGGTTAGTCCAAGGTATGAGGCGTAAAGCGTTTGAAAGGTATTGGGGATTGGCAACTGAACTGTACTATACACACATCTACGGCTTGTTTTTAAAAGTGCTATACATTTATTAGAGAATGCATTAAACTTGTATCATCTCCCCGGAAGTTACAATAACAATTATACATGCCACGGTGGTTGGATTATGGTTATAACATAAACAAGGAAAATAAATCTCCCAAATATATGGGGATTCGTGGCAATACCGTGAGAATATTCTTTTGGCAAGACTCGGTGTTTACGATTTGCATCGGTATGCACCACGTACGATCAGATAGTACGACCACATTGTGCTGTTTGGGACCAAGCGGTGCAACAAAACATCGACAGTAAACAGCCGCAGGTCACAACTGATTACTATCGACGTTTTGTCGCCGGATTGACCGTTCAGCACGGAAGTATATTGTGCGCGAAATGGCGAGTTCTTCGCATTGTTGATTCTGACACCCACGAACAATATACAGCACTTATCCTTGCAATGAGCTTGGCCAGTGTGTTTCGCTACGTCAGCGGTCGGGTCTACGTGAAAGCAGACGTCACAAAAGACGTCACACATACCGATTGCAACATGCCTTTGCTGAGTTTCACAGAAGTCCTTTGAAAGACGGCATATATCGCCCCACACTATAATTGTCGCCAGGCGGGATCAATCACCTGGACGCAATTAGGTTGTACCGGCAACAACCATACACCTAGAAGGTCAAGGCTTAGTGTGAATATGTCATGAATGAGATAGGCCCTATCGTTCATATGAGCCATACAATTGAAGTGATAACATAAACCATAATTTCGAAGCAGGTAATCTATGGCATCTCTACACGACCATGGACCCTTCACAACTCAATCTGTACACGGTATTTGGCCACTAGCAACATTGTAGGTATTGTTGCTAATCACTTTACTAGCCGTCTTACTATTTATCGTGTGCCTTATACATGTTATACTAAGTTGACATATTATATCATGTCATATTATGTATTGTAGTCATGTGTGTGTGTGTGTGTGTGTGTGTGTGTGTGTGTGTGTGCGTGCGTGCGTGCGTGTGCGTGTGCGTGTACGTGCGCGTGTCTATATGTGTGCGTGTGTGTATAACTGTATATGTGTGTGTGTGTGTATGTGTGTGTGTATGTGTGTGTGTGTGTGTGTATGTGTGTGTGTGTGTGTGTGTGTGTGTGTGTGTGTGTGTGTGTGTGTGTGTGTGTGTGTGTGTGTGTGTGTGTGTGTGTGTGTGTGTGTGTGTGTGTGTGTGTGTGTGTGTGTGTGTGTGTGTGTGTGTGTGTGTGTGTGTGTGTGTGTGACAGCAACAAGATCAGGGACAACAAACACAGGAAAAAACAGGGTCAACAATATGTGTTGGATGGCCTTGTAGATTAATGATCGGATTGCTAACTATAAAACAAATATATCACCACTGTACTTAAACACGACCACTTTTAGGCTTCAATAATGATACTGTTTGGCAAACCAGCTCAGCTCAACCTGTTACAATCATGGAATGACCTTACAGCAACTGATTGTATATATATATATATATATACATATATATGTATGTATATAAATATATATATATATATTATATATATATATGTATATATATAATATATATATATACATATTATATATATATATATATATATATATATATACGGATCATATACACAACCTGGTTTTATCAACTCCGACTCCGGACCACAGCGATGTGTTCACCGACCGTGCAATATATGTGTTGCACCGATATACTACTTAACCAAACGATTCTACTATCGGAAATGGTATTTAAAGGGAACATTAAACTTTACAAACTGTGAAAATCCATATACTGTGTTCAAGACAACATGTCTTATTTACATTCATCAATTTCATGTTGTAAGAATAATATATTTTAATTTCTGTTCTGTGTGTAGTCACAGTGTCTCACTATTTAATGTTTGCTTGAACAAATAATATGATGCATATTTGCAACGTCTAGGAGTCGAGTGTTTTTGGCGGCTTCCGTTGCTAGCTGTTGCTAGTTAGATTAAATTAAATTAAATGATACAAGAGATATGTTGCCAAAACTCGCGACAATATCACGGTTCATCGAACATCAACTTGATACCCCTAGCAGATAGCCTACGCAATCTCTGAATTAGTTGTACAGTTGTACTTTGTCCTAGAACGATCTGTTTTGCCGATCGAACTGTAGGATCCATGATACACAAACGGCGGTGCCCAACACCAAATAGTGTTATAGTTACAGGAAATCCCAATGCAAATACGCGTTCGACTATTCTCATGTGCGACTGAGCTGTACTATGTATTACAAAAATTACTTGCACTTTCCAAACATTACATGTAGTATAAACCACGATTGGCTAAAATCCAAACATCGGAATTTCGAATGGTAACGAGATGATTGACTTAGCATAACTTCGGCGTTTAGCAAGGCGGTATGCCAGGGGTATTGTGAGTGCTTGTGTGGTCAGCAGCGCCCCCTGGCGTGCGAGGATGCTTGACACCTGTCGGTTGCTTGTTGCAGGCATCGTGTTCACGGAGGGCGAGGTTTGGCGAGAACACCGCCGCTTCACGATGAGTTGTCTGCGAGACTTCGGAATGGGCAAAGTATGTCTGGAGCCAAAGCTTCACGAGGAGACGCGGTGCTTCCTAAACGAAGTGGTCAAGCACGGCGGCGAGCCTTTCGACATCACCAAGTACCTGCCGAAGACCGTCTCGAACGTCATCTGTTCTATCATCTACGGCTCCCGCTTCGACTACAACGACGACGTGTTCGTGGCGAACATTGACGCGCTCGAGGAGAGTGTGCGCAAACAGACGATGCTGGGCATCATCAATTTTATCCCCTTCCTCGAGTTTCTGCCCAAGATTTTGCCGACTGACAAGATCCTCATGCGCAATGTGCACATGCGCGACGAGTATGCGCAGTGGCAGCTGGAGCGGCACAGGGAGTCGTTGGATGTCGAGAACCCGCGAGATTTCATCGACGCCTACCTGGCCCGCATGCAGAATGCGCTGGAACAGACCAAGTCATCGACATTCCACGGTGATTAATACAAATTAAATCCAAAATAAAATTACCGAATGTCATCAACTATTTGTAACTATCGAAATGCTAAGGTAGTTAGGGGAAAGTCCCTAACGCGCACCCCCTCCCCAAAGCGCCCCATCCCTACCCTAGCGGATTGAACCAGCACAATGCAGGCGTTGCTTGTCACATTCGATAGATGTCGCTATTTGACGCATGTGCAGAAACAAATTAGCACATTCGCGATCGCCTTGACACGACACGACGTTCGGTGAGTTTTATGACACTTTTTACTTCTTGCATTTAGTGGAAGGCTTGTCAGTGCGCCAAATAATAATGATTACTGCTTACGATGACACTGGCAGTAGTTCAATTGTATGACCGAACCATACGCGAATACTATGAATTTCATTTATAAATACAATTTTGCAAATGGCCGATTTAATGTCACTAACAGTTTTCCACAAACCGCACCTCCTCCATGTCCCCAAAGCGCACGGCAGCAAAACTCATACAATTGGAGGTGCGGTTTGGGGACATTAAACTTTTTCGTGTATATCATAAATTAATTCATTTATTATGAAAATATATTGTATTTCTTGCGTTGTAGAAACAAATTGGACTAATACGCACTGTGCTACAGCCACGGTTCACAGCCGGTGCGTTTTGGGGACCCGAAATGTGACACAATTTAGGATAGACTATTTTAATTAATTTTCGTATGTTAAACCAGTTTACTTACAATTTTCTTGCGGATTCAGATAACATATTGCGATGATGGATTGTAATTTCCCGAAATCGAAACTATGCAACCACTGTTTATTTCAGATGGGACGTGATCAACAACAGCGGAAATATGGAGAGGCAGATTTACAGGAGGCCATCTTTGCTCTTCAACATGGCGAATCATATAGAAGCGTTGAACGGCAATACGGAATCCCCAGGCGAACTTTTCAACGACACCATAAAGCCCGGGTAATTTTTATGTAATTTATCAAAAAATTGTCTGAAAATATGATTTTCATAATTTAGTAGTCATAATTACAATAATTATTACCGTTGCAATAAAATGGGTTGCAACTCGGTCAATGTTGTATGCGTTCGAATAATATTACAAGTAATTTATATATAAAAAACACCACACAGCTTAATTTCAATTGCCATGGTGTAGTACTACAGTATTACTGTGTTGTTTAAAACTTTATAAAAAGGCTTATGTGAAGTTATCCATACAAATTCAGCTCTGTCTTACAGGTTCGAGCGCCAGGTCGGCTACTTCTAGAGAAATTTCGCCAGATCCTAGACACTGACATTGAAGATACTGTCGCCAATAATGCAATGGACATGCAGCAAAGGTTCTACGGGTTAACAACTACCGAAATCCGACAAATGGCCTTCCAAGTAGCTGAGTACAAAGACGTCGCACACCCCTTTGATCAAACCAAAAAGATGGCTGGTCGACACTGGCTAGCTGGATTTCTTGCCAGAAACGGAACAGTCTCTATTAGGGAACCGGAAGCGACGAGTATAAATCGGGCAGTGGGATTCAATAAGGCACAAGTCGATAATTTTTTCGAGATATGGAGGTCGCTGCTTGAGAGCATTGGGCCAATAGATGGTGACAGAATCTGGAACATGGACGAGAGCGGCTTAACGGTTATGCACAAACCTGGGAGAATCGTCGCGAAAAAGGGTCAGAAACAGGTTGGAAAAGTGACGAGTGGCGAAAAGGGGAAAACGGTCACTATCATATGCAGCATGAGTACAAGTGGGCATTATCTCGCACCATTTATGATCTACCCGAGGAAGAAAATGAACGAGCACTTGCTCGTTGGCTATCCACCTGGTACAGTGGGAGTGGTGACAGACAGTGGCTGGACAGACAGCAAAGTCTTCGTGCAGTGGTTGAATCACTTTGTCGATGCGGTCAAATCGACGCCTGCCAACGAACGCGCGATGCTGCCTGACGCAGTTGCCTCCACATCGACTGGCCGCACTACACCAATGACGCCTATAAACACGTTCATTTACGGCATATCACCACTCCACAAGGCTGGGCCCAGTCTGCAGAATATCTCACGTCATCGCCATACAAGGACAATCTGCGAGAAAAGAATCAGCAACTGAACGAGAAGCTTGAGAGGCAAGCCAACAAGCAGACATGCAAGAAATCCAACAAGCGCGAACTGCACAAGGGCAAAAAACGAACCACTGTCAAGCACGTGCGTAAAGTTGGTGCGACCCCTACGAATGAAGAATACAGGTGCATCTATTGCAGTGAGCTCTATACCACGCCACCAACAGAAGATTGGCTGCAATGTCCATTGTGCCGCCAATGGTACCATGAAAAGTGTGGAAACGAGAAATCCGCATGCGACCTTTGCATGCAGTAGTCGCATAATAGTTGACTGTAGACTATCAGTGTAGCTTAACAATCAACAATGAGTCAATGGTGGCTAGACAATAAGCCTAATAGTAATTAGTAATTACCACTCCGTAATGTCATCTGTAATTGTTTTCACCAGCATGCAACAACAAACGTTTAGTCTAGTCTACATTTTAGTTGGATTGCCTATGCGATTGACAGCATTTGGTGACCATGACACAGGAGGTGCGCTTTGTGGAAATGCCATTTTTTTATTTTTACTTTATGCAATATTGTTTTCTTTTATAACAGTTATGACGTTTACTGTATATATAATGAAGAATTAATGTACCCGCGTCGAATAGTGCAAATAAATCGATTTTGTGACAAATACATTTCAAAATAATAGCAGATAATGCTTAGGCGGTGCGCTTTAGGGACTTTCCCCTATATTTAATTTTTTATATATATTGAGATCGATATATTAATTGTATGTTTAGCAAGGAGGTCTGCAACATGGTCTCGTGTTGTTTCTAAAACATATACTACTAATGCACAATTTGACCATTTAAATTTGAACAGTTATATATAAGATGTTTAACAGTTTAGCAGCTCGTCTTCTTTATATTCTTTGCTATTATGTTTGGAGTTAAATCAACTGCCCTAAATGACCTTATATATTTCCCTCAAATTTAATCTCCGGCACTGGTATTACACGTTTTCACTAGTAATTATTACGCTGACGTAACCATTTAGATACTCTGACATTTGAAGCCTATATATGATAACATTATTATATTCCCAACACTGTTATATATTATTGTGATACATTTCCATTATTCTCTCATGTGTGTATTTAGTCAAGTAATGAATGCTATCAAAGCGCCCACCAACTGCGCCCACATTACCGAGACATGTAATGTGGAGACCCCGTCTTGTCGACAGAGAGCCACCTCCGTCGCACCATCCAGGACTTATTCATCTCTGGCAGCGAGACGGTGACGACGACCCTCAAGTGGAGCTTCCTGTTCATGGTGATGCATCGAGACGTCCAACAGAAGGTGTGTGAAGAGATCGACCGGGTGGTGGGCAGCGGTCGTCTACCGACCATGAAGGACAAGGCCCGCATGCCGTACACCCAGGCGACCATCATGGAGTGCCAGCGAGTCGGCAACATCGCCCTCTTCAGGTACTGCACACACTATTGGCTTTACCACTGCTCGTTCTACGTTAACATTACCTGCATAGTTGCTTTCGTATTAATATTGCTCCATTCTTCTTCCCGTTGATCCCTTGCACGATGGGGTATACCACCTGGTCCATTGCGGGGTGGGGTTACATCACTTGGTCCCTTACAGGGTGGAGCAACATAATTTGGTCCGTTGTGGGGTGGAGCTACATAACTTGATCCATTGCAGGGTGGAGCTACATCACTTGGTCCCTAGTGAGGTGGAGCTACACCACTTAGACCATTGTGTGATGGAGATACATCACTTGGTCTCTTGTGGGGTGGAGCTATATCACTTGGACTCTTGCAGGGTGGGGTTACATCACTTGGTCCCTTGTGCGGTGGAGTTACATCACTTGGTCTCTTGCGGGGTGGGGTTACATAATTTGGCCCCTTGCGGGGTGGGATTACATCACTTTGTCTCTTGTGGGGTAGAGCTACATCACTTGGTCTCTTATGGGGTGGAACTACATCTCTTGGTCCCTTGTGTGGTGAAGTTACATCACTTAGACCTTTGTGGGGTGGGGTTACATCACTTGGTCCGTTTTGAAGTGGGGTTACATCACTCGATCCCTTGCGGGGTGGGGTTACATCACTGTGTCTCTTGTGGGGTGGAGCTACATCACTTAGACCCTTGTGGGATGGGGTTATATCATTTGGTCCCTTGTGGGGTCGAGCTACATCACTTGGTCTGCTCCGCCCTGCTGATCATACTTCGCTAGCTCCGAACGTCTGCAAATGGTATCCCACTCTCGGTTGTTCGTACATGCCCTTTTGAGGTCCACAATGCACCCCCGACCACGTAGCGGGCTGGATTGCCTACAACCACCACATACGTAATGGTTGCCAGTGTTTGTTAGTAATTCAAGCAGTGTTTGTTAGTAATTCAAGCAAACTAAGTGACTGGTAACTCTGTTGTGACTAATTACTCACACGAGTCTGGTTCGTCTGTGTCGCAGTGTTCCCCGCTGTACGTTAGGCGACTGTGTCGTCAACGGCTACAACATCCCAAAAGGAACGTGGGTGTTTGTCAACCGCTGGGGAGTGCACAAGGCCCCGCAATACTGGACGCGTCCAAACGTCTTCGACCCAACTCGTTTCTTGGACAAGGACAACCAAGTCGTGTGGCCGGACACCTTCATTCCATTCGGCATGGGTGAGTACAGCAACTAGACGCGTCATTCCAAGACCGGTCGGTACATCTTCGTTCGTTGTAGTATGATTGTGGACAGTGTGGTTGTGCGGGTTTATGCAGGCTGGCCGGCGCGCGCTTGTGGGCGCGAACGGGTGCGGATGCGGGCGAGCGCGAGCTCGAGTTGAAGGGACGTGGACCGTGGGGGCTGGTCCGAGCAGAAGGGACGTGGACGATGGGGGCTGGTACGAGCAGAAGGGACGTGGACGGTGAGGGCGGGTGCGTGCGGAAGGGTTCAGCACACTATTAGTTTTCTCATTGGCGACCATGTTAACGTTTCGTCTGATTATTAGACAACCTGACCTACAAAATGTCTTCAATTTCTCACCTGCTGTTATTATCATCTCATTGACATGCTGGTCAGTTTAAACATATATAATATTTCTAGCTCTCGTAAAATGTGTGACACCCGTCAATATTTACAAATGGATGCAGGCAGTAATCCGGCTAAAGGGTCAACTAGCCAAATTGCTGCCAAATATCCTTCCGCTTAGTAAAATTAGCTAAAAATTCACAATTTTATTGTCAACAGCTTCTACATTCACACCTGGAAATCTGACTACTCAAATGCACTTATGTCAGAGCAGGTGAATTTTGTTTAAAAAAAATCATTTCTAAAAAATACACCACTTTTTTTCCAAACAGGAAGTGTAACAGTGTCCTGACACCAAATAGACATGGTGATTTTTGAGAAAAACGTTGAAAACAACACACTTTATAGGCACTAATGTTACAAGCACTCTGCAATTTTATTTTTGGTAATCCGTCCACGTGTTTGTGTTTTATGCACATTTTAAAGATACCACCAAACTTGGCAAGGGACCAGAAAAATCAGCACTTTGCTGTTGGACAATTTGTAATCCAGCACAATATTCTCAGGTGGCACTATGAACTACTGGTACAGTTTTACAGAAATTCCGGTATGTGTCTTTTAATAATATACTCTATACAGCCAGTTGTTATGTTACATTCAAATTTATATTGATTTTTTGACCTTGTGCCCTATTTACAAAGGTAAATATCAACACAAAGTCACCTTAGGGTGTGAATTCCTCAAAGGCCAGACGTCTTAAGCAGTTCAATTACATAATATTGGGCGGGCGGGCGGGCCGGCGTGCGGGAGGGAGGGCGGGAGGGCAGTGTGGACAGGAGAGGCAGATACGTACGTACACACACATACGTACATCCATACCCACGCAGGGTGGAATGCACAATTTCGAGAAAACAATATTGTTAAATAAAAAACTTTGTCAATAATGATTTTACACTTTCCATATACTTCTAGTTTACCACTACTTAAATTAATTGCAGTACTTGTGATAACAAACAGTTGACGCTATCACAAACAGCTACAACTAAGTCACGAATCAGTGCGCTAAAGTCAATGATAATTATTCTTCAGAGATATTGTATCTTTGTGAAGGTGACCAATCTGTTGATGTCAAGTGGGCGGTCTCCGTGGGCTCGTTGTGCTCAATGACAAGTACAGTCAAGGAAAAACTATAAGCATGCACTCTTCAGTAATAATAGATCGTAGATACTCTATATTAAGAGAATTTGCTCTCCAGCCATTGATTGTACCTCAAGAGCTAGCCATTCGTTAGGCCAAGGTCGATGTATTGCTCTTTTGGCTCAAGTGTCGATGGCAGACAACGACAATGCGTTTGAGATCAAGTCATCATCAGTACAGTCTGTCATGAGTAACCGTGGTAGAGAAACGTCGTGGATAACAACATCACTGCACCAAACTACTCCGCTTAATAAATACACCAATAAGAGAAATAATCAAAATAGTGTTTCAACATATAAGTACTTGTAAGTATATATACGGATAAAGAATATTGTACTTCTTTAGACGGTATTAAAAAAAAAAAAACAATCACGACAGATCCAATGATGCAGACGGCGTAGCTGTTATGTAGTTACAACGCAAGGTTACGTGTTTTAATCTATGTGTTATCAATAATAAATTATAAAATCACCATGATATAATATGGATTGTTGTAACAATAACGGCCGAAGTGACAACTGTTTACAACTCGTTGAAGACGCAGTTGTCACCAGTATTAGCTGGCAAACCGAGTTGACATGTTATCTTTAATTCAAGTGTTTATCAAAACCTAAATCGGGCTGGTTTTGTTTAGTTTGACAAACCATATTCCGGTTACTATATTGACCTAGATCTTGAAATGTAGCCACTCTTGTGTTTACAAATACAACTATGATGGAAAATGTATAAACATCAACATGCGCACATGTACGTGTGAGCGTGAAGTGTTGTGTATGCGTGTATGCGTGTATGTGCATTTGTGTACGTCATCATGCATGCATGTTAGGATATATAGGTGTGTAATATGTTTCCGAATACATATATGCATTGGGTATTCTCTTTCTGATATACATATAGTAAATACCACACTTTGGCGTTGAACAGTACATATTATTGTTATATCAATCATACTACTTGAATGTAAACCAAGAATCTAGCGAAATCTAAATGTTAAATTCCCCATTATATATCTCACTATGTCTGCCACACGTGGTTCTTCTGCTTGAATTTCGATTTAGAAACATTAATATAGGGTTAAAAGTTGACTGTCATAGCTTATTTTACCTTTTGCTTGGTAACTGGTCAGGTGACACCATTTAACTGTGATTATTAAGAGTCTACAAGCGAAGCATTTCAATGGTAATTTGTGTCTCAATTACATGTCTCTACGGAGACAATGTAATTGAAACACCAACAGACATTATGGGTTCGATTCATAATACGATAGGAAGAGATACACACACACACACACACACACACACACACACACACACACACACACACACACACACACACACACACACACACACACACACACACACACACACACACACACACACACACACACACACACATATATTATGTAGCACTGGTTAAATGCATGTTAGCAGTTATTAGGTAAATGTGCTTTCCTGAAATGTACTGTTATCTGTGTACTGTTGTCTATGCACTGTTGTCTATGCACTGTTGTCTATGCACTGTTGTCTATGCACTGCTGTCTATGCACTGTTGTATATGTACTGTTGTCTATGCACTGTTGTCTATGCACTGTTGTTTAGGCACTGCTGTCTATGCACTGGTGTCTATGTACTGTTGTCTATGTACTGTTGTCTATGTACTGTTGTCTATGCACTGGTGTCTATGTACTGCTGTCTATGTACTGTTGTCTATGCACTGCTGTCTATGCACTGGTGTCTATGTACTGTTGTCTATATACTGTTGTCTATGCACTGTTGTCTATGTACTGTTGTCTATGTACTGCTGTATATGCACTGCTGTCTATGCACTGCTGTCTATGCACTGTTGTCTATGCACTGTTGTCTATGTACTGTTGTCTATGTACTGTTGTCTATGTATTGCTGTCTATGTACTGCTGTCTATGTACTGCTGTCTATGCACTGTTGTCTATGTACTGTTGTCTATGTACTGTTATCTATACACTGCTGTCTATGTACTGTTGTCTATGCACTGTTGTCTATGCACTGTTGTCTATGTACTGTTGTCTATGTACAGTTGTCTATGCACTGTTGTCTATGCACTGTTGTCTATGCACTGTTGTCTATGTACTGTTGTCTATGTACGGTTGTATATGTACTGTTGTCTATGTATTGTTGTCTATGTACTGCTGTCTATGCACTGTTGTCTATGTACTGTTGTCTATGTACTGTTGTCTATGCACTGTTGTCTATGCACTGCTGTCTATGCACTGTTGTATATGTACTGTTGTCTATGCACTGTTGTCTATGCACTGTTGTTTAGGCACTGCTGTCTATGCACTGGTGTCTATGTACTGTTGTCTATGTACTGTTGTCTATGTACTGTTGTCTATGCACTGGTGTCTATGTACTGTTGTCTATGTACTGCTGTCTATGTACTGTTGTCTATGCACTGCTGTCTATGCACTGGTGTCTATGTACTGTTGTCTATATACTGTTGTCTATGCACTGTTGTCTATGTACTGTTGTCTATGTACTGCTGTCTATGCACTGCTGTCTATGCACTGCTGTCTATGCACTGTTGTCTATGCACTGTTGTCTATGTACTGTTGTCTATGTACTGTTGTCTATGTATTGCTGTCTATGTACTGCTGTCTATGTACTGCTGTCTATGCACTGTTGTCTATGTACTGTTGTCTATGTACTGTTATCTATACACTGCTGTCTATGTACTGTTGTCTATGCACTGTTGTCTATGCACTGTTGTCTATGTACTGTTGTCTATGTACAGTTGTCTATGCACTGTTGTCTATGCACTGTTGTCTATGCACTGTTGTCTATGCACTGTTGTCTATGTACTGTTGTCTATGTACGGTTGTATATGTACTGTTGTCTATGTATTGTTGTCTATGTACTGCTGTCTATGCACTGTTGTCTATGTACTGTTGTCTATGTACTGTTGTCTATGCACTGTTGTCTATGCACTGTTGTCTATGCACTGTTGTCTATGTACTGCTGTCTATGTACTGCTGTCTATGTACTGTTGTCTATGTACTCTTGTCTATGTACTGTTGTATATGTATTGCTGTCTATTTACTGTTGTCTATGCACTGTTGTCTATGTACTGTTGTCTATGCACTGTTGTCTATGTATTGTTGTCTATGTATTGTTGTATATGTACTGTTGTCTATGTACTGTTGTCTATGTAATGTTGTCTATGTACTGCTGTCTATGCACTGTTGTCTATGCACTGCTGTCTATGCACTGTTGTCTATGCACTGTTGTCTATGCACTGCTGTCTATGTACTGCTGTCTATGTACTGCTGTCTATGTACTGTTGTCTATGTACTGCTGTCTATGCACTGTTGTCTATGCACTGTTGTCTATGCACTGTTGTTTATGCACTGTTGTCTATGCACTGTTGTCTATGTACTGTTGTCTATGTACTGTTGTCTATGTATGGTTGTATATGTACTGTTGTCTATGTATTGTTGTCTATGTACTGCTGTCTGTGTACTGTTGTCTATGCACTGTTGTCTATGTACTGTTGTCTATGCACTGTTGTGTATGCACTGTTGTCTATGTACTGTTGTCTATGTACTGCTGTCTATGTACTGTTGTCTATGTACTGTTGTCTATGCACTGTTGTCTATGCACTGTTGTCTATGCACTGTTGTGTATGCACTGTTGTCTATGTACTGTTGTCTATGTACTGCTGTCTATGTACTGCTGTCTATGTACTCTTGTCTATGCACTGTTGTCTATGTACTGTTGTCTATGCACTGTTGTCTATGCACTGTTGTCTATGCACTGTTGTCTATGTACTTCTGTCTATGCATTGCTGTCTATGCACTGTTGTCTATGCACTATTGTCTATGCACTGCTGTCTATGTACTGCTGTCTATATATTGCTGTCTATGTACTGCTGTCTATGTACTGTTGTCTATGTACTGTTGTCTATGTACTGTTGTCTATGCACTGTTGTCTATGTACTGCTGTCTATGTATTGCTGTCTATGTACTTCTGTCTATGTACTGTTGTCTATGTACTGCTGTCTATGTACTGCTGTCTATGCACTGTTGTCTATGTACTGTTGTATATGCACTGCTGTCTACATACTTTTGTCTCTGTACAGATGTCTCTCAGTACTGCTGTGTATATACTGCTGTCTATGTATGGTTGGTACATAGCCTCTCCATAGACATGACTCTAGCACAACCTCCTCCCCCCTCACAAGCTTTCTAGAACCACAACATGGCATGCTCCAAACGGTCTTGTACACAATCAGATTGATTACATACTGATCCCACAACGCTTCAAATCCAGCATCAAAAAGGCAAACACAAGGACATTCCCTGGCGCCGATATTGGCAGTGACCATGATGCTGTGCTCAAAACCATCAAAATGAGGCTGAAAACAAAGCGATTCTCAACCAGTTGAAATACATGGCAAAAGAACTTCTAGCTGAAGAGCAAGCAAGTTTCAGAACGGAGAGGAGCATGGTCGATCAGATTTTCAACACCAGAGTTATCATAGAGAAACATCTACAACACCAACGAGATCTCTTTCACAACTTCATAGACTTCAAGAAAGCATTTGACAGAGTCTGGCATGATGGACTGTGGCAGGTCCTCAGATGTTACAACATAGAGGAAGGACTTATACAAGGCATAGATACACTGTTCAAAGATGCCAGCAGTGCAGTCCCGATGAACAACCAGATCGGGGATTTCTTTAGAACAACGGTGGGCGTCCAACAAGGATGCTTGCTCTCCACAGTGCTCTTCTACATATTCCTGGAGAAGATCATGCAGGACACCCTACTCAACCACCACTGCATCATCTCCATCGGTGGCAGGTTCGTCTCTAACCTTCGCTTCGCTGACGACATCGATCTCAAGGCCGGCAGCAATGACGAACTTCAAGGCCTTACCAACAGATTGGTCCAGAGTGCAGAGGCTTACAGCATGGAGGTCAGCACAGAGAAGAGCAAAATATTGGTTAACAACACAAGTAAAACATCAGAGCAGACATCTTCATGAATGGTGAAAAGATAGAAAAAGTCAGCCGCTTTAAATGTTTAGGAGCGACCTTGGCTAAGGATGGTAACTGTACAACAGAAATACGTTACGGATCGTCTCAGCAACGGCAGCCATGGCAAGATTGAAGAGGATCTGGAGAAATAGTAATATACTCTTCACAACCAAGTATAGCCTTTTCAGATCACTTGTACTACATATCTTTCTATGCGGATGTGAGACGTTGACACTCCTTGCTGAGGACAATCAGATTGATTACATACTGGTCCCAAAAAAGATCAAAGGATTCGAGACCAAGTGCTTGAGGAAGATGCTCCGCATCTCCTACATGGAGCATAAGACCAATGTGTAGGTGCGGAGAAAGGTCACATCCCAAAGCCCACAAGACCTCTACTGGCAACTGTCAAGAGAAGGAAACTGACATGGTTTGAACACGTAGCACGTCACGCTAGCCTCCCGAAGACGATCCTGCAGGCCTCCCTGGAGGGCAGACGCCGCCGTGGACGTCAGAGGAAGAGCTGGATGGAGAATGTTATGGAATGGACGACGATCTCCGTGTCAGAGCTCCCCATCACAGCCACAGAAGAGACAGGAATGGCTGAACATCACAGCTGCAGCGTCACTTATGCCCCCCCCCCCCCTCCCCCGACGACCAAGTCGGTCAAGGGATTAAGTAAGTAATGTACTCTTATCTATGTACTGTTATCTCTGTACTGCTGTCTATGCACGGATGTCTATGTACTGCTGTTTATGTACTGTTGTGTACGTACTCGTATCTATGTAGTTTGTTTATGTACCGCTGTCTATGTATTGCTGTCTATCTACTGCTATATGTGTACTGCTGTCTATGTACTGTATCTATGTACTGTTGATTGTGTACCGCTGTCTGTGTACCGCTACACATTGTACTACTCTCGTTGTATCACTGTCGAAGTTCCGCAGTCTGTATACTGCTGTCTATGTACTGCTGTTTATGTAGTGTGCCTCTGCCTGTAGGCCCGCGCAGCTGCCCTGGGGAGAGTCTTGCTAAGATGGAACTGTTCATCTTCTTCACGGCGATGCTTCAAGCGTTCCGACTCGAGCTTCCAGAGGATGCGCAGACCCCGAGCCTCGAGCCGTCTGTCGGCCTCAACATGTCTCCTCAGAAGTACCTGGTGCGCGCCATTCTCCGCTGAACGACGCCCAACTGTGGCTCAACGCCGAGCTAGTGTGTGTTTGTATGCAACGCTGTTTACATTGACTGGTACAGCGTATGCTACCACACACGAACTGTTGTCATGGAGAATATCTAGTACTATTATCTGTAATGTAACTACACTACCTCAGGTGTTTCATGCATTTAGCATATGCTGGAAAGACGCGTGCGGTAAAGCCTGCCCAAGTTGACACCTAGCCGAAACGAACGAACAAACTGTCAATAACGAGTTGATGCCATACCCATAATGTACACCAGTATTTCCCAGGGCACATGCGGTGTCCTTCTAACACATGCAATGTCTTTCTAACACATGCAATGTCCTTCTAACACATGCGGTGTCCGTCTAACACAGGCTTTACTGTATAAGCTGATGCATAGTATTGTCAACATGTTTTATTGTAATTATAGTTACCTTTAAAATACAAAGTACTATAACTTTGGTTTTGTTAACGATGACTGTTGTTTTATCACGACGTTGTTACTGTTATTGTTGTAACTTTATGCTGAACAAATGCCAACAATGATTGACTCTTTTATTCGTCTTTCTCCTTGACTTCTTAAATAATGATAATAATTCACTATGATACGTACACACTACTAATTAATAGCTATACCATTATGACATTCACTGCATGCAATCTATTATTGTTGTTATTATTATTATGTATTATGCGATAATCGTCTGACTGTTCAAAAAATAATAGGAGGCGTTTTATTATAGGTCTTACGTATTGTTTTTTATTATAAAACTATTAAACTTTATATAATGTGCTTGGACATTTTTGCTAAATGTGGTTTTGTTTGTGTATGCGATTGCGCGCGTATGAGTGCGTACATTCATGTGTATATGCATGCGTATTATATATGTGCATACACACGACGTATTAATGTAAACCATTGTCGTATTATTAGTTGTCTGATAGTATTTGACTTGGCAGTTGACAAATGGCAGCGTGAAACCTGGGCAGCTCGCTTTCATTTCACCAATTTCACAAGTCTGTTTTTTCGAGTTTGGTGAAAGTGACATGTTTGTGTTTTTAATATGTTTACCATGAAAATAAAGTTATCCACAGTGTTAAGAACGGCGTTTTGCAGAATACGTGATTTATATCAGCGATATTATTAACGTTTTTGGCTGCAGCCCAAATTCCGGTCGTGCGACTTGCGTGGTGAACATAGTTACAAACAGTTAATTTGTGATAAATGATAACATGCATGATAACGTAAATCTAACCATGACACAGCTGGCGTATGTTGGCTTGTTGGTATGTGTGTATGTGTGTGTGTGTGTGTGTGTGTGTGTGTGTGTGTGTGTGTGTGTGTGTGTGTGTGTGTGTGTGTGTGTGTGTGTGTGTGTGTGTGTGTGTGTGTGTGTGTGTGTGTGTGCGCGCGTGTGTGTACGTGTGTGTGTGTGTACGTGTGTACGTATATACGTATGCAGGGGATTACCTAGATGTTTGTGTTCAAGGGTCCTCGGGACCCCCAGCCTTCTTTTAAATTAGTCCCTAGCTTGTGGCGAGGGTCTCACTTATTGTTCTTTTTTAATTGTAAGTGTTGTTTTCTAAATGCCACAACTTATACAACCCATGTAAACCCGGTTATTATTATTATCAGTTTGATACTAACAAGAGCTTAACAAAATAACGTGTCTTGTTACAATACACTGTTTTATTTGTTGATGTTTTCCCTTTATATTCGATGTAGTTTTGGAAGTTAGAGCAGCCTTCCTCACTTATGAGAGGGCATTCTAGTCTGTTAGATGCCTCGGCTTGTAAATGTCACATTGGGAGATCTCCTAAAACTAAGCTAAGAATATCGAGGATGTCACGACTCACTTACGAAGGTTCCTGAATTTGTTTCGGTGGTGACAAATTTGTTTTTCATCGCTACTGCTAAAATAAATTAGGAAGTATTAAAACGCACAGCAACTGCGCTCACGGACGGATTGGAATGGTACTCGCGTTCTCGAATCAGTCCCTAGAAACGCTCCGCAAAATTACGCGCAAGGCGGCGCTACATGGAGAATGAGGCACCTTCAGAATCGGGAAGCATATGCGTACGGGAATGGTTATTTGGAAGAACTCGTGAAAAAAAATACCAAACGAACTGATTCGGTAATAAACTACCAAGTTAAACTTAAAGGCATTCATATTCAATATATATATATATATATTTTGTTGTTATATGTCATAGATAGTCATGCGTCCCATGGGACGCAACGATTATTTTGCACGGGTCCGGGTTCTGTTTCTATGCATATAGAACGCAGGATCTTGCGTCCCGTAAACCCCTGCGTATGTATGTTTGTGTGTGTGTGTGTGTGTGCGTGTGCGCGTGTGTGTGTGTGTATGTATGTATGCATTTACTCCTAGACGGACTGCACTTCGCGCGCCAAATTGTCAAAGATTAATCTACGACCCCACGAGTGTAATGTAGGACCTGTATTTTTCAAAACACCTATATATGGCATTTATGACCATCCTGTAGGGGTAATATATATGACAAACAGGAAAGTAAAAGAGAAAGCCAGTGCCGACAAGCTTTTACCTTTAATCACTGTCCTAGCTCAGTATAGGGTATGCACTAGAGCGTGAGCAATGATAGATGTTTGGAGTAGACGAGTTCGACCCTAGTGTTGTGTTTGTACGTCGAGATACCGTCTAACTTCAAGTTATCGAACATGCCATGTATTATGTTTGGCAGAGATGATTGATTTGATCTGGAGGTATGCAGCACGGACCAGCGTCAAAGCAAGACCCTTGTAAAATGTTGTTTTCTCTGCGTAGTATCCTCACTTTGGACGGACAGTATCACCACCCTGGTATCACTTACTGCTTTTCAGTTTGGCGTTGCAATGTAGGGCTTTAGTTATTCAAGAAGACCACCTCACTGACTTGGCTTGCTCATATCCGTTTGATTCAATAGTAATGGATTAAAAAATTGTATGTTTTGCCATCAAGCGTTTGAAATTATATTCCACATGCTGTCAAAAATGTAACTAGGGTAGGTAAACACAGTCACATATGCGCGGGAACAGGGACAGGGGGCAGCTGCCTGCGTGGAATTTTGCTGGGGGCAGACGTATGGTCTTGCCCCTCCCCCCAGTAAATGTGAGCGTGAATGTTTGCATTTTGGTGAGCGTCAGAGGCGCATGCAAATCGAGGTTTTCTGAGAGGATTGAGGTGTTGTTTTGGCGACCGTGGAGGTCAGACATATGGTTCCCAGTAAAAGGCGTGGGGGCGACGAAAGATTTTCAACATCGACCCCCTCCCCGTCTTCCGATGTCATCAGTTTAGCCGAAACAGCGGAAAGAAGCTGAAGTTACAGCGGCGCGGTAACAAAAATATAAAAAATTTCAACACCCCCCACATCTTCCGATGTCATGATCGGACAGCGAAGTGGTGCTGAAGCTCCGATTATCAGCCCCCCCAATATTAATTTCGTACCCGCGCCATTGCACAGGCATGAGCGCGCTCTCTCGCCAACACAGGTACACATATGCGTGCGTGCGCGCACACACATGCATACACGCGCACACGCACGCACGCATACACGCACACACGCTTGATAGACCGGGCACTTAAACCCAGTCAACAATGTCATTATTCTCTTCACGTTGCAGATGAAAAGACAACGTGTGGCCATTTCACCGTGGCGCATTCACATTTGGTTGTTTCCCAGTCACATAAAATATCTGATGCGGCTTTGACGTACATGTCATTGCGTGTAGAGGGAAACAGGTGTTACACCGATTACTCCCATCATTCATAGAGGTGTCTACCGGAATTAAATTGCCACATTTATATTTTTTTTATCTGAGAGTTCATATAAATAAAAACGTCTTTCATTGTTATTGTTTATTTTGTAAAATGGAAATTCGACTGATTACTAAATTATTAAACATTATATTTCACCTTGAAATGTAAAGATTCATTGGTCTATTGACGTACAGCCATTTCAGTACATGTTGTAATATCAGGTATAGTTCACACTAAAGCGTGTGTTTTCTATTATATTAAGACATGGCAGACAAAGCTAGTATTAAACATGGTTTGTAAGACTATCATTCAAAAATAACAATCTATTATGAATACTAATAAATTGACTGTTACATTGTTCCGTACAGCAGTTGTTCGGTGAACCAATGCAAATGCTGTACGTTCCCTTCAGCCTTTAAGACGGGAATATATTCTAGAAAAGGGTTATATAAGCTTATTTCATGTATTTGACACTACTAATCTTATCCCGACAAATACACGGTGTATTATATTTGCATATTTATGTAACAAGAAAGTTACTCATGCGGTTAGCTTAGCATGACCGTACCCATGTTAGCCAGACAATCAATCTTAGAAATGCTGAAGTGTTAGTTTTGTGGGACTCAGTGTCTTGCTAGAGATAACTACTGAGGAGGTGGAGGATGAAGAAGAAGAAGAGGAGCAAGATATTGATTATGATGAGCTTCTTAACGACGATGACTAAATAAGCCTATACAGTAGCGTAATGAAAAAATGACAGTACTTACCGCTTCTGTAGCGCAAGATGACAATAATAGTAGAACAGTTTCCGTCGTATTTTGACTTTTTGAACTCATACTTTGTTATTTTTCCCCTAATTATTGGCAATTTCAGTTGATTTTAGACTTGGTGGGAATCTTATAATTTAGTATGTATGTAGATAAATATTTTGTTAAATTTCGAGTATCAATTGTACTGATTGTTTCATATTTTTCGAGTTTTAATGAATCCAACTTGTTTAAATCATGAAAATAACCCCGTCTAAATTTAGTTATTTTAGGGTTTTTTCAAGATGGCGGCCAAGATGGCGTCGTTCGTGAATGCTTTTGTCATATTTCAATTCCATGGCACTATTTTTTTTACTAAAAATGTATATTTTGAGGTATTACATAGATAATGCATTACATATTAACACAAAGTTTTACAATTATACATGTACAAGAAACTATACTATTTTCTCCAAAATGGCAGCCAATATGGCGGCCAATATGGTGGCTAAGATGTCCGTCGCTCGTGATTACTTTTATCATATTTCAATTCGGTGACACTAACAATGCATATGTTGAGGTATTACACTTGATAATACATTATATATTAACAAAGTGATGCAATTATACAGGAAAATATGCTATTTTCTAAGATGGTGGCCAAAATGGCGGCCAAAATGGTTGATTTTGTGTTGACGCTTGGCGACGCTAAAAATTACTTTGAAAAATGGGGTCATTTGTTTCTGTATGATGTCTAGTTCAAACGTTATGCCGCTTTTCGATTTTCGTTGGAAATCCAAGATGGTCGCCAAAAGGACCCCTTGGGAGAATACATATCGTGATGGGAACATGAAAATGCGTTTACTAGACACTTTGAGGATTACAAAAAAGTAAGTTTGAAGAATATATCATGAGGGTGTATGGGGACCCATCTTCCTATTCCACTAGAAATTCCATGGAAAATGTAATTAATGTATGTCAGTTTATTTATTTATGCTAACAAACAATATACAGTGGAACCTCACTAATAAGGTCACCTTCAGGACTGGGCAAAGTTGACCTAAATAGCAAGGTGACCTTATTAGCGGGATTAATTTCCTGTACTCTACTGTTATGGCAATAATTTGGAACTGTCCTGAGATTACCTGAACTGTGAGGTGGCTGTATTACCGAGGTGACTGTATTACCGAGGTGGCTGTATTACCGATGTGACTGTATTACCGAGGTGACTGTATTACCGAGGGGACTGTATTATCGAGGGGACTGTATTACCGAGGTGGCTGTATTACCGAGGTGACTGTATTACCGAGGTGACTGTATTACCGAGGTGGATGTATTACCGACCTGACAGTATTGCCGAGGTGGCTGTATTACCGAGGTGACCTCGAGGTAATACAGGTTCAACTGTATCAACTTGTGAAATAAAGTTTGGTTGAACAAATAGACATAGTTATTTTATTTGTTCAACCAAACTGTGTGATTTCAGAATGTGGTATAGTATTTGTTAGCATAAATAAAATAATTCCCACAAAACCACCCGTTTCAGCATTGATTCAGCAGTTGAAAGATTATCTGGTAGCCATGGTTAAAGTCATATAAATTGCTCATTATGTCATTAACGATATCATCTTTCATATAACCATAATACACTGTAAATTTAGTCATAATTATATGAGTAGTTTTTTTAAGAATTCACACAAAGTAGATATAACCCATTTACAGACCAGCCATTCATGGTTATTAAGAAACGTTGCCACTTCGGATCCTGTGATAAAAACTGGCTGTCGGCGAACGAGAGCAACCTTGTGAAGACAGCCTGTCGAGACATTATCCGCCGCCTTTCATACATAAAAAATGTGTGTCACAATGTGTATGACTTTCGTGGCTGCACTCGCAACTGTGAGTGTGCCGTGTCGGCAGGCTAAGTGTGCTGTCTCATCCAAGTACAAGCAGACTGGCGCTTCTCCCCGCTCTGTGGCACACCCGAGGAGTTCTGTGTTATGTTGATCAGACGTTCAATGTTTATGGCATGCAGGTGTGACTGGGTGTGCGTGCGTGCGTGCGTGCGTGCGTGCGTGCGTGCGTGTGTGTGTGGGTGGGTGTGTGAGTGGGTGAGTGAGTGAGTGACTGTGTGTGGGGGGTGCATCTGAGTGGGTGAGTGAGTGAGTGAGTGTGTGTGTGTGGGGGGGGGGGGTGCATGTGAGTGGGTGAGTGAGTGAGTGTGTGTGGGGGGTGCATGTGAGTGGGTGAGTGAGTGAGTGTGTGGGGGGTGCATATGAGTGAGTGAGTGTGTGTGTGGGGGGTGCGTAAGAGTGAATGAGTGAGTGAGTGAGTGAGTGAGTGTGTGTGGGGGGTGCATGTGAGTGGGTGAGTGAGTGAGTGAGTGAGTGAGTGAGTGAGTGAGTGAGTGAGTGAGTGAGTGAGTGAGTGAGTGAGTGAGTGAGTGAGTGAGTGAGTGAGTGAGTGAGTGAGTGAGTGAGTGAGTGAGTGAGTGAGTGAGTGAGTGAGTGAGTGAGTGAGTGAGTGAGTGAGTGAGTGAGTGAGTGAGTGAGTGAGTGAGTGAGTGAGTGAGTGAGTGTGTGTATGTGGGGGGTGCATGTGAGTGGGTGAGTGAGTGAGTGAGTGAATGTGTGTGTGGGGGGTGCATGTGAGTGGGTGGGTGAGTGAGTGAGTGAGTGAGTGAGTGAGTGAGTGAGTGAGTGAGTGAGTGAGTGAGTGAGTGAGTGAGTGAGTGAGTGAGTGAGTGAGTGAGTGAGTGAGTGAGTGAGTGAGTGAGTGAGTGAGTGAGTGAGTGAGTGAGTGAGTGAGTGTGTGGGGGGTGCATGTGAGTGGGTGAGTGAGTGAGTGAGTGAATGTGTGTGTGGGGGGTGCATGTGAGTGGGTGGGTGAGTGAGTGAGTGAGTGTGTGGGGGGTGCATGTGAGTGGGTGAGTGAGTGTGTGGGGGGGTGCATGTGAGTGAGTGAGTAAGTGTGTGTATAGGGGGGTGCATGTGAGTGGGTGAGTGAGTGAGTGAGTGAGTGAGTGAGTGAGTGAGTGAGTGAGTGAGTGAGTGAGTGAGTGAGTGAGTGAGTGAGTGAGTGAGTGAGTGAGTGAGTGAGTGAGTGAGTGAGTGAGTGAGTGAGTGATTGAGTGTGTGTGTGTGTATGTGGGGGGTGCATGTGAGTGGGTGAGTGAGTGAGTGAGTGAGTGAGTGAGTGAGTGAATGTGTGTGTGGGGGGTGCATGTGAGTGGGTGGGTGGGTGAGTGAGTGAGTGAGTGTGTGGGGGGTGCATGTGAGTGGGTGAGTGAGTGTGTGGGGGGGTGCATGTGAGTGGGTGAGTAAGTGTGTGTATAGGGGGGTGCATGTAAGTGGGTGAGTGAGTGAGTGAGTGAGTGAGTGAGTGAGTGAGTGAGTGAGTGAGTGAGTGAGTGAGTGAGTGAGTGAGTGAGTGAGTGAGTGAGTCAGTGAGTGAGTCAGTGAGTGAGTCAGTGTGTGGGGAGGATGCATGTGAGCGGGGGAGTGAGTGAATGAGTGAGTGAGTGAGTGAGTGAGTGAGTGAGTGAGCGAGCGTGCGTGCGTGCGTGCGTGCGTGTGTGCGTGCGTGCGTGCGTGTTTATGTGTGTGCGGGCGTGCAGGAATGCGGGCGTGTGTTATACTGTTCGAAATCTACATACATTACTTATGGTTGATCTCTTGAGTAGGCTTAATTTCTATGTTTCTTTTTACCCATGACATTTTAACTATTTGCCCATTAATCGATAACGCAATGTTAAGTTAAATCATTAGCATTGACATCGTAGTTTGACCTGTAGATGCAGTTAGCATATTGCAGATACGGATCATGGGAAATCCACTTTCAATCACAACGCGGCTTCCCCAAGACCCTTGAGTGCAATAGCCCATGCAGAGAGAGTGAGAGACAGCGTCGACACCGCCTCCAGCTACGACACAGGGCAAGGCGTGGACCATTGCTGCAGGCAACAACAGGCTTCGATCGCAACAGATTGTGTCGAAACCACACGTCCTTGTGCCGCGCGTCAAAACAGCACAATCAGTGTCATAATGGGCAGATAAATGCGCACCATGGTAATTGCTGTGACCTGAGCCCGGAGCGAGTGGCAGACGGAAGCAGTGTCGTCGGTGGAGCATGTATAAAGGCCCGCGGCATGTCGGTGGATATTATATATATATATACAGCCTGTAGTGAAAACGAACAAGCAATTGGTGTTCGGATATCATTATCCTACTACTCTCAATACCCGCTCAAGTCGTTGATCATCTAGACGTGGCCGAACACTTAGACTCCTCTTCGATCACCGACAAGTGCACATGTTGCAACATCATAGCGCAGGTGGACTTGTAACGTTGCTCATCAACAGTTCACTCATTCGCCGTAAGTGCATGTTTCGGTGTGTATATATTATGCTTGATTCATACTTTCTAATACTGAGTCTACATCAGTAACATGCAGCGCATATTGCAATCATCAACATATATAAATAGAGTGTTTTCCTCTAAACTAGATTGTTTCCAATCATATATTATTCTTATTAGTATAATGGTTCTTTTTAGAAGTACAAGTCAAGAAGCGGCATTCTTTCGTCAGCTCCCGGGAAGACAAACAGACGTCGTCCTTCGAGAATAACCGGTAAAAAAGCTGGAAGTTAACGTAGTCCCGGGGTTTCTTGCACAACCTGGGACTATGTCAACTTACAACTCTTCTACCGGAAGTAAACTTTACATCGCCGAAGACGAAGACAGATGACAGCATAGAACTACGTTGTCATTGGGCAGAATCCGTCGTCGTGTTCCACAATGTGTTGATGTCATGTGATGTCATGTGATGTCATATGATGTCATGTGATGTCATATGTGACAACGCCTGGTTATTAGCGACAGTCTGGAATGTAAGACAGTGCGACATTTTCACATATACACTAGACCAACAAGAACACATATATAAAATATTGTAGAAATTACATGACCCCAGCAGGAATTAATATAAAAAAGTTTATACCTATACTAGGTAAAAACAATAATCATCGTAATAAACGAAAAAGAACGATCAGAAAAACTATAACAACGACTGGTGATAATAATAATAATACAACTTTGATTATAGTTATGCGATGATTCAGTTAAAAATGGTTATTAATATCAAAACGTGATATATTATAATGGAAAGTAAAATTTAAACATTGTAGACACGATCACGCGAACGTCGCGTTTATTACCTTAACATGAGTAACCGTGTTACCCGTCCTCTAGCGGTGGTGTCAGCATTGACTGGTGACGTCATATGTTACACTGAAGCCAATGTGACGCCATCACAAGTCAGACAGCACTCGTCAATTCCATCGGCATTGTGTTTTGTCATTTTCCATAAGCGATTGCTAATTTGCACGAGAATGGCAGCAGCAGCATAAACCGCAGCAGTAGTCTATGTTTGTGCGTGTGCGTGTGCGAATGCGTGTACGTGCGCATGCACGTGTGTGTGTATTTGTTTGTTTGCTTGCTTGTGTTGTGTGTGTATTTGTGCTTGTGTGTGTGCGTGCGTGCGTGCGTGCTTGAGCATGTATGCGTGCATTCGTGTGTGTAAAATACTGCTGATGCTCTGATTGTGATATCAAGTCGAAGAAATCGTCGATAGCATCGATAGATTTATGTGGGTGCATGACGAGTAAGTTCATGTAATCGCAGGTCTTCGAACAAAGGCAACCCTGGGACTACGTCAACTTACACGTTCGGCACCAACGAGCATGCTGAATCCCGCTAGGAGCAAATGCGACGACAATGCACTTCATACTATCAAGGCGGATCTGGTATCATTGACAAGGTGCTCCACGGAATAAACGTATACTTGATACATTTCTTGTCTGGTGATTTGTGGGAAGAAGTTGCAGTGAATGCAACAACAAGAGCAAATAACCACGAGTAACGCAGTGAGCGGGCACCTATTCCATGTTTGACATTGAACGTGTCCACGCTAATGGGTTGGCGGTGGAGATAGTCGCCATTGTCACAAGTTGAAGCTGCAGACACTGTAAAACTAATGCTCAGAATGCACCCAATCAGAGAGAATCAAACAACAATATCAGACGTAGCCAGAGAGTACGCACGACGACGACCAGGAGTTCAGAAAAAAAGGCAAAGATTCCGTATATATATATATGAAGTATTTTACTCATCGAAGACATAAAGACACCATTAAAGAGATACCTGGTGACTCGGTGCTGTCAGTGGTAGATTGGTAACTTTTGTTTCCCGTTGACTGTGTTGGTGATTAACAGAGAGTGTGTAATATATAATATATTGTTACCGTAAGTCAACAAACAAAATGGTTACGTATTTTCTTTTTAAATTGTAATACATTCCATTATGTCGCTTTGCACAATTTTTAGACCATATTAAGGTCAAATGTAACATTCATGAAAATCAGGAAGTCACACATTATACGGATACGTACTTGGATAGATGCATCCTATGTGTCGCCGTTATATACGTGAATTGCATTACTATTGCTACATGGCATTTCATAAATCAAACATTCCCGCATACATTTGTCATTTTAAAAACTTTTCCTTATGTATTGTCATAAAGTAATACTTCCGAGACCAGAATTTCAACGATATATACAACGGAAAGTTCAAACACACCACAAGTTTGACATCCATTTTTCGGTGGCTTGACAAAGTTTTCGTTACGCAAAAGGTCACATGATGGATAGGTAAATTGTTGCATGTCCACGCATGCACGTTATACTCGCGCACGCTCGCCGTTAAACAAAAACACATCATCTACGCGTGACTGTTATTTTTATTGACGTTAAGACACATAATGTAATGTTGCTAGCTCACTATATTACTGCCAGCCCAATAAAACACAATAACATTTTTATAATGAATGCATAGCATACCTTCTGGTGTCGAGTATCTCACTGCTCACATCGGGTTACGCATGCGTGTATGCTACAGTTTCTTCACGTCGATCTAATGAAACATTGTGCATCGTACCTCATACAATTACATATTGAGCTATTACCTTTCTTGTCATTAACCTTCATTGTAAATCTCAATTGTTTTCCGAGTTGTGTGTTCTCAACGTTCAAACAGTGTGTCCACCCTTCGTCTATATGTCAGCCCATCTGTCTGTCGTTCCGTGGTGCTGTCGTTCCCCCAGTGCAACTGACCGATTCCGAGGCGGCGCTGGGTTTTATCGTGTGTTGCTCGGCAGGTGCGAGTGAGGCGCCGCCCCACACCCGACAAGTGGCAGGGGGAAGATGGCGATTTAGACGACCCCGAGGCGCCCGCCAAAACAACGACAACCTCCTGTGACCAACAGCGCTCTAGCCGTTGCTTCATTTGAAATTTAAATCGACTTTCTTGTGTGTTTACCCTTAAAGGCACAACGTGCACAACGTACCCTTGAACTGTGTGAAAACGCTTACCATTTAAAATACGAATTGAACCATCTTCAAAACGAACCCACACCCGTGTTCGATACTAAACAAACTACATTACTATCTATGTATATGTATCTGCCATATGCTGTACAATTAAATATGCATTTTTTTCATATAAGATATATTTTGGGGGCCGGTTCAGACTAACCCCATTTTTACGAACCCCACCAAAACGAACCCCTCAGTTCAAATTTGCCACACTCCCAAACGACCCTTCATGCTCAAGAATGACTCCTTCCCCCATCTCTCCTAAGACGAACCCACCTCGTCCATTCGAACCCCTAGAACGCATGGTCGCGACTATCAATAATTACCTGAAAACGTTGAACTGTGAAGTGAATACTGCACCAAACCCATACTGTAACAATATACAATATGAAAACTGCTGATAATCTACCTTAACCTCGCGTAAAATGGGCATTTTAACGTACCATAAATGTACATAGAACATGGGTGGTTGGTTACTCTGCTGTAGGATAAAAGGACTACGTTAAAACAAATGTGTTAGATAACAATACGCTACATGGGGAAGTATTAATGGAATTCGAAGTCATGTCATGAAACGGCTAGAGAAGATTTAGGATGAAAGGACACACAACTGAACGGAACAGGTATTAAATGACGAACAGAACTTCAAAAGGGGACGAAGGACGATCTGTGGGATTTGCGCGTTACATCAGTTTGTAGAAAAGAGGTTTTAAAGACGTAAGAGAAAATGTAACACTTATATCTTTAGACACTTAAATGGCGATATTGTTCCGAGAGAGATGGTGACGCTGAGACTACTGATGTGGTAACAGAAGCAGGCATCAGGGTGGTTGAAGTACGTATGAGAGAATGAAAGGTGAATGTGGGATGTTGGATGAGTTTCAAGTTAACATCGGTTTGAGTCAAGTACGTCCACTTAGTCCGTAATCATTTATCGTGGTAATGGTATTCATCAGGAGGTAGTTTAATACGAAGTATGTTGTTAAGAAAATAGTGTATGCAAACGAATTAATCATAATATGGCCAGCGGAAGACACGCGTGGACTACAAGAAGCGCTGGGTGTGGCAGAAGTTGTTCGAGTAGTATAAGCATGAAGAAATTAAGTGACGTGGGTTTGGACAACACTATAAAAAGTTGGAAACCAGATTGAAGTGAAGAGAATCATTGGTCACATGCGTGTTTAACTAATTCACATCAACGAATAATACGCCCTCTTTAAGTTTCCGCCACGGCCGTCACCGGTAACGCTGCCACCATTTTCATCCCTGTGTACATGGGTCCCTTTTATAATCGCAACTGATCATTAAATGTACGACAGAGCTCGTGAAATGTATATGAATGTTCTTGTTTGCAGTGACACTTTTGACAACACAACCAGTAAACAAACGTAACAACTAATCTTTGAGAGAACTCGAGATACCAATAGTATGCTTTTCCTCGTATGTCCCTTTATAAACAGGCGATGCCGATTGATAATGATAACACGCACTACTGCACAAGCAGTTATTGTTACTGTTCTTTTCCAACATTTGTCACAGTTCTCCTTGCTCTTCGCATCTCGTCGCTTACTCCAGTCTTCCCATCCCAGGTGTCGTCTGCCTAATAAAATAGACTGGATGGGCTGAGTTATTAGCTCACGGCTGACTTATGACTGTCGGTCCTCTTCTCTGCTGAAGGACATTTTGCATATATGCGACAAGCCCGGGGCACACAAGTTTGTTATGTTTATGTCTGTTCTTTATCTGATGTAGAACTATTCAAGTGTCATTAAGCCATCGTTCGCAAAACAATGCAGCTCATTAACGCAATTACTGGTAACTTCTGATAATCAGTCTTGTAACCATTAGTGAAGACATTTTTACAAAGTCACCACATTTGTCGCATTAACACGTGCCCCTATATAACGTGTCGTTTTTTGTACTTTACACCAAACTAGTTCATATACATTAGAAAACGAAATCATTATCGCCCATTCAGCCTTCACGTTTACACAAACATACGACTGCACGAACGTATGCAAAATGCCTGTATTGTAGTCCCCCCGCGTTTTCCCACACATGTACTCTACTGCACGCAAGCGCAAAATACACGCAATACTATTATTATGACACCATTTATTCCAAAACGGTCAATGTTAAATAGCTAGCCTGTGAGATGCTATGAAGCGTGATTCAGCTGTCAGTGCTCAACAACTGTTGACGCCGCAGGCCAACGTGTCGGCAACGAACATAAAGATTAGTATTGGCGATTACGTTTCCCGCCGTAACGCAGAAACCATCGGGTGCCATCTTGTTTCAGGAACAGCCGGTCGTTTCGATCGCGATGGCGGACATTTCGCCAGGTGGTTAGTTTAGATATGACACGGCATCAGTCCGACCAGCTGTTGATATATACACGGAAATAATAAAAAGCTCAAGAACGCGGGAATGTGAAGTTATATTTGTGATTGTCACTATGAGCCAAGTTAATTTTAGTACATCTATTCTTGATATATATATATGTATATATAAAATATATGGGTAGGACATGTTATAATACCAATAATAGATGTACTAAAATTAACTTGGCTCATATATATATACATATATATATATATATATATATGTATATATACATATATATATATATATATATATATATATATATATATAGATGGATGGATGGATGGATGGATGGATGGATGGATGGATGGATGGATGGATGGATGGATGGATGGATGGATGAGTGGGTGGATGGATGGATGGATGGATGGATGGACGACTGACGGACGGACGGACGGACGGACAGATGTAACAATAGTAACAAGTTTGGTCCGATGGCCATTTAACACTATTGTCCATGTCATATCACAGATAGTTATCACCATGTTATTGCGCACTACTTGAACCTCTATTTTATTTGTTTTAATTCCCCTTTGGCGTGTGTCATCCGACTGGCAAGGTTGTTGCGAATGTACTTCCCATATTTCACGGAGTTTTAGTATCTGCTGTTAGACAAATAGACATGCCGCCTGTTTGGGGATTAAACCCAGGGCTTCCAGGTGCCCTAGTTCGCCTAGTGATCGCGGCGTTACTGCACACAAAGTGAACCCGGTAACAACAATTAAGTATCGTAATTACAGCAATTGTATATGCTTTGGTGCTTTGTAAATATAAAAAATTCCAATAATCCAAAACAATTGGATAGGATCGATGCCACCCACCCACCCCAATTAAAAAAAATTGAAAGGCCTATACATTGCAATGATACATTGACTTGTATCTACGTCTTCAAGTGACGGAATTGCTAAAAAGTAATTACCGGGGTATGTACAGACAGGTTCCCAATTCTTTCTATTAAAAAGAATGGTTAGAACATATTACATGTCAGTGAACTGCGACTGGTTTATTATAACAATAACTAATTACACGTTTACAGGCACAACTGAAAATGTATACAAAGAGCAGAATGTGTCCACATTTCGTTTTCACTGTGGAGTAACTCATTATTTCTTCTGTATGTGGCTTGTGTCCTTCTTGTGTTTGAGCAAGTAGTGAGGGCTAGGGAAATCTTTGCATGCTGTATACAGCTTTCTCACTTGTGCAGGTGACTGGGCGTCATTGTTGCTGTCGTGTGTGCGTTTCTTTTTTCTCTGTGCACAAGTCACATGTGCCGGTCTTGTTGGCAGTGGAAGCATCTTTCTAAAATGTTTTATTCCAAACGGACCATTCACCTACCCACCCGCATCCAAATTTTTTGGATTATTTGAATTGTTTATATCTACAAAACCCCTTATTGTATATTCAAGACTTGTAACAAATGCATCTGAATGTGCATTTAAATGTTATTTCAATGCAACCATGACACTTATAGCACTTGCGTTTGCACCCGAAACATTTCGATTGTGCATGCGTGGGTGTCATACTTTTACCGCCTTGCGTACAACTATGGTACTGAGCAGCCTTACCTCAATATTTGTACCTAGATAATTTGTTATCCAAAACATCGCCAACAAATAATTAACTCATCGTTTAAGTAGCAGAAGTGTCAATGCTGTCTAACCATTTGCAACTACAACCAATGCTGTCTAACCATTTGCAACTACATCCAAAAATATCACGCCTGTAGTTTACTCAGAATTTATTTTCCAAGTAGGAGAATCTAGTGAAATGTTATAGTTCCCGGCGGCTGCCATATTGAGACAGGCCTCTAATGCTTCACCTATAAGTGCCTAGAGCTTGTTTGTCATTGACGTTGCGGTGACATGTCGATTGCCCCTCCACATATGCCAACTCATCTGCTGGTTACTTGTGTTCCCTTCGATTCTTAGTGACACTTGTAACAATCGTTACAATGCCATGCACTCTACTCTAGCGCCAAAACAAATTTGGCGACGCAAACTAGAGTACTATTCTCAGTTTGGCGACTGGCAAACTGGAGAGAGTACATGCATTGGTAACGTCAAGCTTTTTATCACAATAATATGTTTTACTGTAGTTGTTAATGGTTATTGCTTAATAATATATATATATATATATATATATATATGTGAACGCCAAAAATGCCTTTTTATTTTCCTTTAAAGTTTTCACTCATTACATATCTGGAAATGAAAGAATTTGATTCGCGATGAGCTAAGCCAGATATCTGCAGTCGGTTGAATAAAAAAAGTGCTTATTTTGTGCATAACTAATCAAACAATGACGAAAGGGGTGAAAAACATAATTTAAGAAGAACTTTGATGGCCCTCCAATATTGAAGGATGAGGTTCGAAAAGCCATCAGATCAAGGCGTTTGACAGAGTTCGTTATGAAGAAATCATATTAATACCAGATAGTCTGAACATTGATGGGAAAGATCTGAGAGTTGTGAAAAATCCGTACTGGAAACAAACAGCAGCAAATGAAATCAGTAAATATTTTTAGAAATAAAACATGGTGTAAGACAAGGCTTTGTTCTATGCCCTGATCTCCTGTCATTACACAGAGGGATCATCTTACGTCCACTAGAAGCTGTTAGATACAGTAATCAATAGAAGTAAAAAAATTACATAAAATTATTAGCATATGATTCTGTCTTGAAGCATGTCCAAACGTTTAACTATCTGGGATCACTTATGACATGTGCCAACTGACATTAATGGTACCATGAGATCAAGAGACACATTGCTCAGGACAAACCAGCTTTTCGCAACACATGAACAACATTTTAACAAACACAAATATATCAATTGAAGTGAGAAAACTTTACTGCAATGTTACATAGAGCCCATATTGCTATAATATGGATGTGAATCCTGGACAATAAGCAAAGTTCACACAAAACCGTAGAAGCCACTTAAATGAGGTTCCTAAAAAGAATGTAGCGAGTACCATGGATTGAAAAGAAAAGCAACGAAGTCATCCTTAGGACAGCCAAATCAAAAGTAAAGATGAGAACACAACAAGCACGATTCATAGGCCGCATAACGAGAAAGTTAGAACAGATATAGTAACAACGGGAAAGATTGAAGGAAAAAGATCCAGAGGATGCCAGAGAATAAAAAATAATATATAGCCTGTCAATATGGTATGGAAGGAGCACAACAGAACTAACAAACGCATTGACTTTGGTTGTTTCAACAGGTAATCATCTGCCGGGTTGATAATTAGCCTTCAAACCACTTTGTCTACCACGTGTTTTTCAGAAAGCAAGAAATATCGATAACATCAGCACAGAGATTTTATAACATTTTAAGCGTATCGCTCATTCACGCAAATATTCCTATTAGTATTTTGAGTCCCTTGAAATAACGTTAACTACATAAAAAGTTACACAGACGAGCTAATTTAATATAATATTATATTTGCATGATTCTAGATAGTTTCGCTTTTTTGACAAAATTAATTTGAAATGAGCGACAACGTCGAATTGAGGAAACACCTGTACGTGCATCGTTTTACACAATCAAACCGTCCGTGTAAATAGGACAATATGGCTTCCAGAAAAATTGTGGACGTGTCACTCGAAGATACTTATTTTAATAATTCTACACTTTAGATATCTTTCGGAGCGTAGAGTCGCCGCCTGCCGAATGAATTTACACTGCTATTTTTCGCTAGCGTGAATGTTAGATGTCTACCAGGTGGTGACACTGTCTCACAATTCACGGTGAAGTCCTAGACTGTGAGTGACTTGAATTACCTTTAATAGGGGCTACACATGACTGAATTACATCAGAGCCAATGCACGTTAGGACATCACGGGGTTACAAAAGAGACAGTAAACACATGACAGGGGTTACATGAGAGACAGTAAACACATGCCAGGGGTTACACGAGAGACAGTAAACACATGACGAGGTCACACGAGAGACAGAAAAACACATGGCGGCCGCGGTTACACGAGAGACAGTGAACACATCACCGGTTTACACGAGAGATAGTAAACACATGACGGGGTTACACGAGAGACAGTAAACACATAACAGGGTTACACAAGACAGTGAACACATGATGAGATTACACAACAGACAATGAACCCATGATGGGATTACAGAGTTTTTCCAAAACAACAAACATCGGTGTGCAAGAATTTATTAAAACAGCATAATTCTAATATAATCAACCTATACAAAACATGATATGTACGCATATAAAATATTTTAACTAAAACACTAAAATAAGTTGTTCCACAAATCACCATCCAATAAACAGAAATAATTCAACCTTGTTCAATTCTTGTAAATAAAAAACAATTTCTTTCTTGTATTCATCCAAGTCAAATGTGCAAAATATTCAAAGAGAACTAGCACTGCATTGTCATTGAAGTAAGCTGTGTAAAGAAGAGTTACTTAGTTTGACTTACCTTACGTGTTAACACGTCTAATTAGCATAGCTCACATGCTTAGCATCTATACTGTAGTGGCGTACATCATTTAACATGACTGATAAGGGCAACTGTAAGACAGGACATTTCCCAACCCATACATACAGCAACACACATCTTAATAGCTTTAGCTTTCTATATGTATCTAGAACTATCACACTGAGTTTGTGCAAGTGAGAATTGCTTGTCATCAAAGATGATAAACAGCTCGGCTCCTATTTACCTGTACTGTGTCTGTGCTCGCTTGTAATATAATTTCATTAAAACAGTAGTCAATATCAAATAACTCTTAAAAGCACCAGTGAAAGCCCAGTTAAAGTCGTGGTGGTCATTGCAGAATCTTAGTAGCAATAATCGTAATGCTTCACAATATACAACCATGCAAAACGTGCAGTGGTACATCACACTTCCACAAATATCCACACGTGATCTAAACATCAAGTAAATCCAGTGAACAATGCAAACCTCAGAAGGTGTGTGGTAACAGTTTCAGTCAAGACAGCTCAAAGCACCACATAAATGTTGTGAAATGTGCAGACACCAAAGTATATAATGACCACACCGTGTCATGTTAAATCTATATCACTGTTCCTCTTAAATTATCTTAATCTCAAGGCAATAAACACTGGCCTTATAAAACAAGTGAACTGACTTTGAAAATGTCTTTAAAATCCAAATTATGTTCCTGTCCAAACGTCTTACTTCTGGTGAATGAGTTGGTTATAAAGATATGCTCAATGTCAACTTACAAATACAGCGTTCATACTCCTTCAACTAATTTGCAACCTAGTTTGATTTAAACATGTGACACAGTGTCCCTGGTGGAATGGTTACAATCAGCATTATCTTCACCTAAACCTCATCATAACTGACAGGATCCAAGTAGCGGGGTGTGGAATAGTATTCTCCACTGCTCTTGGCTGTTGCAAAGCCGACACGGTTGTTTCCAAGGTCAAACTCTGTGTAGAAGCGTCCAATGAAAATGTCTCCCAGAATCCAGAGAGGACCAAGAGGAGCCGGGACGTCAAGTCCAATGAATCCACTCAGACAGATGGTCGATCCAGCCTGCTTCACCTAGAAACACAACAACCAAGTACTTATCTAATTAATTATACTCATCTAATTACTACTGCATACCACAAAAACATAATGGCAAACATGTGTCTTGTAACAGACACAAAGTGAAGGTATTGACTGAACACTTACAAGCCTTAATTGCACATTCTGGCCTTGTCACAATTCTGTCTGGTTGGCTAAAACTCCCAATACAGCTGTGTACAGATCTGGGTCCAATTCTTAACTGAATTGAAATTGAATTTATCACAAAAATGCATGAATTTGAATTGAATAAAGTCAAAACAGATTGAATTGGAATTGAATCCCACAAAGTTAGATGAATTGAATGAATTGATCACAATGAAAAATTAATTTACGATATTTTTCTATATAAACTGTCATGTATAAACTACAAAATACAAGTTAAAGTATACAATTTTTATGTGTATTTATTTATATTTTTATAAATCCTGGTAGTTCTGCTGTTGGTTGTTTTATTTTGGTCTTTGAGCAAAAAGCTCAAAGACCAAAATAAAACAACCAACAGCAGAACTACCAGGATTTATTTGTACAAAAGAATTTGTCACCAGACAAAACATGAGCTGCAAATCTTTATCTAGCAGTTTCCTGCACTCTCTCGGTCCTTTTACTAGCAGCATAAAGCAGAGCTGCTAAATACTAATTGACCACCTGAGTCCCAAATTACTGTTTGCTGAGAGGATGCCAATGTCTAGGGTTTGGCATCCCTGTTGTTCTTTAGCCAGGCTACAAGTTGGTACCATACTACCATACAGGGTTTGGTTTCTTCTGGAAGAAACCTATTTCTTCCAGGATACCTGGAAGAAAGGGGTTTCTTCCAATTTCTTCCAGAAAAATCTGGAAGAAACTGGAAGCAAGTGGAAGATAGAATTAGACTGGAAACTATTCTGATATATATTTCTGTATTGATTTTATTCAACATATAAATATAATACATTCAATGATTATAATATTAGGGTAACATAAAAAGTTTATGCATTTGTATTCATGTTGATGTATTAGGTTATTATTTGTGTTTTATTAGTCACCTAAAAGCAAAATCCCATTTATTACCCACTATAAGCCATTTGGTGCATGCCACAGTGACACATTTAATCCATTCAATATCCCTTGAAACTAGGCCCATCAATAACTCTCCACTGTGTCTTAAACC
The DNA here is from genome assembly GCA_963995525.1 of Escarpia spicata. Lineage (NCBI taxonomy): Eukaryota > Metazoa > Annelida > Polychaeta > Sabellida > Siboglinidae > Escarpia > Escarpia spicata. The sequence goes on from OZ023212.1 coordinate 27,207,043, forward strand.
TTCAGAACACTTAGATTGCACTATTTGGCACAAGGTCTTAGCGCTGTCTATTCTGAGAACAAAGCAGGCATTTTATTATGGACTTTCTGGCTTATGCTTAATTAAACAACTTAAAGGGCTACTGTTTGCTAATGTTGACAATTTGAATTGAATTGGAATTGAATAAAAATTAATTGAATTGAATTTGAATTTCCCCTTTTTGTGAGTACATTGAATTGAATTGATCCTTGGTAAATACACATGAATTGGAATTGAACTGGAATTGATAAAACTGAATTGAATCCAGGTCTGGTTGTTTGTTCAAATAACTACTGAGGTAGGTCTGACAAATGTAAACTTGTTGAGTTAAAGTCCCAAGTCAGTCATTTCCAAGTCCATGTTTTCACCTCTTAGAAGTCAAGCCACAAGTCATGAAAATGAGCAACTCGAATAGCCCTTACAACTTGAGTCAACAAGTTTGACAAATGTGCACTTACAGCCAAGATGTAGTCTTTGCCTTCTAGGGTGAAGGGGCGACCGTTCAGCACAAATGAAATCTTGGGCAGCTTTGGAATGTCCTTGCAGTCAACAATGTACTACAACATGATATGATAATGTCACATCCAAAGACTTTACAGTTCTCTTCCTACACGTGTCACATATTGATGGTCTTACACATTTACATGTTCTCATCAACTTTGCGATCTCAAACACTGTACAACATGATATTAGCAGAAGAAATATTGTTACTACTAACATAATTATGGATGGCATTTACAAAGTCAAAACTAATGTTTAAGTCTGTCTTCACTTTGTTGCCCTGCTACAAAGTACAGCTCTGACAACTGTGTCCAACGTAAATGTAATGTGTCAAGATCACTTCCAGTACTGTGAATCTGAAAATGTGTTTGATTAAATGAACTGATCAAAGGAGAACTGAAACTTTGTTTTACAATTCCAGGGAATCAACTCCATATTTGTTTTATACTCCATCAATTAGTAGACTTAATTATAAACAGTGTTAATATTAAATGATTCAGTCTTCCTCCAACTATGACATAGTATTAGGTAATTGATTCCATGTTTCCTCAGTTGTATCAGAGTACTTGGCTGCAGAGAGGCAGATACATATGAACAAATGAATAGTCTTTGCACAGTAATTGCAGCATGGCTGAATGCTTTCCAAAGAAGCCAATGTAGCAGTATACACGATTTGTTCACTGGTTGGTCAACTTTATAATTAAAGCATTTGCAAGATTGTGAGAAATATGGCGATACAGAATAGTTATGTGAAACACTACTTGGACCATTGAAAGACCTGAGACCAACAACACACAATAGATGGATTAGATGACTTGGGAAGAAGGTTTGTTGCACCCACCTCGCCTTTGGCCAGTGGCTTTGCTCCAATGAGTGTGTTCAGTTTGACGACCTCTGTGGACGGACCCGCAATGAGGGAGGTGCCTGTGTCGGCAATGGCACTGCAACCACCACTGCAGAACGCACCCCGCTTACCCCCAACTGTCACCCTGCAACAACAACCAGCGTTCGAAATAAGCGTTTGTCCGGGACAAGTGATTTGTTGTCCGGACAAGTAGAATGATCTGCATAGTTGTCCGGTGGACAAGTGAAAGTTTACACTAAATAGTGATGTGTGCAAATTATAAATTTCTAATTTGCGGAAACTCTAGTGAAATATGGTTCGCCAGCGATCACATGTTGCAATTTCATTAGGGTGTTGGCCGTCTTATCTTTCTGCCGCCATCCTATATTGCACATTAGTTTTCCGCGAAACATAGTGTGTCCGTTAACTGCGTCATCTGCACCGATCTAGCTCTGCCGTTCTCGTAGGAAAAGCTAGTTCAGTTTTACCAATGGTCAACTTGCTTCCACATATGGATCACATTTGATGAACTTAATAAATAGTATATTCAAGTATCACTACTTTTTATTAGAATAATATAGTAGGTCAGTTAACCAATATTAACAAATGCGGACTTGGCAGTTTTCAACTTCACGAAGGCACCAAACATTAGTTCAGTAGAATGTGGAAAACGGACAGAATTAGCATCTGTCGGACGAACATTCTCCGATTGCCGAACCTACAGAATCGATGTTTTGAAACATGATTTAATTTTATAGCACGGCAACCTGCTATAGCAGTCTACGTGCGACAGCAACGTTACGACGTCATTCAATCTATACATTATAACTACAAGATGGTCCCTTGAAAATTTTATTTTGATAGACTTAAAATTGTTTAATTACAAAACCAATCATCACAGGGCTATGCCAGGCTTGGTTTGGACAATACCAAGAGTTGTACATTATCTTGTATGCTATATATAAATACTTTTGGGGTACAAACTACGTGTACGAATACATTACTAACATTCCAGCTGTAATATGCTGTGGTTTGGGATCTTAAATACACATAAGACAAGCATTTTGTTTAGATAGCAAGATGTCACAAACTTTGCATAATTAAATACCATTTACTCTTGCAATATGTATATGTACAGATACATGTACAGTAGTCCCTGCCTTCAGCGGACCTTGCAATATGTATATGTACAGATACATGTACAGTAGTCCCTGCCTTCAGCGGACCTTGCAATATGTATATGTACAGATACATGTACAGTAGTCCCTGCCTTCAGCGGACTTTGCAATATGTATATGTACAGATACATGTACAGTAGTCCCTGCCTTCAGCGGACTTTGCAATATGTATATGTACAGATACATGTACAGTAGTCCCTGCCTTCAGCGGACCTTGCAATATGTATATGTACAGATACATGTACAGTAGTCCCTGCCTTCAGCGGACCTTGCAATATGTATATGTACAGATACATGTACAGTAGTCCCTGCCTTCAGCGGACCTTGCAATATGTATATGTACAGATACATGTACAGTAGTCCCTGCCTTCAGCGGACCTTCTGACCAAGGCACACCTGCTATGTCGGGACAGTTCCTCAATGTATGGACTGTTTTACCATGTTAATGTCCCTCTGATGAAGGGACAACTGCTTAACGCGGACAGTATGTTTTAGTTATATGCCTCTGCTAATGCGGACAGTATTAATTAATACAACGATTTTTTGCCAAATTTGTTTATAAAATGGCAGACAAACAGCACGGTCTGTGACAGTGAAAACACCAAGTACACGTGTACTCAGCGTAACGATGATCTTGTTTTTCTCGTTGTTCACCTTGTGTGTCCAAACTACATATAATTCCTTTGATGATGCTCAATAAACTGTATGCAGAGTGAATGGGAGCAAGGTATTGTTTATTTTGTGCTGGCATCAATCACCTTCGCTGATGCCAACATGGCTTCGGCCTTCACTCCTCCAGCCCCAGCCAGGCCTGAGACTTCATCTTGGTGTAGCCTTTTGCAGTGTGTAAATTGCAACTAAGATTCACAAATACAATGTATACCAGATTCAGACCAATTGTTTTCAATCCAGTCCAACATTACTCCAGTTTACATATTTGGTTGCTCATATCCAGGTTATTATTTTCCACCTTTTAGGCAGCAGCCAAACTCATGAACTTACGAATTAGTTACGAAGTATTTTAGTGAAGGAATGTATCTAAATTGTCCAATTTACACAATGTTGTATTAGAATTGTGCTTTGGTTAGCCGTGTTTGCATGAATGCTGGCATATGCTGTCGTGCAGCAACTTCTTCGAGAATACAATGCTGGGCAATTACTGTTGCGTAGCTGTACACTAGTGAGGGGCAGTGTGCAGTTCAAAAAAATCACAGAGTTGGGTGGACAATATGACTTTAAGACCAACTGTTTATTTTAGTACAACACAGTAATATAGTTATCATTAATATGCATAGGCTTTAATTACTATCAAATAATGCATAGATGTATTTCTACCATGTCCAAGTACTGATTGTACTTAACAGGTCTGAACACTGAACTCCCGTACCAAAATGCCTCTCCCTCTGATGAGTGGACACCTGCAATGTCGGGACACTTATGCCTGGATACAGATGTGTCCGCTGTAGGCAGGAACTATTGTATTCACAAATTTTTTTAAAGTTTTATTAGCATATATCCTTTAACCACCAGTTTTGTGTTTTGCTATGGTATAAATATGAAGACTGAGGACACGTGCCAGTTGGGGAATGGTGGACTGACTATCACGACCACCTCTCTCAATAGAAATACTACATAACTGTCCTCACCTGGCTCACCATCAACTGTTGTCCACATGATTATGAAAAAGGATCAACATATTTAAGATAGTGGACAGCGTGTAGTTTGGACTCTGATAACGTAATAGCTGACCACAGCCTACTACGTAGGTTAGTATCACGACTTGAAGTGTTTTTAATGGAAGGCCAGTCATCAGATTCAAAGTGACGTAACGACCATTATCTTATCTACATTGATTAGACTGAAGATACACATTCATCATGCGACCCTGGGTAACCCAGACATGACCCCTGTTATTTATAGCTATTGTCACATGTTGTCATGCACTCTACTTGTAGTCATACCATTCCCACAACCACCAAGTCCCATGACGATGTCTATATAGTGCAAACATGTTGTCATGCAGTTTACTTGTAGTCATACTATTCCCACAACCACCAAGTCCCATGACGATGTCTACATAGTGCAAACATGTTGTCATGCACTCTACTTGTAGTCATACCATTCCCACAACCACCAAGTCCCATGACGATGTCTACATAGTGCAAACATGTTGTCATGCACTCTACTTGTAGTCATACCATTCCCACAACCACCAAGTCCCATGACCATGTCTATATAGTGCAAACACGTTGCCATGCACTCTTCTTGTAGTCTTACCATTCCCACAACCACCAAGTCCCATGACCATGTCTATATAGTGCAAACATGTTGTCATGCACTCTACTTGTAGCCATACTATTCCTACAACCACCAAGTCCCATGACGATGTCTACATAGTGCAAACATGTTGTCATGCACTCTTCTTGTAGTCATACTATTCCCACAACCACCAAGTCCCATGACCATGTCTATATAGTGCAAACATGTTGTCATGCACTCTTCTTGTAGTCATACCATTCCTACAACCACCAAGTCCCATGACGATGTCTACATAGTGCAAACATGTTGTCATGCACTCTTCTTGTAGTCATACCATTCCCACAACCACCAAGTCCCATGACGATGTCTATATAGTGCAAACATGTTGTCATACACTCTACTTGTAGTCATACCATTCCCACAACCACCAAGTCCCATGACCATGTCTATATAGTGCAAACACGTTGTCATGCACTCTACTTGTAGTCATACCATTCCCACAACCACCAAGTCCCATGACCATGTCTATATAGTGCAAACACGTTGTCATGCACTCTTCTTGTAGTCATACTATTCCCACAACCACCAAGTCCCATGACCATGTCTATATAGTGCAAACATGTTGTCATGCACTCTTCTTGTAGTCATACCATTCCTACAACCACCAAGTCCCATGACGATGTCTACATAGTGCAAACATGTTGTCATGCACTCTACTCGTAGTCATACCATTCCCACAACCACCAAGTCCCATGACCATGTCTATATAGTGCAAACACGTTGTCATGCACTCTTCTTGTAGTCTTACCATTCCCACAACCACCAAGTCCCATGACCATGTCTATATAGTGCAAACATGTTGTCATGCACTCTACTTGTAGTCATACTATTCCTACAACCACCAAGTCCCATGACCATGTCTATATAGTGCAAACATGTTGTCATGCACTCTTCTTGTAGTCATACCATTCCTACAACCACCAAGTCCCATGACGATGTCTACATAGTGCAAACATGTTGTCATGCACTCTACTTGTAGTCATACCATTCCCACAACCACCAAGTCCCATGACGATGTCTACATAGTGCAAACATGTTGTCATGCACTCTTCTTGTAGTCATACTATTCCCACAACCACCAAGTCCCATGACGATGTCTATATAGTGCAAACATGTTGTCATGTACTCTTCTTGTAGTCATACCATTCCTACAACCACCAAGTCCCATGACGATGTCTACATAGTGCAAACATGTTGTCATGCACTCTACTTGTAGTCATACCATTCCCACAACAACCAAGTCCCATGACCATGTCTACATAGTGCAAACATGTTGGTATGATTTCCAAGAGCACAGTATCATGATTTTAAACTGCTGCACTGTTTTGTTGATGGACAAATGCAAATTAAAACATCTACTAGCTAGACAAAATAGTACTATTACTACCTAACAAAAACAATTTCCTGCCCCGCTCCCCAAGGTTGCCAATCAAACCTTTCTCTGAAGTATATACAGTGACAAGCCCATGTTCATGTGTCTGGAAATCCAGGAAGTTACTAATTTAATCATCAAAAATATATATACTTTGTTTCAACATATTCTGTTGCTACAGTGTAACTGTTGTAGGTAGTTAAGGTCGTAGGTTAGCATTTCAAAGGGATGCATTATGTTAATTACAGGTGTCAAAGTGCAGGCATGGCCAGACATGCCCAAGTGTTTACGTCTGTAGAACATCAATGTAGAAAAGACAGCACCAGTAAATAGCCAACAATCATCCAACGAGCTTCTATATTTAAACACACAGCAAGAAACGCTATCATTATTACTAACAGCCAATAACAAAATTAAATTGTTGTATTCAAATAGAAAACTTTGAATAATATCTTATAGTTTTATATTGCAATTACAACAATTATAATACTTATTTTGTATTCTTCTATGACATTTTATAATTGTATACATCACTTTCAGAAAACCATAACTATTTAATGTAATTGAATGGTTCTTCCTAACATCATCTTAATTTATTTCATTCATTATACAAGTCTACACCTATAAATGTTATTAATGTCTAGACGCGCATTAATGACACTGATATTTTTAGCCACTGTAATTGTTGTTGACTGACAGGTGCAGACATAATAATATGCCCACATGCCGCAGCAGTCATCAGCAGGCTGGTGCTAGTCAAAGTTGTAACATTGTACACAGGCACAGCATTAGATGGTGTCACGTACTGGCTTTGTAGAACTTGTAGTGGACTAAATATTTTTTGAAAAATTGTAACAAATGAATGATGACAGTTTCTTCAGGACATCTGGAGCAGCGTTATTTATAGATTTAGCAATTGTTTAATGTGTATCATTTTTTGTAGTCGCTATTTTTATTTCCGTATTACAGCGGCAATTTCCATGATGCTGTAATCCGAGGTGAATTTCCGTAATGATTACGAAAAAAACGTAATGGTAGGCAGCCCTGATATTAAAAGTAACAGATCAATATTGCTTGCACCATACACAGTAAACATATTTCTTAGTGTCATCGTACTTTGTATTAATTTGTATTCCTGCAACAAAACAACAACAATTAGTGCCATGGTGTATTATCTGTGGAGTGCAAACATTTCCGCAAATTAATTCAAATGAACTGGTTTCCAAAAATTTGAAAGAAAGTTGACTTACGCATCCATCTTGAACTGCCAGTATCCCTTGCGAGTGACAGGCATATAGCTGAAGTTGCCAGAGTAATACTTGGGATCGCTTCCTCCCAGGATCAGTTCCCCGCCATCCTTAGCAGTTGGGTCCCTGTCAACAGAACATGTTGGTCCAACTTTGTATTGGTTATCACACACAGCCACTACAACTATTAAAACTACATTCTTATTCAAACTGCTTTGCCTCAGTGCAGTGATTGCCTAACTTGGTTAAATTTACTACCACACAACTGATTTTCTCCACAACACCTACTAGTGTATTGCTCGGAATTAGTATTCATCAAAACAAAACTGCCATACAGTTAATAATTCTAAGGTCTTCAAAATAACTTGCTAGATTTCAAAACAAAATTGGGAAATTCTGGCAATATCAATACAAAATACTTATTAAATATCCTATCACAAACTGGTAATAAATGTTGATGATAAGATGTAAAGTTGTGAACATAATCAGACTATCTCCAATTACATTACACAATACACTAATACTAAGCAATCATCTTACATAAACACAATTCGCATTTGGTAATCCAATAAATGTCTGGATGCTGTGAAGTAAAGTTATACCTGTTGAGGAAGAAAGAGAAGATGGGAGTATCTACTGCCTTCTGTTCCACCATGGTGTAGAAGACTGGCTTCACATGGTCGACAGAGATCGTGTCATAGGCCATTCCCAGGATGCCGTCAAACTTGGCAGCCACAAACGTCATGCCAGGCTGAGTGACAGCCTCTGCAAATGTCTGACCCTTGGCTGACGCATCACCAATCTGCAATATAAACAATCTTGTTAACATATGCTGTGTCACCTAAATCTACAACAGACATCTTGTAATCACTCTGGTAATATGGACAACTCATGGCATGATTTTCGTTCTAAATAAAAATATATTAGTTACACAAAGTCTTGTATTTTGGAATGTGGTTAGTAACTGAGTAACCAAAATGGTCTCCAAGACATTTTCAACCATGAGTCCATGCTTCCTTGGTTTTCTGTGCCGCTAAATAAAAAACAAGTATTTTTAGTAGAGTAATCAGCAATCTGGCCTCAATACCGGTCCTTCTATAATAAAGGGTTAAGCTTTATGATAATATGAAGGCCCATTAGAGTTTTATAATAAAGGTAAATTGAAAGGATAATGAGATGGTGGTCACTGCACAATTTACAATATAACAGCCGTATGATATTGGCACTCACGGAGACAACGTCGGTGCTGAGGAAGCCTGTCAAACTGCCTGTTCCGTATTGGATTGCAAATGCAGTGCCATTCGCTTTGTATGTACTTGACTTGCTGCTATCATATTTATTATGCAGCCCTGAGCAAAGCAGAAAGATCACATTGGATGGATATCCAGTAAATGGTACTCGTTAGAATGTTCTTTACTCTCATTTCATCAAAGATGATGTTTCAGTTTGTTAGTTGGCTACTAATTTGAAAGTTTTTTCAAAAGGCACCATAACTACAAATCATGCTATTTTCATATTGAGATCAAATACAAAATAAAATGCATAACTGCATGCTTATTAACTCAATCGATACAGTGACATTATTAGCTAAAATCAGTTGATACCATCACTCTTCAAAACAAACTAACTGTAGATAAATTTATACAAATTTAATTTAACATACATTACAGTTTTCGGAGAACAACTTAAACTTAAGTTATTACCAGGGTATGTACATTATTGTCATCTTACACGTAATAATCAACATGTTTTGTCACTGAAAGTGAAAATAGAGAGAATAACAGTGTTGCTTGCCTATGTCATGGGAAAAGACTTAAGCATTCAACGAAATAACATTACAGTATGACTCTTACAGCAAGCAATGTCTGTGATTTTGCACTTCTTCGATGGCACCCACAGGTTGGATGATCCTGTGTCAAAGACAACCTTGAACTTTTGGGCAGGTGTACCAATACCAATCACGCCATAGTACTGAGCCTGCACAAAACATGTGAATAGATGTAGATTAATTATCAACAATCCATAAATACCATGACTTACAACATTTACATAAAAATGTGTACAATATCATAGTATTTTGCTATGTCAGACGCTTCATAGAGGGTGAATCAATGCATTTTTTTTAGTCATAACCGATACATCTAAACATGTGTTCAGTGCATATTTTTTTGTATAAATTCAATGCTTAATTAATTTAAATATATTATACCATTTTAAAGAAATAAAATGCTGGTCAGTTATAAAATTATAGAAACTAGTTGTTTGTTCCCAAATATTGCTTACATCCAGGTAATTTGAGAGTGGTTCTGGTGAAGGGCCATACACATTGTCTCTGATGTAGTTGCTCAAGTACTTCTGCTGCAGTGAGTGGACTGACGTTCCAACTTCCTCATACGTTCTTCTTGCGGACTTGAATCGGTGAAGCTTCACTCTGAAAAGCAATCACAAGTATGTACGGCTAGTGAATGTAACATGTTTGACTATTCATAAAATACAGCCAAGGCTTCTTCTTCTTCTCCCTGTAATCCACTATCGTCATTACTGACAATTTTGTGGATGGCTTAATGGAAATCATACCGCTGCTGTCAATTTACCTTCTCCAGCTTCTCTCCACTGAAATGATGACATCCGAAGATGGGGGGTGGTGCAAAAAACAATATGTTTGCGCTATCTATTACTGGATGGGCTGGGGCAAAAAATCATGTCTACCCTTCAATTCTCCAATTACACACACCTTTCAAAGTCAACAAACAAAAATATACATTAATCGTCTCATCAAATTTACATTTCCACCCGCCATTGACACTCACCACAAAAACAAACATTCACTGTATTTCACGCTCACATTTAATTGGGGGCAGGACCATATGTCTGTCCCCCGGAGAAATTCCAGGGGGGCAGCTGCCACCCCCCTGTTCCCGAGCCTATGACTCATACATAGCACTAGCAGGGAAAGCATTTAAAAATAACTGCTGCAACTGTGTGTGTTGACAGGCCTTCTAATGACATCCAGTACATTCTTAATGCGGTAATCGGTACCAAATAAATGTAATGCTTTATTTTTTTAAAGTCACAAATGCGTAGACGCCGTAGTAATAGGTTAGTCAAAGCTTCAGGCCCATCCTGGTCCGACCAAGGCAAGCTTCCCAAGCCATGGTGCCCTGGCCGCTGGCGTCTGGCCTGGGAGTCTTACTCTTAGCAAGCTCGGGCACTTAAAAACAACAGGATACCTACAATAAATGAACTGCTTACCGCATCAATCCAGTAGCACATGCCAATAGAGCAACGAATACTATTATCAGTGACTTCATCTTGCTCTCAGGGGATCAACCAACCCGTAAATGACCTCCGACAAAATTACGGAAGCCTAATATACGATCCGAACAACTACCACAGGCCGATCTTATGACTTGGTCATGTGATACATAACGTATCATATGATAACGTTATCGTCATCACGACCCCGTCGGCAGTTTGTAAACACGTCACCGGTGGTGCAACCGGATAGGACATCTACGGACGCTCTCTACCGAGTGCATAACATTATATATAGGCACAAATTAATAATTATTAGAGGAGATCTTATCATAACAGTAACAAAGCGCGAACTGTGATTATTTTAGAGACAAAGACGCGTAGCTACATAAACTGTTACGATTGTGCTTATTATTCAATAACATTTATATACGTTTCACATAAATGACGTTTATTAGTGACCGTAAAAGGATTAACTCCTACAAATACATATATTTATATAAATGGTCAGTTTTAATTAAAGCGCATCGCGTAGACCGCAGACGCGCACGCATATATTCACGCACGCTCGCAAACACAATTACACAGCACAGACGCGCACGCCAGCACTCGTGTCCTCGCACACGCACGAAAGCCCACATATGTGCGTACGTGGATACGTGTACCTGTGCGAGTGTCACATAATTTGTTCCTGCAATTTTGCGTTGTGTACATACGATATTTATGGTGAAACATTGAACCTTGCGTTATAGATAATAATGATATCACTATCACGTAAAGTGGTATGAGTATGCAATATTTAATGCGATATTACCCATCCAAATCAATATGTTCCAAGTGGCACGTGGATAAGAACATCGATGATAGTAAACTTCACAACAATAATTACAACTAGATGCTATAATACCACATAATATACGCAGATAAACGGCAAGTTAATTCAATAGACGCCAATATTGTTTAGCAGAGGGGAAAGTTTAACAATATTTAATAAATTAAACTCCTGGAGATGGTATGCGGACAGGAAAGCCTTTGGTTTATACCGATAGTCCAACACCTTTCCACTTTCGCATAACCCGCCCTTAACATATAACTGTCAATTTGATTTGCAGATTCATACTGTGCCGTTGTTTGACTAATATGCTGCAATTAATGTGCCACCTGGTTCTACTGCCTTCTTTAATTCAGTTTGAAGAAAAACTACAGTCATATCAATAATAGTATATCTTCATAACCATTCAGTAAAAAATAACAGTGATCTTTGGTCTCTAAATACTGAGACGATGCCATACGCGCGAATGCATACGTCCGCATGTGGTGTAATTATGTAATTAAGAAAGTAGCCTATATGTAAAAAACATGCCTCCCACTAATTCGCTACTACAGGCTGTACATGGTGCGTGCGTGCATGTGTGCGATGCGTGTAGTTGTTTCCCTAAACTAATTTTGAAATAGACATATCGCGTACGTACTGACGTCGGAACGTGGTGAATGTTGGGGGATTGGTCGAGGCTCAAAAATCTCAAGTTACACCACCACCCGCTCTTAATTTAAATGGGCATCGCCAAAAACATCCCACCTTGACGCTTTCAAAAAACCTTGATTTGCAACCCCCTGATGCTCGCCAAAAATATCTCTAGGCTCAAATACAGATCGAGGGGCTAATCTTATCTCCAGCCCCACCTCTATTTTGAGGAGCTGAGCCACCAAGCCCCCCGGTTTTAACGCCTGTACAGATCGCGTGCGCGTGTGCGTGTAGTACGCCTAGGGCTAGGATTATTAATCTATTTATCATCCAAAAAACTGCCTTCTAGAATGTGGTAATGAATTTGTAATTTAAGACATCCGCAAAATTGCTTTAAAAAAGTTTGGAATGGTCTATAATAATAATATTTAATAATAATTTTAGTGTTGCGGTTTTCTTGGCCATTATTTTGGTAGGTTGTCGTAGTTTTTACCCACTGACCTACATTATAGATCAGCGATCTTATTCGATGTTCCTGTTTGACGTCTTCGAGGTACTGATGCACGATTCTCGAAATGTAATACAATCTCTGTTTCCTGTTATAAGCACAGTTTTGTTTAGTTGATGTATTGTACACTAAATTAGGTCTTTAGAAGTGTTTTTTGCATGCATTTTAATTACAGATACGTTCATTATTTTATTACTTAATATTATAATGCAGTTTGTCCAACAACGTATTTAAGAAACAATAATTCATTCATTTATCCGCTAAGTTGATCGATAATTCGTTGACGTTCAACGAAAACAGACGTCACCAGTCGTTAGCGTGACAGCGGCGTTTTCGAACCTGTAGACGTAGTCACGGGAGTGACATTGAGCTTGTGAGTTCCATGCATCTTTAGACTTCAAACTTAGTTCAGGTTCACACATGTCACTTCTCTATAATTCGGGCCTACACCATTAAATTACATTTTTGTCAAATATTTACATCCCACTTCCAGTGCCGAAACCGCTCATTTGTAGGCACTTCAAACGATTCTGCTCGCTACGTAATTTTCCGTGCGCCGCGGCCGTTCACCGCAGAGCCGTGTCGTTTACGCACCGCCTGGGTAGTGCTTTGTTTTAACTCTTGGATTCGCTGGCTTTTTCTGGTCGTTGACGTCATCGGCTGATGGATTTATTTTGCTGGTAAGTCAAAGTTTATTTACGTGTCTTTCTTTTTCAAATTTGACAAAAATTCAGCCAGATATCATCGATTTGACGACATAGCTGTGTTTCATTAGTAAAGTTAGCACATTTGCATTAGTATAAGAAGAAATCGTTTGTGTTTAGTGTGTTTGTGTTTATATTAGTCAGTGTTGAAAAATCTTTGGCGGAATCAGGCGCCATCTATGATTTTGAGCCGTTCCAAAAAAATGAAGTATCACCATTGTCAGGCATTGCGTATCGATGAAATCGCATGCGCGTATACAAAACCAGGTCGGATTAAGCTATATAAGTATGTCTAAGAGAAAAGATTTAGTGTTTAGCCTGATCTATGGGGGTTTATGCTAGTCTGTGTTGAAAAATCTTCGGCGGATTCGGGCGCTATATATGGTTTTTGAGCAAAAAATCATAATACGATTATTTGACCGATCTGTGACTATTGGTTAAGCCACTTGCGCCGCGTCATCGACATCGTGATGATGTCATCGATTGTGACTTATTCCATATTACTTAAATTAAATCACTACAACACAACAGTCAAAGTAGTAGTTTAGAGTTGCTAGACTTTGTAAGTTTGTTTAATTAATAGCCTATTACTATGTCTATGATACTACGGGCCCAGCATGGTAGTCTTAGGCTTAGGCTAGGACAGGGCTGGTTACTGCTTACTCATGCCTTGGCCCTTGGGTTTGGCATGGCTTATCATTATGCTATTATTTATGGTTATGCTTTTATTTACACTTAGAAATAATATAAATTTCATTATGCAATAATTTTAATTAATTGTTGTTACCTATTAAATCAACAATTTGTTAGAAAAATTGTTTTTGACATCAAATACGTAAATTATTCGACTTAATTTGTTTAAAAAGTGTCTCATGATAAACAGTCACTGCACAACATTTTGTAAAACATGTAATTTAAACCATAAATGCCTTGAGCAGATGTAGCATAATTCGTTTTATTGTGTGACAACTGACATAATGCATTATTATAGAATTTCACACTGCTCTCTTGAATAACAGTTGCAGGGATATGAAAAATATTTCACAAGATTTACATGCAGAATCAAAACAGTTATCAAAATATGGTACATGATGGCCTTTTTATTTCAGATATTGTTTGCAATTACATGCAGTGACACTGATCTTACACTGATCTGTGTCTGACTGTGAAGGTACCGAGCCACAGAATCATCTGAATATGACATCCATCACCTGCCTGCATACGTACACATTTAATCTTGCTGATTGTATATCTGATATCTAGATTGAACGGTGTCCATTCAACACGACATGAACATTACTTATAGACATCATGTTGATGAACACAACTTTTTTCTACAAGATACTGAAATATGAACCTTGCTGCACAGATCTTGCAACCTGCTGGCATTAAATTTTGAGATAATCAACTTCCAATATTACAAAAAGACTATTATGACTTCTTCATTCATGGCTTGACTCCATGGGCCATGGGGAGTAATGCAGAAAGCAATCTTGCATTTGGCACATTTGGATTCAGCGACGGAATACTGTGAACAATTTATAAACATTACTTCATCAAGTTCATGTTAAAATGCAGAGCATTACATTATGAAGCAGTGACAATTGATTACTTGTCTGTACTGAGCCTACAGCATTCGTCCAACCTGTCATGATACAGTCACACATAGACACAGTGAACTGGGAGTATGACTATTGTATTTCATTGTCATGTATTGATATGTTGAGTTTGTGTGCTATTTAGCCAATATTTACTTATTAATAAAGTTACTGTTAATGCTATATGACTGGTTAATGTATATTATTATAATGTGGTTATAAACCTGTCGCCATAATTATAGACATTCCATCCTTTCACCGAAATGTATCGGTCAGTCGTTAGTGTGCTAATATTAGCCAATATTAACTTATTAATTAAGTTACTGTTAATGTGAAATTACTGTTTATTACCATAATTAATGTGGTTATACACATTGCATAATATGTATAAATATCTTCATAATTATGGACATTATGGCCTTTTACTGAAATGTGTCGATCTGTCGAGGTCGCGTGCTAATTACCCAGTATTGACTAATTAATTAAATTATAATTACATGATTTATTAATGCATATTTATTACCATTATTAATGTGGTTATACACATTGCATAATATGTATAAATATCTTCATAATCATGGGCATTATGGCCTTTAATTGGAACGTGTCGGTCTGTTGAGTTGGCATACTACATTACTAAAATTAACAAATTAATTGCATTAATTTGGTTATAATTATTACTAAAAAAATTAATATTGTAAATTTATTACTCTGGTCAATGTTTTTGAAAACCCTGAAAACAGTATTTAAATACATGTATAAATAAAAAAGTTATGACATTTTAATGCAAATATTTATCCACAGAAAACACAAAAATGAGTCCATTTTGCCATTGTAAGACATACACAAAAATTACGCTGTTTTGTCGTCTTAAAATCGGAATATATTTTTATATATTAAAGACATCTTAATAAAATAAACAGTTATGTGATCCTATTACCTTTAATTTAAGCCCATTCTCAATGTTCTAGCATGATATTAAATTTTTTGTTGAAGTGCGTATCTGTAGCCAATCTGTATAAATACTAGCAAAATGCCAGGCAGTCTTTTACTTTCTGACCTAACAGATTAATGACCAAATTTCTTGGAGTTTACAATGATGACAAACTTACTTTGAAATATCACAGTGTTCAAACCAGGCTGTCTATACTAGCTGGAGTAATGTATAACGCAAGTCATATCCTAGGAACCAACAGGCTGTCTAGAATAGCAGGAGTAATGTATAAAGCAAGTCATATCCTAGGAACCAACAGACTGTCTAGAATAGCAGGAGTAATGTATAAAGCAAGTCATATCCTAGGAACCAACAGACTGTCTAGAATAGCAGGAGTAATGTATAAAGCAAGTCATATCCTAGGAACCAACAGACTGTCTAGAATAGCAGGAGTAATATATAAAGCAAGTCATATCCTAGGAACCAACAGGCTGTCTAGAATAGCAGGAGTAATGTATAAAGCAAGTCATATCCTAGGAACCAACAGGCTGTCTAGAATAGCTGGAGTAATGTATAACGCAAGTCATATCCTAGGAACCAACAGGCTGTCTAGAATAGCAGGAGTAATGTATAACGCAAGTCATATCCTAGGAACCAACAGGCTGTCTAGAATAGCTGGAGTAATGTATAACGCAAGTCATATCCTAGGAACCAACAGGCTGTCTAGAATAGCAGGAGTAATGTATAAAGCAAGTCATATCCTAGGAACCAACAGACTGTCTAGAATAGCAGGAGTAATGTATAAAGCAAGTCATATCCTAGGAACCAACAGACTGTCTAGAATAGCAGGAGTAATATATAAAGCAAGTCATATCCTAGGAACCAACAGGCTGTCTAGAATAGCAGGAGTAATGTATAAAGCAAGTCATATCCTAGGAACCAATAGCTTACTTACTTTGTATTATTCACTCTTCTTACCAATAATGAGTTACTGTTGTGAAGTTTGGGGAACTACGTATATCACCAATGTTCATTGTATTACAATCTTACAAAAGAGGGTGATCAGACTGGTATGTGGGGTTGATAGACTTCATCATACTCGTATGCTATTTTATAGATGTAGAGTACTAACATTTCAAGACCTAGTAGATTTTAAGATCTTGTCAATTATGTATAAATCGTCTAACGATTTACTAGTACCTGTCAATTTGCAGTCTTTGTTTACAAAACAGTCTTCATCACACTCATCCCGAGTTCAGTATCAATATGTCAGACAAAGTGTTCGAACAAACGTAAAGTTAAAGTGTCTATCAATTTTTGGAATAAAATGCTGGAATTCATTGCCTTCCACTACTGTCATGAAGCCCACATTTAATGCATTTGTTTGTACATTAAAAACCTGCATAATCGACAAATATATGTTAAAAAAACTTGTCACTGTTAAATAAAATGTATGACTATATTGTAATGTGCTGCATTTAATATAAAATACCAATTATCGCAAAATTTCTATTATTAATGTATACTTATGTAATCTTTGTCATGTGTTGTAAGCAGATAATTCATAGGGGTATACAAATATAAACAATTTCTCTTCAGTATACCCCTTTTTTCTGACATAATTATTTCTTGATTTATCACACTTTATGTATTGTTCTTATATTGAAAAATTAAACACAATTATTATTTAGACGGGCTGAGTTGGCTGCAACCGGGTAAGAATTTGGATTGACGGGTACAAACCTGTCAACCATGTAATGAACCGAACTAGACCTTTATATACTACGGGCTGTGTGATAGGTGCCACACATGAAGATTGTGTCAACCCGTCATTTGGACGAGTAAAATGTCTGGGCACATGATGCATGGCGCTGTCATGACGGGCACATGATGCATGGCGCTGTCATGAAGGACAACAATATTATCCTGCATTAGTCTCTGAGACCTAACCATGAAAATGACCACCTACAGCCTCCAAACTTCTTACATATACACACACTACATTACAAAAACAATTCTCTTACATTCCCATAATGATCAAAATTCACGAAACAAACTCAAGTAAAACTTGACATCAGCAACTACCCGTAGCTCCGCGGTTACCATCAAATCGATATTTTGTCGAGGTGTCGCGAACACACGCACACAGAGTCCCTGTGTAAAGCTTTATCATTATACAGGGATTCTACACACACAGTACTGATAGTGCCACTTTACAGAATTTCTGTGAAGCTCATTTACGTAGTGACACTTCGACACAATATAAATTTATGGTAACTGCGGAGCTACGGGGAGTCGCCGTCGGCGACATCGAGTTTTACTTGAGTTTGTTTTGTGAATTTTTATCGTTATGGGAATGTAAGAAAATTCTTTTTTTAACATAGTGTGTGTGTGTATATATACATAAGATATGTGAGAAGTTTGGTGGCCATAGGTGGTTGTTTTCATGGTTAGGTCAGAAAGTAAAATGTTCTATGGCTATGGACACATCATGCCAGTAAATCATTCGTCTTGCTTAGGAGTGGTCGCAGAAGTTCGCAGAGTGCCCAAATATATTTAAGCATTACAGGAGGATGTTTGGTCATCACCATGTATCGTGGGGATATTAATTGCTACAATTGTTACAATGGCGCCACCTAGCGAGTGAAATATGTTAATGAAAATGTATGCCTAATAGCCATTTTGGATTGTAATTGTAAAAATCACACATTTCACACCACGTATTAGTGAGGAGGATTTGAATAAATGCTAAAAGCATAACATGTTTTGGGAGTGCAAATTTATGAGACTGTATTATGTCTTATAATATTGAACTCCTTGCCATAGGTAGAAGGGACCAACAGCATAATAGTGTTTCTTCCGATAGACACAGAATAAACCAACAAGTTTGCCCAAGTTTTGAAACAGGCTGTAGTAGGATTTGAAATGCGGTCCCCTTTACTGATGGTCCAGTGCTCTACTGCTCAACCACTATTCAGCTTTGCACGTGGAATACAGGCAGCCAAAATATTTTAGAATTAAAGCCGCTTTTATGCCTGTGGATATCAAAAATCTTAGGAAGCACTCCACAAATACTGTGCACTGATTTGGATGTGAACTATTCTCCAATCAAATGGACTGAAGTCTGACCGATACTTTGTAAACAAAAATCGACACTGAAATCTGCTCCGCCCCCAAATTCACTATGACTAAGACATCGTGCCAATCCCAGGATCCACTGGCCCACCCCCTAATAAATTATGATCACTCATTTGGCCTGACTATAATGACATTTTATCTAGTTTTCATAAACACCAGCACTGGCAGCAATACAACTGTAACAATTGTAGCAGCCAGTGTGGTCAGTGGATTGTACTTGCATATCACTTGAAAATTATTGCATGCATCCAGCAATATATTTGTAGATTTACATTATTATAGTTATGACATCGTAGAAAAAATCAATGGGTACAACTTTGAAGCCTTTTAGAATTTGGCATTCACAAATTATCTATCCTACCAGACCACCACAGTTGAAATTCAAAACACTAAAAATCTATGAACCACCCCAATGAGCTTGCTAATTTGCCCCAAAAAAATTTGGTATTATAAATGCAAAACTGATGGAAATATAAGGGGACATGCATACTGATTGACATACAGAGACTCATTTGAACATTGTATTATAATAAATAGATATATATGCCTGAAAAAAAGTGTGCACTGATGGAATGAATATCATTGGATATAAATAATGCAATAATGCAATTATTGTGGTGAAAATGAGGTGGGCATAGTTTCAAGTTCTTAATACATTTATTCAAACAAAAACATTCCCTTTGAAGAATGCTACTGTGTCGACATGACTTTTTGCTATAACATACAACTAAATATAGTTTTTGAAAGGAATGTAAGTATCTTACGGTGTGCATATATAAGAGCACGTGTGTGTGCATGCATGCGTGCGTGGTGAGTGCATGCATGCGTGTGTGGTGAGTGCATGCGTGCGTGTGTGGTGAGTGCATTCGTGCGTGTGTGGTGTGTGCATGCATGCGTGTGTAGTGAGTGCGTGCATCTGTGACTGCTTGTCATGAATACATGAATGAATTAACATGTATACACGGGTATATTAATGTTATGACAGTACGTACACCATAGTACAACATGTATGTCACAGTTACGTGCACCACTCTAGTCTCTTCTTTACTATAACATTCTATGTGTTGTGACATGTGTTTGTAGAGTCAACATGTTTACTCTGTATTATGTCCCTTGCAGTAGGACATGGCCGAGGCTCCAGTGAATCCTGCCGAGAAGGAAGTGGTGTATCGTATCAAGACAGATGACATAGACAAATTAATTGACAGCCGATTAAAACTGCTCAACTATAACAAAGCTGATGCAAAGAAGAAGGTTGAATCATTACAGAATCAAGTGAAAGTGCAGGAAAGTATGTCATACAAATCTTCCACATGTCCACCATCAATTCTAAAATTTGAGTTGCACATCCTGTGATTTTGAGGAATGTCAAATGCAGTGTGTACTGAGTTTTAGCGCACTGAGTTTTTTGTCTAAACAGATTTGCACTAGATAAGAACTGTCCATTATTGTTAGTGCCTGTGGATAACTTTGTAGGTAAGTAGATGCCAACATCAGTTTAGTTTTCTCATTCTACTAAAAAAGTTCTATGTGTGTCATTCTCATAAGATTACTGCAGATAGAGTAACATTCAAAGTGTGTTGTGAATAGCCTGCTGCAATTACACAATATCAAGTAATGCTGATTTTACAGTGAATGTACATATTCGAACAAGTTATTGTTAGCATATTATTTGATTGTCATGTTTTGTGAATGTTAAATGTAGGATGAATTTGTTATAGAGAAACAAAAAGAGATTGACCTCATCTTCTCCGACTGTATGCGAATGATTGAGAGATTTAAAGCTGAGATTGAAGCAGAACAAACAGTTATAAAGTAAGTGTTTTGTTTGAACATTTTGTTTTGTTTGTCAGATGGTCTTTTTAAGGATGACACATCAACAGAATAATTTTAGGCTAATTTTGTAACTTACACTGATTGTGTACCTGCCAACTCTTTTAGTTGAAATCTGGGAGATTCATCAGCGGTTCAGCATGCTTCTCATGTTGCGCCATCTCATTGCATTGTCTCGGATCTTGACATGGGCAGATGGTGAGGGGCTGTTGGAGGTTGGAGACTTTTTGTCGGAACTTCACCTGTTTACTGTCTCGAAGACAGGGGATGCTGTTGGAGATTTTTCACTGGTTCGCTTCCTCGAAGACTTGAAGATGGAGATTTTCAGAGAAAATCCGGGAGATTTGTCTGTATTCTTGGAGACCGGGAGATACACCCTAAATCTGGGAGACTCCCAGATTTCACGGGAGAGTTGGCAAGTATATGATTCTGATGTTTGCTTGCATGCTTGTTGTAGATAAAGTGCAGATTTGAATATGTCTGATGTATATTTGTCGGAAGATCTGGAATCAGACTATTGCAGAGACCCGTCACCCTGTCATTTAGACTGGCTGAGTGGGCCGGGGGCGGGTAAGAATTTTGATTGACGGGTACAAACCCATCAGTTGTGTAATGACCCACCGCTACCCTACCTACGACGGGCTGTGTGACAGGTGCCGCATGCGCGGTTCCTTTCTCTAACATTGGCACAGCTTTCACAGGGCAGTTCCTGGAAATAACGCATCCATGGTGACACTCCATGTGTATAGTTTGTCGCAATATTCAAATGGATACTGTTTTAATGCAACAGCACAGATACCCTGTTATTTACTGCTGCCAGTCAAAAACTGGCACTACAAAGGCTTGTGTCAGCACTGCTGTGGAAAAGTTTCCAGCATTTGAATTGCCAATATACAAATCGCCGACCATATTTTACACCTTGTTAATGTGGCATTAACTTTGTTTTAGCTGAGTTTACTGACAATTTCCTTATTTAGCATTCGCATGCTGGCCCGTTATTCTCCATATGCAAATACGAGTAATTGGGAGCATTTGGGGTTTTGCCGCCCAATATACTGAACGCACGTGCTTCATTATTTCCCTATAGGGGTCCTGTTAATTGAAAGCATGTGACACTATCAATTGAAACTGCAATATAATATTTTTTTCTTCACCATGCCGCCACCATCGAAGAAATTTAGAAATGACATTATGCATTTTTCTAATCAAAACCAACAAAAATTACGATGACTGCCATCGATGGCATCGTTCACCGGAAAGACGATGGCGTGGACCGAGTGGAGACTGTACCAGTGGCTGTGCCTGTGTTGTTGGTGATACCTCTGCCCATGTCATCGCGTTTGGTGTCGTCACCTCTGTCCGTGTCTTCTATGCCGTGTTGTCGCATTCGGCGTCGTTAGCATGTGGCCAATCCACAATTGAATTTTTCTTCTTATTTTGCTAATTTTTTTTGTGATGTTGCAGGCTCTTGTTGACGATAAATTTATTTGTTAAGTTAAATAAACATTATTCTACTGGTGACGTAGTGTTGTTATTAATATGGTATATAAATAAATATATACAGTAAACCATAACCATAAGTCGAATTAAATCCGACTGAATGATTTAATCCGAGTTACGCAAGAATCTGACTTAGCTGAAGATGACATATCCCAGCGCCAAAGGCAACCCTCTAAAAGCCCTTAGATAACTGAATAACGCTTGAAAATGACTGGATACTGCAGTAATTCTACATATGTTGATGTCCATAAGCAACATACAACATTATGCAGTATTAGAACAGTTTTGTGCTTCATTTTGGCACAAATTTCTAAGCTTATAGCTTAGTAATTATTATTGATTGTAAATGTCAGTCATTTTGCTCTACGTAAGTCTTTATTGTGACTATCTCATGATAATGGCCTCTACATGTCTTTTTCTTAAACAGAAAATTACGTCATTTGAAATGGAATTTGCCTTTTTCTGAAACAGAATTTTGAAACGGAAAATCAGTGTCCCTATACATACATGTATATTTACTGTTAATTATTGGTAATTTCAGGGATTTCACATGACTGTTATTAATTTGCCAATGTACCATGCAGGGTTGGGGTCAAGTACCAGTACTTGTACTTAAGTACACATTTGTCAGTACTTGATGTACTTGATGTGTGAAAATGCAAAGTACTTGTACTTGTACTTGAACAAGTATTGACAAGTATTATAATGTATAATGTAACAAATGTATACATGAAATATGGTTTCAATAAAATAAAATAAAAATTATAGAATTTTTGTGAACTTTTCTGCTTGATCTTCACAACCAAATGATAAGAAAATGTGATGCTCAGTTTTGCTCATATCAAAAAGTCACATAACTTTGTGTTGCAAAATAAACATGGCAAAATATCGAAAAATATTACAACCATTAAAATAGACCCATTTATATTTGAGTACTTGTACTTGATATGTCAGTACTTGATGTACTTAAGTACTTTGTACATAAGCGAGTACTTGAACTGTACTTGTACTTGATATTTATTTTGGGTACTTGATGTACTTGAGTACTTGATTAACTGTACTTAACCCCAACCCTGACTACCATGTTACAATGCATAAAGTTAGTATCTGGCCACATATTCATACATGTTTTAAATTTATTTATATTTCAAATGTAGGTCAGGATTAAATTGGTACTGAAAACACAATTACACCTGTACATACGTACGCACACACAATTACTTGGCTCCTACTTTTTAAATTTGGCTCCTACAAATGTAGGTAGGAGCCAGATAGATATTTTTAATTGCAATAGCATGGTATAATGTTTATGATTAGTGGCTCTTATCAGAGGGACTGTTATGTCTTTATAAAAGTCACTTTTAATTTATATTGTGTTTGCATTTGTCAATATGAAATTTCTTTTCGTGACTATGCATACTTGTTGTTTTGTCATTTGATTATTGTAAGCAAGGTCTGAATAAGTTTTCTTGTTCTTTAGAATTGAAGAGCCACAGGTGATTCTGTCTGGGTCTGACTCAGATGATGATGTCCAGTTTATCGAGGCGACATACGAGCCTTTATTTGTGACTTCTAAGCTAACTAAGCAGACCGAATCTACACAGCAGCAGCAACCACAGCAGCTGCTGCAACAGTTGCAGCAGCCACCACAGCTTCTGCAACAGCCACCGCAGCCTGTCCTGCTGCAGCAGTCTCCACGTCTGTTGACATCCCCAGTACCATGCCAGGTGGTGCCTCACTCACCACTGCTGCCCACAAGGTAACGTCTTGCTGTAGGACACCAAGGTAAAGTCTTACTGTAGGACACCAGGGTAAAGTCTTACTATAAGACACCAAAGTAAAGTCTTACTGTAAGACACCAAGATAAAGTTTTACTGTAGGTCACCAAAGTAAATTCTTACTGTAGGACACCAAGGTACAGTCTTACAGTAGGACACCAAGGTAACGTCTTACTGTAGGACCCCAAGGTAATGTCTTACTGTAGGACACCAAGGTAAATTCTTACTGTAGGACACCAAGGTAAAGTCTTACTGTAGGACACCAAGGTAAATTTTTACTGTAGGACACCAAGGTAAAGTCTTACTGTAGGATACCAAGGTAAAGTCTTACTGGAAGACACCAAGGTAACGTCTTACTGTAGGACACCAAGGTAAAGTCTTACTGTAGGACACCAAGGTAAAATCTTACTGTAGGACACCAAGGTAAAGTCTTACTGTAGGACACCAAGGTAAAGTCCTACTGTAGGACACCAATATAAACTCTTGCTATATGACACAAAGGTAAAGTATTACCATATGACACCAAGTAGTGTTTCATTTTTTGTACAAGCATCTGCATGTTTGAGAAAACTTTGAACTACTTAACTTTCACTTCAAATAAAGTGTAGTTTCCAATTCACAATAAGTATAGTTAATTATCCTACATGTAAAGTTCCATTTTGTCAGAATCCTTATTGGTTTGGCAGTTCTTCATTTAATTTAATTATTCTGTTCCTTTGTTTTGTCCATCTACCGGGTACTATAATTAAGAAAAATAGATCGATTGATTATCTTCAAAGACATATGTTCCAGGTATTTGAAGTGGAAAACATATTCAGAACATGTCCTATATATACATAAAAAATCCCTGTCGGGTCAACCAATGTTGTAGAACTGCAGCCTCTGAACATTACAAAATAAAGTTTTTTACCCACATCATATAAAATTATATTTGAGTGTACAAGAAAACGGCCATAGGCCATATCTCTGTTAATACAATTACTGAACATATCTTGGTCACATTTGGAGTACTGATTAGTTAAATGAATAGTGTGTGATATGTGGAATATGGGCTCAGTTGCTTGTGTATTACCATGGCAATGAACGTTTCTAGTGTGACAGAGGGGCATGCATCCTTGAGAATTATTCTGAGCTTAACAACTGTATGTGTGATCATGTAGTTGTCAAGTATTATTAGCTAGAGTTCTCCTCTGTCAGATAAGGTGGTTTTGGACAAGGAAATCTGACTGGAATGACTGTTGTGAGATGGGACTTTAAGTTTGAGCATTTTTTAAGGCATTTTGAAAAATGCTAAAACCTGAACAACAGTAACTGAAGCCAGATATCCTTGCCCAAAACCACCTTATCTGACAGAGGAGCATTCTAGCTTATGATTCTTGACAATTGCATGATCACACATACATGCTCAGACTAATGTTCACGGATATGAAAATCCATCTCATTAGAACATTGTCATGGTAATACACAAGCAAATGAGCCCTATATTTCACATATCATATACCATTTATTTATGTAATTAGTACTCAAAATTTTGTTAAGATATGTTCAATATTAACAGAGATATGGGATATTTGTTATATGGTTGTTTTCGGGTAATGGCTACCCTTAACATAAACTGACTGACTATATATTTTTGTTCTGCACAGAATGCATGGACCCTCAGCAGCGAGGTACATCAGGGTCCAGCAGACTCCGGAACCAGCGAATAAGCCATTGCTGCTGTCGCCACCAGGTGTCGTCACTGCACAGTCAGCCGCTCCCATGGCCATGACGCTGTCTATGATACTGAAAGAGCCGCCAGTCATCTGTGGCACGGTGACCAACACTAAACAGGTACGCTTTCTGTTGTCGCAGTGCACATCTTTCACCTGTTGTTTGGTAGGCTAAGTTTATCCTACATATGTGTTCCTCTAGATTCTACTAACAGTTCACTTGTGATATGTAATGCCAACTGAAGGTCCTGCTGGTTTTTAGCAGTCGTCGCCTGACAGTTGCCTTGGTCTCCCTCTACCTCAAGTGAGCATGACAGGCTCCCTCCTACAGCCCAGAGGGGCCACATTCACAGAGCTGCCCCCGAAACACATGTAAGTATTTGCCGAGCTACCCCCTAAGTATTCACCTAGCTACTCACTAAACATATGCAAGTATTCACTGAGCTACCCCCTAACCACATGTACGTATTCACCGAGCTACCCCCGAAACATGTAAGTTTTCACTGAGCTACCCCCGAAACATGTAAGTATTCACAGAGCTACTCACTAAAGACACTTAAATATTCTCTGAGCTACTCACTAAACACATGTAGGTATTCACTGAGCTACTCACTAAACACATGTAGGTATTCACAGAGCTACTTATTAAACACATGTAGGTATTCACTGAGCTACCCCCTAAACACATGTAGATATTCACCGAACTACCCCCAAAACATATGTAAGTGTTCACTGATTTACCCCCTAAACATGTAAATATTCACTGGGCTACCCCCTAAACATGTAAGTATTCACTGAGCTACCTCCTAAACATATGTAACATGGCGGATTCGTGTACACACGTGAGGAATTGCTTCAGATACGTCCGTCTTCTTCACAGTCCCTGGTTCCTGCTCTCGACATCACACAGGACACTCCTAAGCAACATAAACGTGGCAGACATAGTGGGTAAAAAACAGACTGTGTAGACGGCCAACAAGACCCCCCTTCCCATCTTTAGTGTTTGCAAATGTACAGTCTCTGAGCAACAAAATGGACAAATTTCATGCAAACTACAGGTATGACAATGTGTATAGAGTCGAGAGGCCTGTGTGATGGCGTTCTGTGAGACCTGGCTGGATTTTTACTGTGTATCATTCTGACAGGACCAGGGAGTTGGGCAAGACAAGGGGAGGGGGTTTGTGCTTCTATGTAAACTCTCGGTGGTGAACTAATGTAAAGGTACACATCTCATTGTACACACCCAACTTGGAGCTTTTGACACTGTCAGTCCGCCAGTTTTACTTACCACGTGAACTCTTCAACATCGTCCTCTGTTGTGTTTACGTTCCACCCATTGCGGACGCACACGCCCCAGCCGACACAGTAGCCAGCTACACGCAGAGAATGCAGTCATGCTACCCTGACGCCCCTCTGTTTATCGTGGGTGACTTTAACAGTTGTACTTTGGATACTGGTTTGCCGTTGTTTCATCAATACGTTCTTTTGGCAACTAGAAAAAACAAGACTATCGACCTTTGCTACGGGAATATCCCCAATGCCTATTGCGCTCGTGCCCGCCCTTCTCTGGGTCGTGCTCGCCCTCCTCTGGGTCATGTTATCCCAGCGTATCGTCAGTTGTTGATGAGAGTCAAGCCAGCCACGATCCAGGTTTGACAGTGGACTCATGATGCCACCATGCAGCTCCAGGGATGTCTGGCTTGCACAGACTGGGATGTTTCGCACCCAATTCCGAGGACTTAAACAATCATCCTTCTGTCATTATTGATTACGTTACCTTTTGTATGGACTCTGCTATTCCGAAGAAAACCGTGACTGTTTATCCCAACTCAAAGCCTTGGATCATGTCTTACATAACAAACACACTCAAGCAAAAACAACTAGCATACTGCACTAGCGACAGATAAACAATGAAAAACACACACAGACAGCTACAAACAGAAATCTCACAGGCAAAACAAAGGTATCATGAAAATGTTGAACGTGAGTTCGGCTGTATGAACACCAAACTTTACTCCACCATGGTGATATTGAAATTTCTACAGTTGATGTCACAAATCTACTTAAAAAGTCGGAGTCCAATAAATTCCCTGGCCCAGACGGTATTCTCGGCCGCTTACTTAAAGAGTGTGCAGTTGAGTTAGGTCCTGCACTGCAGCCCCTGTTTCAACAGTCTGTGGATACAGGTGTCATTCCTACCACCTGGAAAACATCTACAATGGTACCTGTCCCCAAAATGTCATCTCCATCAGAGCCAAACCATTTGAGACCTGTGGCCCTTACGTCCCTCATCATGAAATGTTTTGAAAGATTGATTCTGTCCCAGCTTCATCCTCATGTTCAATCTCAACTTGACCCATACCGGTTCGCTTACCGTTTCAGAAGAGGCACTGACGATGCAGTAGCTTGCCTTCTTCAAAAACTGTTAGAGCACTTGGAGACAGCTGGTAACTACGCTAGAATCTTATTCATTGATTTCAGTTCAGCATTTAATACAACACAGAGAAATGTCATGATTGATAAATTACAGAAACTGGAAGTTCCTGCTTCACTTGTCCACTGGGTTTTCGATTTCCTGAGCAATCGCACACAGTGTGTTCGAGTGGGTGACATAAAGTCACCAGTGCTGGTTAGCAACTCAGGTGTGCCTCAGGACTGTGTTCTCTGTCCATTTTTGTACACTAACGATTGTCAGTGTTGACTCATCTACTTTGTTTCTGTGATTTTCTGACGATGCAGCCATACTAGCTCTTTTGAGTGATTCAGCCTCATACCAAGCATACCTGTCTTCAGTGGTACATTTCTCTAGTTGGTGCAGTGCCAACTTTCTGCACCTTAACATCTCCAAAACGAAAGAAATGTGCATTGACTTCCATTATGATGCTACTGCTGTTAGTTCCATTGTCATTAATGGTGAGTCTGTGGAACAGGTCGATTCATTCAGGTACCTTGGTGTTGTGTTGGATAATAAGTTGTCCTTCACAGAGCACATTACAACCGTGCAAAAGAAGTCTCGGCAGCGACTGCACGTTCTTCACAGGTTGCGCGCTTTCAACATTGACCCAAAATTTCTTCTCCTTCTCTACTGCAGTATAATTGAGCCTCTCATAACTTATTGCAGTATTTGTTATTTTCCTGCTCTTTCGGATACTGCCGCCAAGATCATTGGTTTACCTACTCCATTGCTGTCCGAAATTATTGACCGTGCAACTTTGCGAAAAGCTCGTGTTATCACTGTTGACTCGGACCACCTGCTCCACTCTTACTTTGATATTCTCCCATCTGGTAGGAGGTATCGGTGCTTGAAATGCAAGAAAGTTTGGTACAACAAGAGCTTTGTGCCTATCGCAATCAGAATGTTGAACCAGTGATATTGATAACTGTGCTGTGCTTTGATTAGATTTATACTTTACATACGTGTATATACACATCTAACATGTACGTCTCTCACATTATATGTTTATGAAATTTATGAGATCCTGAGCTGTAAGACAAATATCCTTCCTAGGACAATAAAAGTGAATTGATTGAAAAAGTATTCACTGAGCTACCCCCTAAACATATGTGTAAGTATTCACTGAGCTACCCCCTAAACACACCCCTGCAGTTTAGGTCATTGTATTTTTGGTAAATCAGTTACGAATATTAAAAATACTATAAACAACAAATCTTTGACTGTTAAACATGTATCTTAATGGATGATCCTCAGTTATTATTTGTAAAATTAGCTGTACGTCATATTTAGGAAAATACAGTCTCAAGACACAGACAGTTCTACATGGATGAGTGGTGCCATATTATTGGCACTTTGTGTTACTAATCAAACAGTTTCAGTTCATCAGTGTATTGCATTTGTAAATACACAAATTATATGTGAAACTAAATTTAAATTTGCACAGCAGTATCAGTCATACCAATTTTAAACCTTTTATTGTGTAAACAAAATTATGAAGTACCATTGGGTCATTTTATAGCTTGTTTCTAATATTATTGTTTTTACAGACACCAAGGGAAAATACCTAGGAATTTAGCCGCTTATTACATTATACATAGTTGATTATCAGCATCCACTTTGTGCAGTATTAGTTTGCTAGAATGCATAAACAAATCACATATTACATTGATAGGTTTGAATGTGGGTCTCCATGAGCAGGGCACATAGTGCACTGACCTTTGTCTTCTCCCACCAGTGATCTCGCTGTTGGCATGAAGCTCTATGGCAGGAAGTTCAACGATATATGGTACAAGGGTACTCTAATTGACATACACAACAAAGACAGGCCTAGGATTGAGGTATGTTGTCATAAAGCTATGCTACTTCAGTATTCATACCTCTTCATTTTGTATGATCTCAGTCAGTCTGTTCTGATGTGTCTCATCTATGTAGCCAGTTAAAAGAGTTTCAGTCTAAGTAATTCTGATACATTTTGTAAAGTTTAATTTTCATATGTACAATATTAAATTGTAATGTTGGTTTTAGCAAGGCAGTTGATGAATTGGTCAATCACATAACAGTAGAGTTAGTTTTTGTTGTGTGTTGTCAGCCCTCGAAAATGCCTGAAGGAATGTTTCTAATGGGACCACTACTACTACTACCTACTTCTGTCATGTTGCGGTTGTTGATGCTCACTGTTATTATTCTTGTTTCCTTTAGCACAAATACAAGATGAAGTTTGATGGCAAAGGCATGAAAATACTGACAGGCAAACAGGTGGCCTGCATTGATGTCTCAACAGAGATATTACCTGTTGGAACCAGGGTCATTGGTGAGTGAAATTTACTATTGTTTGTACCATTCATCTGAGCTACACCGTTTATTTGTGGTGTAAACAAAAATACAGTTCCAGAAATACGATTATATATGCATAAAAGTGAAATTAAAGTTTTAATAATAAAAGATGCATTTTAAACAGATTTGTTCTGGTAAGATGCAAAATTAAATAAACTGTATATGTTTCAGTTAAAAAACACCAGGGCGGTGGGGGCAGTTACACTTTTTCCTATGGGTGTCTGCATTGTAATTAGAATCTAGAAACCCTACCCCTGTTGGTCGTGGAATTACCATTACTTGTATATTGCAAAATATAAAATATCTCATATTCCTTTATATAAATGTGAATGGTGTGATATGTTTCAGCGCTGTACAGAGGAGAGGAGAGTTCCCCGTCCAACTGGTACTACGCTGGCATTGTGGCAGAACCAGCCAACATACGCAACAACAACAGGTCAGACTGAAACCAAGTACAGTTTTACGGTCTAATGATAATTAAAAGGACAAAGATAAACACGTCATAGTGTCTTTGTAACTACAGCAGAACATCTCTATTAAGGCCACCTTTGACACTGGGCAAAAGTTACCTTAATAGCGAGGTGACCGCATTAGCAGGACTAATTTCCTATACTTTACTGTATATTTAAATAAGTTGGGACTGTCGTAGGGTGACCTTAAGGCCAGACACGGCAGCTGAAATGACGTATTTTGAAAAAAATATCCAAAATATGTTTTTTCCCATATTCCATTAGCTATCAATAATGTTCACTTTTATAACAATTACATACCACTAAATCACTTTTTTTGCATTAATAAAATGAGCCCCTATTAATTAATAAATCCGTTTTAGTTTTCAAGATGCAATAAATAAATTTGCCACAAAGCATGCATTTGGGCTGAAAAAGATACGGAAGTCCCAACAACTACGGGATGCATGCGTGAAACGGGATTTTTTGGCGGCAAAACGACATATTTCGTCAGAAACGCAGCCGTGCGTAGCCACTGCAGGCGATAGCTTAACGCCGAGGCCGGCCGCAGCTACGGTGCTCGACGACAGCGTTACGGTGCCCAAAGACATTGTTACTGCTTCAAATTCACAATCAATGACACACTGGTGCGGTTCTTCAATCATCTGGGGTTAGGGCACACTGCAGTGAAAGAGTTCTGTGGAATTCTTGGAATCCCTTCTATGCACCTCAAGACCTTCCAAAAGAAAGAGAAACAGATAATATCCTAGGCAATCGAGGTCACGAGTGATGTGCTACGGAGAAGTGCAGCCATCGTTCGGGGAATGCATTTCGATCTCAACCCCGACTTTCCTGCTGACCAGCCCGTGCCTATAACGGTCAGCTTTGATGGTATGTGGCAGAAGCGACTTCGATGTACGTTGTGGCTGCAGTCGTTGAGGTTGTCACCGGTCTGGTGGTGGACTGCAGTCGTTGAGGTTGTCACCGGTCTGGTGGTGGACTGCAGTCGTTGAGGTTGTCACCGGTCTGGTGGTGGACTATGTTGTACTCTCAACCTACTGCCATAGTTGTAGTCTGAAGCGCAACGAGTTCCAAGGATAACCAGATGCCTTCGATGCGTGGTATGAGGGACACAAGGAGGACTGCTCAATCAACTATGTTGGCAGCTCCAACGCTATGGAGGTGGAGGCTGCCAAGCGACTTTGGAGTCGGTCACTTTCCCTTGGCCTTGCGTACACTGGACTTGTTGGGGATGGGAATTCGAAGGTTTCTCAAGTTGTTGTCAGGCTTGAACCTTATGGTTCAGACACAGAGATCGTGCATAAACCACGCCCACAAGAGGATGGGGACGGCTCTTCTGAAGCTTACTAAAGCACAGAAGCTTAGTGGACATGGCCACAGGAGGCTTACTAAGGACAAAGCCATTCGATTGCAGCACTACTATCGTTTCGTAATAACAGCAGACGATGGACACGACATTGATTGTATGCGGAACAGGATATGGGCCACCCTGTTCCACTGCATGAGCACCAATGATGAGCCACACCACACACGCTGCCCACAAGGAATCATTTCTTGGTGTTTCTATCAACAAGTATTTGCCAGGAACTCCCATCTCACTTTGAGCATGTCAAGCATGCACTGGCTCATGATGTCGCTGAGGCAATGGTGCCAATGTACAAACACATGAGTAACCCAAACCTGCTCAAGCGACTGCAAAAGGGGCAGACACAGAACAACAACGAGTGTCTCCATTCCGTGATCTGGAGTCACTGCATAAAGACTGTGTTTGTAGGCCATCAGAAGCTCCAAAGCGCCGTAGCCTCGGCAGTGGGTGGTTTCAACGAGGGAGCTACCCACCTCACTAAGGTGATGGACCTGCTTGGCATAGATTCCAACAAGTTGACCCAGGCCTTCATGGAGAGCCGAGACAGGGCAAGGATTGCGATAAGCGAGCAAGCACGGAAAGGCAGAAGACCGCAACGCCAACGTGCCCAAGCCGAGGAGGAGGAAGGGCCAGCTTTTGAGTCTGGGGGATTTGACTAATGTTGCACAGGTGAAATGGGGTGAACAAACATTAAAACAATGGCAGGTGGACTCGAACCCTGGTTCTGTCGGCTCACAGTCTGGCCCTAACCACCATGTCATTTTCCCCACCATGCAATTCTTAGTGCTATTGACTGTGTTCCTGTTTGGTTATTTCTTAGCTGTTCACAAATTTTGTTAATAAAACATTGTCACGTTAGTGGATAAAACCAGAGGTGTTGACATATATTATACATAATATGACATGACTGCGCGTGACTTGCATATGACATGAGAGCAAATTAATAATTTTAAAACAACTTTCTACTTGCTCTATCCATCCTTACTGGTGTTATCAGATGTATGACATTTAAATTTTTACTTTATAATAGTAATAATAATAAAATAATTTCCGAAATCATTGCCAAATTGTTATTTGAACTTTGACGGCCATTTACAGAAAATGCATTTTTTTTTTTTTGTGCTCCACATATCTCAGCCAGTATTCAAGTTATGCCAGTCATGTTTACATTGTTGTATTCTGCATTACTTTCTCTACACAAATGCAACCTTATATTTGTAATAAGTTGTATAATTATTCTGCATGTAGGTATTTATAACAATTAAAAAACATTGATCTTTTAAAAAAATAAAAATTTGTAACTTTTAAATTTGTAATATTTAAAATAGAAAGTTGTAATTGTGTAATAACAGGTAGTCTAAGTATGATAGTGAAAGAATTATGATTGTAATGGCTGGGGACCGTGGACAAAGTTTGCTATATTTTCTCATTATGGCAGCCATTTTGTCTGTTACCATGGCAACAGTGGGTCTGAGTGAAAAAAGTTCAAGATATTTTTTACTCCCAATGACCTACCCATTCTTACTGGATAGATAAGTTTGCCATAATTATCAAATTAAAAAATACCCTATTTAAGCTGCCATGTCTTACCTTAATAGCGAGGTGACCGTAAAATGAGGTTTGACTGTATTATAATAGTGAAATATATTGCCATTGCAGGTATCTGATATTCTTTGATGATGGCTATGCACAGTACTGCTTCACCAGAGATGTTCACCAGGTGATCGAACAAAGTAAGTAACCCTGTTCACCAGATGGTTGAACAAAGTAAGTAACCTTGTTCACCCTTAATCATCAGGGCAACGGTAAGAGCTCCAGACTCTCGACTGAGAGAACGCGGGTTCGAATCCTGTGCGGTGGTGTTGAACCTTGGGCATCGTTTACTCTACATTGCTTCAGTTCATTCAGCTGTATGAATGAATACCTGGCTATAGACAGTAGTGGATATTTGTGTACGAATAGTCTTTGCGCATTAATTGCAGCATGGCAGGATGCTTCCCAGAGAAGTCAAGATGATGTTCGATTGAACAGGTCTGCCAGGGAGTAATGCGTAAAGTGCTTTGAGCAGTCCTGAGACTGGACACTGCGCTATATACGAACATACCTTTACGTTTTACCAAATAGTCGAACAAAGTAACCCAGTTCACCAAGTAGTCAAACAAAGTAGGTAACCCTGTTTACCAGGCAGTCAAACAAAGTAAGTAACCCGGTTTACAGTGTAGTTATACAAAATAAGTTACCCCATTCACCAGGTAGTCAAACAAAGTAAGTAACCTGTTTATCAGGTATTCAGACAAACTAAGTAACCCCTTTCACCAGGTAGTCAAACAAAGTAGATAACCTTGTTCACCAAGTAGTCGAACAAACTTAAGTAGGTAACCTCTTCACCAGGTAGTTGAACAAACTAAGTATTGTAATTAACCAGGTAGTCAACTTGAAGGAATGTATGTGAGCTCAAGGATCGTATATGACTTCAAGGATCATAATGTCATGACTTGAATGATTGTCTGACTTGAAGAATGATAATATGTGACGGAAGAATAATATGTGGCTTAAAGAATAACATGTGACTTGAACAATATGTGACTTCAAGGATAGTTTGTGACGTCAAGAATAATATGTAACTTCACTGATAATATGTGACTTCAAGGATAGTATGACTTCAAGTAGAAGTGAAATTGATATTTTGCTGGAGGTATCAGATGGCTTTAACAAGAAGTGTTATGCAGTGAGGTGATTCCCTTCCAGGTGCCAATGTGTGGAATGACATTCACCCAGAATCATCACAGTTTATCCAGGACTACTTAAATCAATACCCAGAGGTGAGATGATTGTCTCTGCATTCCATCTAGTTTAACCATTTCAGTACGACAGGCCAGATTACCTGTGATGCTTCAGTACGACAGGCCAGTTATTCGGCATTGACGATGTCTGCTATTCATATAGTTTTTAGTCATGTGGAGCCACTTGTTGTATACGGTTGTCAATGCGAATAAATTAGCTATTCATCAGTGGTCATCAATTATTATCACTCAATAATAGTTTCCAGAGATTTTCACTGTTTTTAATAATGGATTATCAAAATCTGCGGTGGCCACAATGGCGGAAGGCATTACTTCAACTAGCAATTTCATAGTTTTAGCGAAGAATCTTTGTCAGATGTCGATGATTGACACAGAAATTATGTCGGCAATCTTAGTATACAACTGTGTTCAGCAACTGCAAAAACGTTGATATTTTGGTGGCCATCTTGGATTGCTGGTTACCATGACGACAGAATATAAAACGATATGGCTCATTTTACTTGCTGATTATCATTTGCAAATGCATTTTTGTTGCTCAAATTTTGACTTGAAGTGAGGTAGTCCATTGTCTTGCATATTCACTGGGTATGCAGTATTCAGTAGTCACAGTGGGTCAGAGCTGTAGTACTGAAATGGTCAAACAGCTTTAACAAATTGTTAGATTGTTTTTTGCCTGAAAAAAGTCCCGAGTTGCTTTTGTAGCTAATTTTAGTATAATGACAGTACATTGGTTATGTACTCATGAGGATGTACAAACATTGAGTAGAGGTTTTGCGAGCTGGTGGGTTATTGTGTTGGTATGTGTGAAGGCTGGCAGGTTATTGTGTTGGTATGTGTGAAGGTTGGCAGGTTATTGTGTTGGTATGTGTGAAGGTTGGCAGGTTAATGTGTTGGTATGTGTGAAGGTTGGCAGGTTAATGTGTTGGTATGTGTGAAGGTTTGCAGGTTATTGTGATTCTATATGTGAAGGTTGGCAGGTTATTGTGTTGGTATGAGTGAAGGTTGGCAGGTTATTGTGTTGGTATGTGTGAAGGTTGGCAGGTTATTGTGTTGGGTAGTATGTGTGAAGGTTGGCAGGTTATTGTGATCGTATGTGTGAAGGTTGGCAGGTTATTGTATTGGTTGGTATGAGTGAAGGTTGGCAGGTTATTGCGTTGGTTTGTATGAAGGTTGGCAGGTTATTGTGATGGTACGTACGAAGGTTGGCAGGTTATTGTCTTGGTTGATTTGTGTGAAGGTTGGCAGGTTATTGTGTTGGTATGTGTGAAGGTTGGCAGGTTATTGTGATCGTATGTGTGAAGGTTGGCAGGTTATTGTGTTGGTATGTGTGAAGGTTGACAGGTTATTCTGTTGGTATGAGTGAAGGATGGCAGGTTATTGTGTTGGTATGTGTGAAGGTTGGCAGGTTAGTGTGTTGGTATGTGTGAAGGTTGGCTGGTTATTGTGTTGGTATGTGTAAAGGTTGGCAGGTTATTGTGTTGGTTGGTATGTGTGAAGGCTGGCAGGTTATTGTATTGGTATGTGTGAAGAGTGGCAGGTTATTGTGGTGGTGTATGTGAAGGTAGGCAGGTTATTGTGTTGGTATGTGTGAAGGTTGACAGGTTATTGTGTTGGTATGTGTGAAGGCTGGCAGGTTATTGTGTTACTATGTGTTATTTGTGAAGGTTGGCATGTTATTGTGTTAGTATGTGTTATTTGTGAAGGTAGACACGTTATTGTATTGGTATGTGTTATTTGTGAATCATTGCAGGTTACTGTGTTGGTATGTGTTATTTGTGAAGGTTGTCAGGTTATTGTGTTGGTATGTGTTATTTGTGAAGGCTGGCAGGTTATTGTGTTAGTATGTCTTATTTTTGAAGGCTGGCAGGTTATTGCATTAATATGTCTTATTTGTGAAGGCTGGCGGGTTATTGTGTTAGTATGTATTATTTGTGATGGCTGGCATGTGATTGTGTTAGTATGTGTTATTTGTGAATGTAGGCACGTTATTGTATTGGTATGTGTTATTTGTGAATCATTGCAAATTATTGTTTGGGTGTTTGGTATGTGTTATTTGTGAAGGTTGGCAGGTTATTGTGATGGTATGTGTTATTTGTGAAGGCTGGGAGGTTATTGTGATGGTATGTGTTATTTGTGAAGGTTGGCAGGTTATTGTGATGGTATGTGTTATTTGTGAAGGCTGGGAGGTTATTGTGTTGGTATGTGTTATTTGTGAAGGCTGGCAGGTTATTGTGTTAGTATGTCTTATTTGTGAAGGCTAGCAGGTTATTGTGATGGTATGTGTTTTTTGTGAAGGCTGGCAGGTTATTGTTTTGGCATGTGTTATTTGTGAAGACTGGCAAGATATAGTGTTAGTATGTGTTATTTGTGAAGTCTGGCAGGTTATTGTGTTGGTATGTGTTATTTGTGAATGCTGGCAGGTTATTGTGTTGGTACGTGTGAAGGTTGGCAGGTTATTGTGTTGGTTGGTATGTGTGAAGGCTGGCAGGTTATTGTGTTGGAATGTGTGAAAGTTGGCAGGTTATTGTGTTGGTGTGTGTGAAGGTTGGCAGGTTATTGTGATCGTATGTGTGAAGGTTGGCAGGTTATTGTGTTGGTATGAGTGAAGGTTGGCAGGTTGTTGTGTTGGTATGTGTGAAGGTTGGCAGATTACTGTGGTGGTGTGTGTGAAGGTAGGCAGGTTATTGTGTTGGTATGGGTGAATATTGGTAGGTTATTGTGTTGGTATGTGTAATGGTTGGCAGGTTATTATGTTAGTATGTTTTATTTGTTAAGGTAGACAGGTTATTGTGTTGGTATGTGTGAATGTAAGCAGGTTATTGTGTTGGTATGTGTTATTTGTGAATCATTGCAGGTTATTGTGTTAGTATGTGTTATTTTTTAAGGCTGGCATGTTATTGTGTTGGTATGTGTTATTTGTGTAGGTTGGCAGGTTGTGTTAGTATGTGTTATTTTTGAAGGCTGGCAGGTTATTGTGTTAGTATGTGTTATTTGTGAAGGCTGGCAGGTTATTGTGTTAGTATGTGTTATTTGTGAAGGTAGACAGGTTGTTGTGTTGGTATGAGTGAATGTAGGCAGGTTATTGTGTTAGTATGTGTTATTTGTGAATGCTGGCAGGTTATTGTGTTACTATGTGTTATTTGTTAATCATTGCAGGTTATTGTGTGGGTATGTGTTATTTGTGAAGGTTGGCAGGTTATTGTGTTGGTATGTGTTATTTGTGAAGGTTGGCAGGTTATTGTGTTTGTATGTGTGAAGGTGGGCAGGTTATTGTGTTGGTATGTGTTATTTGTGAAGGTTGGCAGGTTATTGTGTTTGTATGTGTGAAGGTGGGCAGGTTATTGTGTTGGTATGTGTTATTTGTGAAGGCTGGCAGGTTATTGTGTTGGTATGTGTTATTTGTGAATCATTGCAGGTTATTGTGTTACTATGTGTTATTTGTGAAGGTTGGCAAGTTATTGTGTTTGTATGTGTGAAGGTGGGCAGGTTATTGTGTTGGTATGTGTTATTTGTGAAGGCTGGCAGGTTATTATGTTGGTATGTTTTATTTGTGAAGGTTGGCAGGTTATTGTGTTGGTATGTGTTATTTGTGAAGGCTGGCATGTTATTGTGTTGGTATGTGTTATTTGTGAAGGTTGGCAGGTTATTGTGTTGGTATGTGTTATTTGTGAAGGCTGGCCGGTTATTGTGTTGGTATGTGTTATTTGTGAAGGTTGGCAGCACTGACTGGTTGGTGATGTTTTCAGAGGCCAATGGTACGCTTGCAAGAAAAGCAAATGGTAAAGACGGAATGGATGGGAAAATGGTAGGTAAACAGTCTCACCAATTAATGTTGTAATATGACATAATTACCTCACAAGAAACTGTTTTCTGATTTAATAAAACAACAAAGAAACCGGATACTGGTCGCTAGGGGGCGTGGCATAATGTTTACTTTTCAAAATTTATCCTTCGTTTAATGTTCAATTATAGCATACTAATTATTTTGAATAGATTACTTTTAATATTATGTAACTTGTAATGCGCTACAGAATCAAGAATTCAACCACAAGCTAAGTATATTTAAATTATAAGCATATTTTAACAAGTTTTGGTCCAGTCATATTCAACTTAATAAAATCGGCGTTAAAGCCGTTATGATTATCGCTCACTTTCGCCGGTCGGCAATGTTCAGTTTTTTGTTTGTTTAAATGTTGTCGTTTGTACCAATTATACTGTTAAATTATGAAGTTACAAAACATGCTGCCTGTGAGTTTTTTCAATTGACCTTTTAGATTACTATTGGCATTTTATATTATTACAATAAATACGGTATTTAAAAAGGAATCATGGTGCAGTTAATGGCATTGAGTGATTGATACTACAGTCAGTTTCTGCCTATCTAAGACTAAGGCTACGGCTGACTGAGTGAATTATAATAAATATAAATAGTTCTTCCTCCCTTAATAGGCCTGTAAGTCTCAATTTAGTTACCGGAGTTGGCCCCGGTTCAACATTTTCTAATTAAATAAAGTAGGCTTTATTGTTAAAATTGAGACTCTACTGATCTTGTAAATATAATTTAGTTTTTACTTACGGTAGTTACGCCGTAGGCTTAGCCTTAGCTCTGGGTTTAACATTCTTTACTATTTATTATCTATATGATATAAAATGATATGGTTTTGGTCTATTATTTTCTACTAAATATGATAATAATCTAACATAATTATGTCACCATTATTCCTATTTGGTGTTTTCTGCTTGTCTTGTTCTGTTGTTGTAAGGGACATCGATTTTGTTTTATGCAAACCATTGAGATATAATCATTTTAATGTGCTTTTTCCTAATCACACTAAAATTCATCATTCTATTTCAATTTTGCATAGTCTGCCATGTCTTCATGTTTGTTATAATAGAAAGTTACTGCCAATCCCCCGCTCTACGCCTACATTGAAATTAGCAATAATTTTATTACTAGCAGGAGATGTAAGTCTCAATCCTGGGCCATCTGTTAGACGACACATTCGGGTGGCCACTACAAATGTTCGATCTGTACGAGATAAGACAGCCTCACTTTGTGATTTATTAATTTCAAAGAAAATAAACATTCTAGCTGTAACTGAGACCTGGCTCAGACCACATGATACACATGCATGCATTGCTGACGTTTCCCCTTCTGGTTACACCTTTCACCATCGACCACGTTTAGTCGGCCGTGGAGGTGGTGTTGGCTTTTTTATATCACAGCAGTTCAAAGTTAAATTACATTCTAACCCTGAATACTCTAGTTTTGAGTCCATCTTTGCTGAAATTTCAGATTCTTCTTTCTCCGCACACTTTGTTTGTATCTATCGCCCTCCAGGACATCCTGCCAATTTCTTTGAAGACTTTCAGGATATGTTGGAAAATCTGGCAGTCATTCACTCAGAATTTTACATTCTTGGTGATTTTAATCTACATTTGGATATACCTTCTTCAACTACAACTACGTTTGATGATATTCTGGCATCATTTGATTTGAAACAACATGTTACCTTTTCGACACATATACATGGCCATTGGCTTGACCTCTTGATAACCCGTTCAACTTGTAATAATATCCAAGCACCTACTGTTTCAGATGGGTTATCAGACCACCATACTGTCATTGCCAATATTAATGGTTCTATAGCCCCTTTACAATCGAAACACAATGTGTCTTACAGAGCCATTCATAGGATTGACATTACAGCTTTAATGGCTGATATCCTTATATCTGACCTTATCACAGATCAAAAAAAACATCTATCTGACTTATATAAACAGTACTGTCAAGTACTCAATGCACTACTTGACAAACATGCACCTATAAAATCCAAATGGGTGTCAGAAAGGCCACCGGCTCCATGGATGACTTCTGAAATTATACTATCTAGAAGGCGTCGTCGTTATTTAGAGCGTGTATGGCGCAAATCACGCTCGCCATTAGATAGATCGCGTTATTCTAAGCAATGTCACCTCTGTAACAGACAAATGGCTAAAGCTAAATCAGATTATTTTACAGATATGGTCATAAATAAGTCTGATAATCCGCGTCAGTTATGGAACTGCATCAATAACATTCTACACAGACGGCCTACTCCATCGTTACCTGATCATATGTCAATTAAGTCTCTATGTGATTCGTTCTCTAGTCACTTCAAGAATAAAATCAGTATCATTCGTTCTGCTTTCCCACATCATAATATAAGTAATGTCAGTGTGGACTTTCCACAAGTAAATTCTCAACTTGTATCATTTGAACCTGCAACAGTTGATGAAGTTAGGAAAATAATTATGTCCTCCCCAAATAAATCTTGTGCATTTGATCCATTTCCAACAATGCTGCTAAAAGCATGTCTCGATACACTAATTGGACCTATAACAAATATTATAAATGCATCACTTTGCTCTGGCTGTTTTCCTGATGATTTTAAATACGCCCATGTCACACCACTTCTTAAGAAGTCATCTCTGCCTAAGCAAGACCTAAACAGTTATAGACCTATTTCTAATCTCAGCTTCATTTCCAAAATACTAGAAAAGGTTGTAGCAAGTCGTCTAAGGTCTCACATTAGCACAAATGTGTTAACTAATGTGTCACAATCAGCATATAGGCAGTTTCATTCAACAGAGACTGCCCTTTTAAAGGTTCATAATGACATTAACGTGAACATTAATAATGATAAAGTGACTGCACTTACCTTACTAGATCTCTCTGCCGCGTTTGACACGATTGATCACAGCATTCTCATTGAACGCCTATTAAAGTGGTACGGCATATCTGGCACAGCTCTAAGCTGGTTTTCTTCGTATCTAACTGATAGATACCAAACTATAAAGATTGGGAACTGCTTTTCAGCTGCACTGCCGGCTTTATTTGGTGTTCCCCAGGGTTCTGTTCTTGGGCCTTTGCTTTTTACTCTTTACACCACGCCACTAAGCTCTGTTATACAAAAACATAACTTAGATCATCATCTTTATGCTGATGACACTCAGATTTACATTTCGTTGGCTACCCCGGATACAAATCGCTCCCTTAACCAACTTAGTGATTGCCTTCAAGATATCTTCCATTGGATGACTGACAGCAAGTTGAAATTAAATGCAAATAAAACTGAATTGATCATTATTGGTACTCGAATGCAGCGTTGTAAACTGGATGGTTTTTTCCCTACGCGTATTTTGAATCAGTACATCACGCCAGCAACCTCGGTGCGTAATCTAGGAGTAATCTTTGATAGAAACTTCAATTTCCGACAACATATATCTCAAACATGTCGCTGCTGTTTTTATCATATTCGTGATCTTCGCCGTATTCGCCGGTATATGTCATTTTCTGTTGCTAAGACTATTGCAACAGCGCTTGTTAGCAGCAGAATTGACTATTGCAATTCCCTCCTTTATAATATCGCTAGCAAGGATATCACAAAACTTCAGCGTGTCCAAAATTGTCTAGCAAGAGTAGTTACAAGATCTCCTCGTTTTTCTCGCTCTGTGCCACTTTTGAAGTCTTTACATTGGCTTCCTGTACGATATCGTATAATTTTTAAGATCTGTACCATTACATATCAGGCACTGTCCAATAAGCAACCATCTTATTTGCATTTATTGCTTACTCCTGTAAGAAAATCTATCCAGCTTCGATCATCTAGTTCTGACCTACTTTTTGTTCCTAGAGCCAACACTAACATTGGAACTAGGGCTTTTTCTGTTGCTGCACCAACTCTTTGGAATATGCTTCCTCTTAGTGTTAGATCAGTTGAAAATAATACAAAATTCCGTCGTCATTTAAAAACGTATCTTTACAACCTTGCTTATCCACCTTAGCTCCCTAGCGCCTTGACCCATCTGTTGACAACTGGAAAACTACTTATGGACTTTGAGATTGACCAACCCTTTTGTTTTGATGCGCCTCTGAGCTTGGTTTCCAAGGATTTAGGCGCAATAGAAGTTATCTTATTATTATTATTATTATCTTCAATCAATTCAAATAATTAATGCTGCGTTTTATTGATTGACTAACCTATTTTCCTTTCTGTATGAAATATAATTCTATGTGTTGTATCCCCACTTAATTCCACCCTTTTAAATGCTCTGGACCACAATGTGTTTTTTTTATATTAATTTTCACAGTTATTGTGTGAATAAAATGAAGATGATGTGAAACCTGTTATTAATGACATGGTTGACTCAAGGGTGGGAGCCATGTTTATAGTTGTCTCAAGGGTGGGAGCCATGTTTATAGTTGACTCAAGGGTGGGAGCGATGTTTATAGTTGACACAACGGTGGGAGCGATGTTTATAGTTGACTCAAGGGTGGGAGCGATGTTTATAGTTGACTCAAAGGTGGGAGCCATGTTTATAGTTGATTCACTATGGAAGCCATGTTTATAGTTGACTCAAGTGTGGGAGCCATGTTTATAGTTGACTCAAGGGTGGGAGCCATGTTTATAGTTGATTCAGTATGGAAGCCATGTTTATAGTTGATTCAAGGGTGGGAATCATGTTTATAATTGACTAAAGGGTGGGAGCCATGTTTATAGTTGATTCAGTACGGAAGCCATGTTTATATATTGTTGATTCAAGTGTGGGAGCCATGTTTATAGTTGATTCAGTATGGAAGCCATGTTTATAGTTGATTCAAGGGTGGGAGCCATGTTTATAGTTGACTCAAGGGTGGGAGCCATGTTTATAGTTGACTCAAGGGTGGAAGCCATGTTTATAGTTGACTCAAGGGTGGGAGCCATGTTTATAGTTGACTCAAGGGTGGGAGCCATGTTTATTGTTGACTCAAGGGTGGGAGCCATGTTTATAGTTGACTCAAGGGTGGGAGCCATGTTTATAGTTGACTCAAAGGTGGGAACCATATTTATAGTTGACACAACAGTGGAAACCATGTTTATAGTTGACTCAAGGATGGGAGCCATGTTTATAGCTGACTCAATGGGTAGGAGCCATGTTTATAGTTGACACAACAGTGGGAGCCATGTTTATAGTTGATTCAGTATGGAAGCCATGTTTATATTTGACTCAAAGGTAGGACCCATGTTTATAGTTGACTCAAGGGTGGGAGCCATGTTTATAGTTGACTCAAGGGTGGGAGCCATGTTTATTGTTGACTCAAGGGTGGGAGCCATGTTTATAGTTGACTCAAGGGTGGGAGCCATGTTTATAGTTGACTCAAAGGTGGGAACCATATTTATAGTTGACACAACAGTGGAAACCATGTTT
The DNA here is from genome assembly GCA_963995525.1 of Escarpia spicata. NCBI lineage: Eukaryota > Metazoa > Annelida > Polychaeta > Sabellida > Siboglinidae > Escarpia > Escarpia spicata. The sequence continues at coordinate 27,251,607 of OZ023212.1, forward strand.
ATAGTTGACTCAAGGATGGGAGCCATGTTTATAGCTGACTCAATGGGTGGGAGCCATGTTTATAGTTGACACAACAGTGGGAGCCATGTTTATAGTTGATTCAGTATGGAAGCCATGTTTATAGTTGACTCAAGGGTAGGAGCCATGTTTATAGTTGACTCAAGGGTGGGAGCCATGTTTATAGTTGATTCAGTATGGAAGCCATGTTTATAGTTGATTCAAGGGTGGGAATCATGTTTATAGTTGACTAAAGGATGGGAGCCATGTTTATAGTTGATTCAGTACGGAAGCCATGTTTATAGTTGATTCAAGGGTGGGAGCCATGTTTATAGTTGACTCAAGGGTGGGAGCCATGTTTATAGCTGACTCAATGGGTGGGAGCCATGTTGATAGTTGACACAACAGTGGGAGCCATGTTTAGAGTTGATTCAGTATGGAAGCCATGTTTATAGTTGACTCAAGGGTGGGAGCCATGTTTATAGTTGACTCAAGGGTGGGAGCCATGTTTATAGTTGACTCAAGGGTGGGAGCCATGTTTATAGTTGATTCAGTATGGAAGCCATGTTTATAGTTGATTCAAGGGTGGGAATCATGTTTATATGGGAGCCATGTTTATAGTTGATTCAGTACGGAAGCCATGTTTATAGTTGATTCAAGGGTGGGAGCCATGTTTGTAGTTGACTCAAGGGTGGGAGCCATGTTTATAGTTGATTCAGTATGGAAGCCATGTTTATAGTTGATTCAAGGGTGGGAGCCATGTTTATAGTTGATGCTGTTTCACCCATAGGTGGGTGGCCCATGTGCAGAGAGTGGATGCAAGTCTCGTGCAGATGTACTTTGATGCAGACAGGAGAGTGGAATGGATCTACAGAGGCTCCACTCGACTCGAACCTCTCTACACAGAACTTGTGAGTCACTCTTGGATGTTACTGTCTAGAAGTACTTTTGTTCAACACTCAACTAGTGTGACGACTTACTGCAAACACATTGTCTGACTTGTCATGCAAGTGTCTTATGACACTTGTGTGACATGTCATGCAAACACACATGGCCTGTGACATGCATACAATATGTGACACTCACATCATGTGTCATAAAAACACACGAGAGTAATCTCACACATCATATTTCAGGCGAATGCTGAGGCGTCGAAGGTGTCAGGCAAAGGTCGTCGCCATAACATCCACATCAAGAGTCGCCAGAAGCCATTTGTGGAGTACACCCGAGGCAGTGAGGACCATGGCACCAAGTCTGGGGGTAGGTGTACACTCAGTCTCAATGTACACAAGGCAGTGAGGACAATGTTGCCAAGTCTGGGGGTAGGGGTACACTCAGTCTCACAATGTACACATGAGACAATGAGGACCATGTTGCCAAGTCTGGGGGTAGGTGTACACTCAGTCTCACAATGTACACAAGGCAGTGAGGACCATGTTGCCAAGTCTGGGGGTAGGTGTACACTCAATCTCACAATGTACACATGAGACAGTGAAGACCATGTTGCCAAGTCTGGGGTATGTGTACACTCAGACTCACAATGTACACACAAGGCAATGAGGACCATGGTCTGGGGGTAGGTGTACACTCAGTCTCACAATGTACACACGAGGCAGTGAGGACCATGGTCTGGGGTGGGTGTACACTCAGTCTCACAATATACACATGAGACAACCTTGACCATGGTCTGGGGTAGGTGTACACTCAATCTCACAATGTACACATGAGACAATGAAGACCATGTTGCCAAGTCTGGGGTAGGTGTACACTCAATCTCACAATGTACACATGAGACAATGAGGACCATGGTCTGGGGTAGGTGTACACTCAGTCTTACAATGTACACACGAGGCAGTGAGGACCATGGTCTGGGGTAGGTGTACACTCGGTCTCAAAATGTACACATGACACACTGAGGACCGTGGTCTGTGGTAGGTGTACACTCGGTCTCACAATGTCTTCACACTCATACCCTTGCAATGAGTTTACCACCATTAGGATGCATGACAGGTGTACAGTGTGCTGACTGACACACAAACAAAGTCCTGATAAGTTTGTATTAGTACTTAAATGTGCCAGGTAACATCATACTGATATTATATATGACTAATATAATGTGTAGTTAAAGTTTTTTTCAGAGAGGAAATAAGCCATTTCTCATTTCAATTAATGCCAGATACTCCAGGTGAAATGGTGTTTTTTGAGAAAAAAAATACTCAAAATGGATTTCTGCCAGATTATGATACCTTTGTACACATACTATCAACAAAGTTCACTTCTATGACAATTACATACCTCTAAGTGAGTTTCAGTCATGGATCGAGCATGTTGATATCATATAATCAGATCCATCAAGTAATCTTTTATGGCCATTTTCTCAACAACAAAACTTTTTGTCAAATTTCTGCATTTGGAAAAGGGATATCTGTGGGAGTAATTATGCTATGCAAGTAAGGTTTTCAGTGTTGCATTCAGCATATTCTTCTCTGTGAAATGATCACACGCTTGTTTTTAAAATCATCAATAGTTTGAAAGATATAAGCATATTTGTAGTCAAAAACCTGTTTTTTCTGCACTTTTTATAAACAATTATTTTAAAAATAAAAACAAAAGTATAGAAAATACTCTGATCATGTCATAACAGCATGTATACAGAACATGGATTTATAAGAATTATTATTGTACATATGCTCAAAAAAGAATGGCAGTTTCTAAATTTGCCAATTTGGGCTAAAAATTATGGCCATTTTGTTTGTTACCACGGAAACGGGAGGTCTGACTAAAAAATGTTCAGTATATTTTTACTCAATATGATCCATTCCATACTTTAGGCAGAAAAAATGCACAATTTGCACAAATAAAAAAAATAATCCTATATACCTGTCGTGTCTGGCCAAGTTCAACTAAATGTGTCATTAATTAAAAAGTGATTTCGAAGAACCATTTGCAGGCATCACTAAGTCATTAGATGCTGTTGTCTAGTCATGGGCAGATAGTGTCATGGCAGTGCCAGACAAGATGATGCCAACAGAAGTAGGAGCCCAAAGAAGGACTGGCAGTGTTTGACAATGTTACATCTTTTCATTTAACCTATGCTTTCATTAAATTTTCCTTTCCCGGGAGGTGACTGAAGAATCAGTAACATTGTCAGTGTTTTGTCACTTACTAAAATAATCACTGATACAGGTATAACACAGCTGTGACGGGATTGCATGTGACGATGTCTGCAACCCATGCATGTATTTTGTTCATATTGCTCATCACTCATGGTTGCTAGGCATCACTACCTATGCTAATCAGATGTAAACAGTGTCGCATTCAATATTTTTCTTATTCAATGGTTGGACAGAAAATTGCCACAAGTGGTAAAATGCAATCTTAATGTCTGATGTTGTTTCATTTCATCATAGCACTGTACTAACATACACATAGCACTGTATTAACATACCCATGGCACTGTACTAACATACATATAACACTGTACTAACATACACATAGCACTGTACTAACATACACATAGCACTGTACTTACATAAACATAGCACTGTACTAACATACACAGAGCACTGTACTAACATACACAGAGCACTGTACTAACATACACATAGCACTGTACTAACATACACATAGCACTGTACTTACATACACATAGCACTGTACTAACATACACAGAGCACTGTACTAACACACACATAGCACTGTACTAACATACACATAGCATTGTACTAACATTCACATAACACTGTACTAACATTCACATAGCGCAGTACGAACATACACATGACACTGTATTAACATTCACATAGCACTGTACTAACATATACAGGGCACTGTACTCACATACACATAGCACTGTACTAACATACACATAGCACTGTACTAACATTCACATCGCACTGTATTAACATACACGTGGCACTGTACTAACATACACAGCACTGTACTAACATTCACATGGCACTGTACTAACATACACATAGCACTGTACTAACATTCACATAGCACTGTACTAACATACACAGAGCACTGTACTAACATACGTATAGCACTGTACTAACATACACAGAGCACTGTACTAACATACACATAGCACTGGACTAACATTCACATAGCACTGTACTAACATACACAGAGCACTGTACTAACATACATATAGCACTGTACTAACATACACATAGCACTGTACTAACATTCACATAGCACTGTATTAACATTCACACGGCACTGTACTAACATACATATACCATAAATTCATTGATATAAAGTCAATTACAGCTAATCCAACTGGACTGCTCATCTAAAAAATGGACTAGTCTGATTGCTTAAATTACTTGTCCAGACAATTGGAAGCCTGTTATTTAGCAGCCTGTGTAAGTGTGCATGTGTTTCACAAGATGTGCAACTGCATGATTTCTGTGCTGTTAGAGTTACAACTAAGTAGAGGTTTACATTCCTTGTTTTTTTATTTATTTAAGATATTAATTTCATATTTGCAGCAAATAAGATTTTTAGCTAATTACACCTTTGTGTAAAAAATGATGTTACTTTTGTGCCCCACCTGTGTGTGCACTGAGTTGTGGTTGTTGACAGAGACAGACACGAAGAAGACTGGCAAGACAGAGGGTGCCACTGTGGTGGATGTGGGTGCAGGGGAGACGGGCTCGAAGAAGAGGGCAGTGGCCCGCAAGAGTACCTCCAAACCCACCCCTGTCATAGTGCATGACATCACAGATGACACAGAGGATGAACTTCCAGTGGAGGTGGTGGACGAGAAACGTAAGTATTGTGTCATTATGACATCACAGATGACAAGAGGATGAACTCCCAGTAGAGGTGGTGGAGGAGAAACGTAAATATTGTGTCATGACATCAAAGACAACAAGAGGATGAACTCCCAGTAGAGGTGGTGGAAGAGAAATGTAAGTATTGTGTCATTACATCACAGACAACAAGAGGATGAACTCCCAGTAGAGGTGGTGGAGGAGAAATGTAAGTATTGTGTCATTACATCACAGACAACAAGAGGATGAACTCCCAGTAGAGGTGGTGGAGGAGAAATGTAAGTATTGTGTCATTACATCACAGACAACAAGAGGATGAACTCCCAGTAGAGGTGGTGGAGAAGAAATGTAAGTATTGTGTCATTACATCACAGACAACAAGAGGATGAACTCCCAGTAGAGGTGGTGGAGGAGAAACGTAAATATTGTGTCATGACATCAAAGACAACAAGAGGATGAACTCCCAGTAGAGGTGGTGGAAGAGAAATGTAAGTATTGTGTCATTACATCACAGACAACAAGAGGATGAACTCCCAGTAGAGGTGGTGGAGGAGAAATGTAAGTATTGTGTCATTACATCACAGACAACAAGAGGATGAACTCCCAGTAGAGGTGGTGGAGAAGAAATGTAAGTATTGTGTCATTATGACATCACAGATGACACAGAGGATGAACTCCCAGTGGAGGTGATGGATGAGAAATGTAAGTATTGTGTCATTATGACATCACAGACGACACAGAGGATGAACTCCCAGGAGAGGTGGTGGAGGAGAAATGTAAGTATTGTGTCATTATGACACAGATGTTGAGCTTGTACTTCTTAGCGTATTGAATACCCAATTTAGAGGCCATTTTCACAATGGTAAAACTTAACAGATATAATCATTTTCATTTATGATTTGGTCATGATAAGCACATTACTTTTTATCATGACATAATAATTCTGCAAAAACTTTTAAACAATTTATATTTATGAGGTTTATTGTTATCCTAACTATAATGAAATTTACCTACAGGTTCTGTGAGATAAGATCTCCATGCGGTGTTCTCCTTCATGTCCACCCCTCTTTGTTTGAATCTGTAGTCATTAATGTTATTTCTCTGCAGCATATCAGTCCAGTAATGGGAGTCATATCACACTGCACCGAGACATGGCCACCGTCTTACAAGAAAGACTTAATGAGGAAAGTATTGATTTAGGTAAGTGTTTACATGATGTAGATCATTTGGGCAAGTTTCCACAAAGACTAAAACTCATTTGTCCGTGTGTTTCCATAGAATTGAAGGTCAATTACATATCTTTCAACAGACTGAAGTTTTGACTTATTGAACAAATGTGTCTTGGCTTATGCTGTGGAATGCCATTTGCTCCTGTTCTACAGGTCAAACCTCCTAAAGACAGGACATTTTCATACTCCAGAAATTGTTTGATGAAATACAGTAAAACTTGGTTAATACAAAGTTGGTGGAACCAGATAAACTTTTCGAGTTATTTGTGTTTTCGAGTTAAGTCGTGTAAATCATGTTTATACGAGGTGGAGCAGAACCGGAGCCCTGGTATATGATGGGTATTTGAGTTATTGAAATTTGACTTAACAAAGTTGCACTATACACAGAATGCCAGATGGAGGAGTCTTTGTTCAATTGTAAGAATAAATGTTTTCCAACAGACCTGGCCACATGACATCATAAACGTAAGATACCATCACAGCAAGCTCTGTGTCTCCTGCCATGGTGCTGGTGATTCTGTAAGCCAGTGTGTTTGAGTGTGTTATGTCTCACTGTTGTGTGTTTGTGTCAGGGGAGGACATGTTGGGGGAGTGTGTTGTGTCTCACTGCTGTGTTTGTGTCAGGGGAGGACGCATTGGGGGAACGGGTGGAGATAGAGAAGATACTGCCCATCCGAGACAGCGACAAAAAGAAATACAGTGAGTAGACCATGTGACAAACTTTCACACATCCGCACAGTCTGTTATGTCATGAAACGATTTGTTAAATTAACACCTTTTGATAAATAGCTGATTGGAGAGTAAAACAATGTTTTTTTCACCTTGTGAGTATGTATGAGCAACATGCTGTTGGATATTTTTCTGCCAAATGTTAATGCAAGAAATGAGTGTTATGATATCTACAAAAGATGATGTCATGTAAAGTATGAATATGTATATATAATGATCAAGGAAGGTACAATAGTCCCTGCCTTCAGCAGACACATCTGTATCCAGGCATTGCAGGTGTCCACTCATTGGAGGACAGGCATTTCGGTGTGGGAGTTCAGACTTCAGACCTGTTCAGTACAACCAGTACGTGGACATGGTAGAAATACATCTAATTACGCTTAATTTGATAGTAATTAAAGCCTATGCATATTAACGATCACTATATTACTGTGTTGTATTAAAATAAACAGTTGGTCTTAGAGTTATGTCGTCCGCCTGGCACTGTCCGCCCGACTGTGATTTCTGGAACTGTGCACTGCCACTCACTAGCATACAGCTACGCGACAGCATCAACCTAGCGTTGTATCCTCAAAGAAGTTTCTGCGCGATAGCCTATGCCGCCTATGCCAAAATTCACACAAACACGTTTAACCAAAATAAACTCTGTTAAAACATTGTGTAAATTGGTATTCTGAAATTATTTAGATACATTCCTTCGCTAAAATACTTCGTAACTAATTCATAAGTTCACGAGTTTGGCTGCCACCAACAAGATGGAAAATAATAACCTGGAGATGCCGAAATACCGAATATTTAAACTGGTTTATTTAAACTCAGTGCAAAAGTTCATTAAAAACTAGAATAAAAGATTTATGAATGCACATGTTGTGTGTCAATTGATAATGCGATCCACTGTTTCATACACTATCACCCAGTTCATCTTTTCCAAGCACAGGTAACCGGCTTTACAATCATGCCATTTGGCACTGTGCAGCATAATTTCATAATGCTTCCTTATATTTCACCGCAGATTAGGATTAATGTTGGACTGGATTGAAAACAATTGGTCTGAATCTGGTATACATTGTATTTGTGAATCTTAGTTGCAATTTACACACTGCAAAAGGCTACACCAAGATGAAGCCTCGGGCCTGGCTGGGGCTGGAGGAGTGAAGGCCGAAGCCATGTTGGCATCATGGTGATTGATGCCAGCACAAAATAAACAATACCTTGCTCCACATTCACTCTGCTTACAGTTTATTGAGCATCATCAAAGGTATTCTACATAGTTTGGACACACACAAGGAGAACAGCGAGAAAAACAAGACCATCATTACGCTGAGTACACGTGTACTTGGTATTTTCACTGCCACACACACATTCGGCAAAAAATCTTTGAATTAATTAATTATGTCCACCTTAGCAGGGAGATACAACCAAAATATTCTGTCCACATTAAGCAGGTGTCCCCTCATCAGAGGTACAATAACATGGTCAAACAGTCCGTACATTGAGGAACTGTCCCAACATTGGATAGGCACGCACCCATCAAATCCAAAACTATTGTTGTGAGGCCATTGGTACCATGGTTCGACGATGAACTCAGATCACTAAAGCAGAGACAGAAAGCTGAATTAATCTGGATGCGGGATAAAAATCATTAAGCTCTGCTGTCATTCCACCGTGCTCGGAACAAATATGTCAATGCACTGAATACCAAACAAATTGATCATCTCTCTAACTTAATTTTAGAAGCTGAGGGTGATTCGAAGAAATAATTTTCCCTCATAAACACCCTGTGTGGTAAAAAGCAAAGTACTCCACTACCTGATCATGATTCTGTGGAAAACCTTGTAAATGAATTTGGCAACTTTTTAGTGATAAAATAGTTGCTATTCAAACGAACATTGGTATTACCGAACCACCATATATACCATTCAGAGAGGGTGTGTGTGCTAACTTAGATACATTTGCGGTGGTCTCCGAAGATTATGTGCAACTTGGTTGTGAAATCTAAAACAACCAGTTGTGCTCTTGACCCCATGCCAACCAAATTGGTTAAAGAGTATATGGAGGAATTACTGCCACTCGTCACACACATCATCAATCTCTCTACTGCTACTGGCGAATTCCCACACGAGTGGAAGACTGCACTTGTAGTGCCGCTGCTTAAAAAAGCAGGATTGGATCCTATTCCAAAACCTATCGTCTTGTATCGAAACTCCAGTATGTGTCAAAACTAACTGAGTGAGCTGTTGTAAACCAACTTTGTCTTCATTCAGACTGGATTTCCTTTGCCACCTTGTCAGTCTGCTTATAGAACAGGGCATTCTACAGAAACCACTCTAGTTAAGGTCCAGTCTGACATTCTTCTAAACATGGATCATCAGAAGGTAACACAACTGGTTTTAATTGACTTGTCGTCGGCTTTTGGTACAGTGGACCACAACATTTTGTTAAATATCATGAATCGCTCTTTTGGAGTATCAGGCACAGCTCTAATTTGGTTTTCCTCTTATCTCCAATCAAGGTCCCTGTGTATTTCTATCAATGGTAGGTGTCTGAGCAGTTTAAACTTGATCAGGGAGTACCGCAAGGCTCATGCCTAGGCCCTGTTGAATTCACAGAGTACTCTAGCCCTGTTTTCTCTGTCATTGATCAGCATGTGAAGCTGGGGCATGCCTACGCCGATGATCATCAGGTTTACTGTGGTTTCCTTCCTGATTTTATGGACAGTAACCATGAGTCCATGGAATGATGCATCAGAGACATCAATAGCTGGATGCAATGCATGAAACTCAAAATGAATAACTCCAAGACTGAGTACATTTTAATCGGCACTTCGCAACAACTAGCAAAATGCACCAACACGGCCATTAACATCGGGGGCTATGAGGTACATACACTGAATTGTGTGCGAAATTTGGGCGCTTATTTTGATAAACACATGTCTATGGAAGAACATGTCAAGTTCAAATGTCGGGCAGCTTATGCACAACTTTATAGCATCGGAAAAGTCAGAAAATATCTTGATCAACAGAGTACAGAGAAACTGATACATGCTCTGGTCCACAGCCATATTGACTACTGTAATGCCCTTTTGATCGGTTTACCAAAATACCTTATACGGAAATTACAAATGGTTCAAAACACCGCAGCCAGAGTGTTGTGCAGAATCGGCAAATATAACCATATCACTCCAGTACTAAAGTCATTTCACTGGTTGTCGGTGGAATTTCGCATTGAATATAAGATTTGCTTACTGACATTTAATTCATTACATGGCCATGGACCAGAATATATGTTTGAAATGCTGACTCCTAGAAGCATCCATTAAGGTCTAAGATCGCAGGATGATCTTAAACTTGATGTACCAAGGACAAAAAGGTAACTCTGGGAGATCGTGCTTTTAAAGTTGCTGCACCAAAACTATGAAACTCCCTTCCCAAAGATATTCTCAGCTGCAAAAATGTCAGTGTTTTTAAGAGCAAACTGAAGATTCACTATTTTAGAATTGCATACAATCAACTTATTAATTTTACTAATTTAAATAGTTTTACACTTGTTAGATAATTATATAAAATATATTTGATGTTTCTAATGAAATTATTAATTTTATAATTTTATAGTTTTACCTTTTTATATCAATATTTGTATTATGTTGAATGCTTGTGTTGTTTTAACTTACTACTATGCCATTTATTGTATTATACAGCACCATAGAATATTATTGTGTAAATATGGTGCTACAGAAATCAATAAACATTTACATAGCAGGTGTCCCCTGGTCAGAGGGTTCACTGAACGCAGGAACTACTGTATATAAACCATGAACTTAGGAAAACACACGAATCATGGTAGCAGCAGTTAAACAGGAAGTTGCATACATTAGGAAGTTGCATGAAATGGTAGCCATTAAGTTGTGTCAACTAGACTTACGTCTGAACAAAGAAACAGCAAGTAGCTGTCTGTCACTGGTGACACTCTTGTAGAGCCACATCGATTGTGTAAGTCAGAAGGTGCTGTCTGTCATTGGTGACACTCTTGTAGAGCCACATCGATTGTGTAAGTCAGAAGGTGCTGTCTGTCACTGGTGACACTCTTGTAGAGCCACATCGATTGTGTAAGTCAGAAGGTGCTGTCTGTCACTGGTGACACTCTTGTAGAGCCACATCGATTGTGTAAGTCGGAAGGTGCTGTCTGTCACTGGTGACACTCTTGTAGAGCCACATCGATTGTGTAAGTCAGAAGGTGCTGTCTGTCACTGGTGACTCTCTTTTAGAGCCACATCGATTGTGTAAGTCAGAAGGTGCTGTCTGTCACTGGTGACACTCTTGTAGAGCCACATCGATTGTGTAAGTCAGAAGGTGCTGTCTGTCACTGGTGACTCTCTTGTAGAGCTGCACCTATTGTGTAAGTTGGGGGGTTGCTGTCTGTCACTGGTGACTCTCTCTTGTAGAGCCACACACTTGTAATGCCAGCTGTCTCAAGGATGTGCCTGATGACCCACAGAAGTTCAAGTGTAACAACCCCCTCCTAATACCCCAGTTGTGTGGCTGGGAAAGGTAGGTACCACCAGACAATATATATTTATACATGTATATATATATATATATATATTCTTCGTATATATATATATATACAAAGAAATTAACTATTGTATAAGCTGCCCAGTCATCTTAAGTATCATTGCTGTAAATATAAGTGTTAAACTGTTGATACAATACAACATTCTACTGCATTTTGAAACTTGTATGTCAATACCCATTCCTTTCATATTGTCACATATTGTCATATTGCCCCTACCCTCCAGTTGATGTATAAGTGTGTACTGCTTTCATCCAGGCAGATCACAAAGCAGAGTAACTATGGCAAGAGGGTGATCGTGTACCGCACCCCGTGTGCCCGGCGACTACGAACTATTGAGGAGGTGGACAAGTACCTGGCCCAGGCCAACTCACATATGACCATCGACATGTTCTGCTTCGACTCTCAACTCCACACAGACACAGAGTATGTGCCAGTGAGGGTAAGTGTAACACACAGGCAGAGAGTATGTGCCAGTGTGGGTAAGTGTAACAAACAGGCAGAGAGTATGTGCCAGTGAGGGTAAGTGTAACACACAGGCACAGAGTATGTGCCAGTGAGGGTAAGTGTAACACACAGGCAGAGAGTATGTGCCAGTGAGGGTAAGTGTAACACACATGCACAGAGTATGTGTCAATGAGGGTAAGTGTAACACACAGACACATAGTATGTGCCAGTGAGGGTAAGTGTAACACACAGACACAGAGTATGTGCCAGTGAGGGTAAGTGTAACTCACAGGCACAGAGTACGTGCCAGTGAGGGTAAGTGTAACACACAGGCACAGAGTATGTGCCAGTGAGGGTAAGTGTAACTCACAGGCACAGAGTACGTGCCAGTGAGGGTAAGTGTAACACACAGGCACAGAGTATGTGCCAGTGAGGGTAAGTGTAACACACAGGCACAGAGTATGTGCCAGTGAGGGTAAGTGTAACACACAGGCAGATAATATGTGCCAGTGAGGGTAAGTGTAACACACAGGCAGAGAGTATGTGCCAGTGAGGGTAAGTGTAACACACAGGCAGAGAGTATGTGCCAGTGAGGGTAAGTGTAACACACAGGCAGAGAGTATGTGCCAGTGAGGGTAAATGTAACACACAGGCAGAGAGTATGTGCCAGTGAGGGTAAGTGTAACACACAGGCAGAGAGTATGTGCCAGTGAGGGTAAGTGTAACACACAGGCAGAGAGTATGTGCCAGTGAGGGTAAGTGTAACACACAGGCAGAGAGTATGTGCCAGTGAGGGTAAGTGTAACACACAGGCAGAGAGTATGTGCCAGTGAGGGTAAGTGTAACACACAGGCAGAGAGTATGTGCCAGTGATGGTAAATGTAACACACAGGCACAGAGTATGTGCCAGTGAGGGTAAGTGTAACACACAGGCAGAGAGTATGTGCCAGTGAGGGTAAGTGTAACACACAGGCAGAGAGTATGTGCCAGTGAGGGTAAGTGTAATGCACAGTTACTGTTTCACATAATTCACGCAAACTTTCTCTGCTGATGGGTCGTCAACAATGCTCGACTCTCTTTAATTTGACTGTCACAGCTAATAGGTTTTAATGTAATGTATTTGTGTTGCTTTGTTTTAGACCTTTTGTGACATCAAGGATCTATCATATGGCAAGGAGACAGTTCCAATATCATGTGTAAATGGCATCGACCGAGAATATCCTGACTACGTGGAATATTCAAATCAACGTACACCAGCAAAAGGCGTGAAGCTCAACCTCGATCCCTCATTTCTGGTTGGGTGTGATTGCACAGATGGTTGCCGTGTAAGTCGCACATTTGAGTCTAGATTTCAATTAAAGACTTCCGAGTACAGAAATACTCTGTTAAATTTTCACTTTAGTAATTTCACACATACAGTTGTTACTGTGTACTAGTTGGTGGGTGGCATTGTGGCAGAGACGATTGTTGTCTTTCTGTTAGGCGCTATGTGTCACTATGATAACATAGGAAATACTATTGCTGCTGTTGTTGTGATTCTCTTGTTCACATTCAGTCGTGTTACAATGTTACAGCTGTCTGTCATGTTACATCTATCAGCCTGTTAACTGACCACAGTGAAATGTTTTAGATTTTGATGTCATAACATCAAAATCATGACATTGTAACTGCAGACTTCTCTATGAAGAAGTAAACACTCAAATGTCCAGTTTTCTACGAAGTAACCATGTTTGAGATGACACTGGTTCTAAAGTGGTTTCTTTTGTAGGACCGCACCAAGTGTCGCTGTATACAGCTGACAGTGGACGCCACTAGATGCATAGCTGAGAACCAGGACGCTGGCTACCACCACCGCCGTCTATGCGAGTCCCTCATCACTGGGTGAGTGACAGACCCGAGGTCACCTTGCATCAACAGCAGGGCAAACAGTTGTGACCTCACGTCACCTTGCACCAACACCAGGGCAAACAGTTGTGACCTCATGTCACCTCACACCAACAGCAGGGCAAGCAGTTATGACCTGAGGTCACCTCACATCAACAGCAGGGCAAACAGTTGTGACATAAGGTCACAACATATCAACAGCCGGTCAAACAGTTGTGACCTGAAGTCACCTCACATCAACAGCAGGGCAAACAGTTGTGACATAAGGTCATATCATATCAACAGCCGGTCAAACAGTTGTGACATGAGGTCACCTCACATCAACAGCAGGGCAAACAGTTGTGACATAAGGTCACAACATATCAACAGCCGGTCAAACAGTTGTGACCTGAAGTCACCTCACATCAACAGCAGGGCAAACAGTTGTGACATAAGGTCATATCATATCAACAGCCGCTCAAACAGTTGTGACATGAGGTCACCTCACATCAACAGCAGGGCAAACAGTTGTGAGCTAAGGTCATCAGGGTGTACGAGTGCAATGTCAACTGTAAGTGTGACTGCTGTGTTGACTGGTTGCAGGGTGTACGAGTGCAATGTCAACTGTAAGTGTGACTGTTGTGTTGACTGGTTGCAGGGTGTACGAGTGCAATGTCAACTGTCAGTGTGACTGTTGTGTTGACTGGTTGCAGGATGTACGAGTGCAGTGTCAACTGTCAGTGTGACTGTTGTGTTGACTGGTTGCAGGGTGTACGAGTGCAATGTCAACTGTCAGTGTGACTGTTGTGTTGACTGGTTGCAGGGTGTACGAGTGCAATGTCAACTGTAAGTGTGACTGTTGTGTTGACTGGTTGCAGGGTGTACGAGTGCAATGTCAACTGTCAGTGTGACTGTCGTGTTGACTGGTTGCAGGGTGTACGAGTGCAATGTCAACTGTAAGTGTGACTGTTGTGTTGACTGGTTGCAGGATATACGAGTGCAATGTCAACTGTAAGTGTGACTGTTGTGTTGACTAGTTGCAGGGTGTACGAGTGCAGTGTCAACTGTCAGTGTGACTGTTGTGTTGACTGGTTGCAGGGTGTATGAGTGCAATGGCAACTGTCAGTGTGACTGTTGTGTTGACTAGTTGCAGGGTGTACGAGTGCAGTGTCAACTGTCAGTGTGACTGTTGTGTTGACTGGTTGCAGGGTGTACGAGTGCAATGTCAACTGTAAGTGTGACTGTTGTGTTGACTGGTTGCAGGGTGTACGAGTGCAGTGTCAACTGTCAGTGTGACTGTTGTGTTGACTGGTTGCAGGGTGTATGAGTGCAATGGCAACTGTCAGTGTGACTGTTGTGTTGACTAGTTGCAGGGTGTACGAGTGCAGTGTCAACTGTCAGTGTGACTGTTGTGTTGACTGGTTGCAGGGTGTACGAGTGCAATGTCAACTGTAAGTGTGACTGTTGTGTTGACTGGTTGCAGGGTGTACGAGTCCAATGTCAACTGTCAGTGTGACTGTTGTGTTGACTGGTTGCAGGGTGTACGAGTGCAATGTCAACTGTCAGTGTGACTGTTGTGTTGACTGGTTGCAGGGTGTACGAGTGCAATGTCAACTGTCAGTGTGACTGTTGTGTTGACTGGTTGCAGGGTGTACGAGTGCAATGTCAACTGTCAGTGTGACTGTTGTGTTGACTGGTTGCAGGATGTATGAGTGCAGTGTCAACTGTCAGTGTGACTGTTGTGTTGACTGGTTGCAGGGTGTACGAGTGCAATGTCAACTGTCAGTGTGACTGTTGTGTTGACTGGTTGCAGGATGTACGAGTGCAGTGTCAACTGTCAGTGTGACTGTTGTGTTGACTGGTTGCAGGATGTACGAGTGCAGTGTCAACTGTCAGTGTGACTGTTGTGTTGACTGGTTGCAGGGTGTACGAGTGCAATGTCAACTGTAAGTGTGACTGTTGTGTTGACTGGTTGCAGGGTGTACGAGTGCAATGTCAACTGTCAGTGTGACTGTTGTGTTGACTGGTTGCAGGATGTACGAGTGCAGTGTCAACTGTCAGTGTGACTGTTGTGTTGACTGGTTGCAGGGTGTACGAGTGCAATGTCAACTGTCAGTGTGACTGTTGTGTTGACTGGTTGCAGGGTGTACGAGTGCAATGTCAACTGTAAGTGTGACTGTTGTGTTGACTGGTTGCAGAATGTACGAGTGCAATGTCAACTGTAAGTGTGACTGTTGTGTTGACTGGTTGCAGGGTGTACGAGTGCAGTGTCAACTGTCAGTGTGACTGTTGTGTTGACTGGTTGCAGGGTGTACGAGTGCAGTGTCAACTGTCAGTGTGACTGTTGTGTTGACTGGTTGCAGGGTGTACGAGTGCAGTGTCAACTGTCAGTGTGACTGTTGTGTTGACTGGTTGCAGGGTGTACGAGTGCAGTGTCAACTGTAAGTGTGACTGTTGTGTTGACTGGTTGCGGGGTGTACGAGTGCAGTGTCAACTGTCAGTGTGACTGTTGTGTTGACTGGTTGCAGGGTGTACGAGTGCAATGGCAACTGTCAGTGTGACTGTTGTGTTGACTAGTTGCAGGGTGTACGAGTGCAGTGTCAACTGTCAGTGTGACTGTTGTGTTGACTGGTTGCAGGGTGTACGAGTGCAATGGCAACTGTAAGTGTGACTGTTGTGTTGACTGGTTGCAGGGTGTACGAGTGCAATGTCAACTGTAAGTGTGACTGTTGTGTTGACTGGTTGCAGAGTGTACGAGTGCAATGTCAACTGTCAGTGTGACTGTTGTGTTGACTGGTTGCAGGATGTATGAGTGCAATGTCAACTGTCAGTGTGACTGTTGTGTTGACTGGTTGCAGAGTGTACGAGTGCAATGTCAACTGTAAGTGTGACTGTTGTGTTGACTAGTTGCAGGGTGTACGAGTGCAGTGTCAACTGTCAGTGTGACTGTTGTGTTGACTGGTTGCAGGGTGTACGAGTGCAATGGCAACTGTCAGTGTGACTGTTGTGTTGACTGGTTGCAGGGTGTACGAGTGCAATGGCAACTGTAAGTGTGACTGTTGTGTTGACTGGTTGCAGGGTGTACGAGTGCAATGTCAACTGTAAGTGTGACTGTTGTGTTGACTGGTTGCAGAGTGTACGAGTGCAATGTCAACTGTAAGTGTGACTGTTGTGTTGACTAGTTGCAGGGTGTACGAGTGCAGTGTCAACTGTCAGTGTGACTGTTGTGTTGACTGGTTGCAGGGTGTACGAGTGCAATGGCAACTGTCAGTGTGACTGTTGTGTTGACTGGTTGCAGGGTGTACGAGTGCAATGTCAACTGTCAGTGTGACTGTTGTGTTGACTGGTTGCAGAGTGTACGAGTGCAATGTCAACTGTAAGTGTGACTGTTGTGTTGACTAGTTGCAGGGTGTACGAGTGCAGTGTCAACTGTCAGTGGGACTGTTGTGTTGACTGGTTGCAGGGTGTACGAGTGCAATGGCAACTGTCAGTGTGACTGTTGTGTTGACTGGTTGCAGGGTGTACGAGTGCAATGGCAACTGTAAGTGTGACTGTTGTGTTGACTGGTTGCAGGGTGTACGAGTGCAATGTCAACTGTAAGTGTGACTGTTGTGTTGACTGGTTGCAGAGTGTACGAGTGCAATGTCAACTGTAAGTGTGACTGTTGTGTGGAATGGTTGCAGGGTGTACGAGTGCAATGTCAACTGTCAGTGTGACTGTTGTGTTGACTGGTTGCAGGGTGTACGAGTGCAATGTCAACTGTCAGTGTGACTGGTGTTGACTGGTTGCAGGCTGTACGAGTGCAATGTCAACTGTAAGTGTGACTGTTGTGTTGACTGGTTGCAGGGTGTACGAGTGCAATGTCAACTGTCAGTGTGACTGTTGTGTTGACTGGTTGCAGGATGTACGAGTGCAATGGCAACTGTAAGTGTGACTGTTGTGTTGACTGGTTGCAGGATGTACGAGTGCAATGGCAACTGTCAGTGTGACTGTCGTGTTGACTGGTTGCAGGGTGTACGAGTGCAATGTCAACTGTAAGTGTGACTGTCGTGTTGACTGGTTGCAGGGTGTACGAGTGCAATGTCAACTGTAAGTGTGACTGTTGTGTTGACTGGTTGCAGGATGTACGAGTGCAATGGCAACTGTCAGTGTGACTGTCGTGTTGACTGGTTGCAGGGTGTACGAGTGCAATGTCAACTGTAAGTGTGACTGTTGTGTTGACTGGTTGCAGGGTGTACGAGTGCAATGTCAACTGTAAGTGTGACTGTTGTGTTGACTGGTTGCAGAGTGTACGAGTGCAATGTCAACTGTAAGTGTGACTGTTGTGTTGACTGGTTGCAGGGTGTACGAGTGCAATGTCAACTGTAAGTGTGACTGTTGTGTTGACTGGTTGCAGGGTGTACGAGTGCAGTGTCAACTGTCAGTGTGACTGTTGTGTTGACTGGTTGCAGGGTGTATGAGTGCAATGGCAACTGTCAGTGTGACTGTTGTGTTGACTAGTTGCAGGGTGTACGAGTGCAGTGTCAACTGTCAGTGTGACTGTTGTGTTGACTGGTTGCAGGGTGTACGAGTGCAATGTCAACTGTAAGTGTGACTGTTGTGTTGACTGGTTGCAGGGTGTACGAGTGCAATGTCAACTGTCAGTGTGACTGTTGTGTTGACTGGTTGCAGGGTGTACGAGTGCAATGTCAACTGTCAGTGTGACTGTTGTGTTGACTGGTTGCAGGGTGTACGAGTGCAATGTCAACTGTCAGTGTGACTGTTGTGTTGACTGGTTGCAGGGTGTAC
Organism: Escarpia spicata; assembly: GCA_963995525.1. NCBI lineage: Eukaryota > Metazoa > Annelida > Polychaeta > Sabellida > Siboglinidae > Escarpia > Escarpia spicata. Next base: position 27,270,010 of record OZ023212.1, read on the forward strand.
GAGTGCAATGTCAACTGTAAGTGTGACTGTTGTGTTGACTGGTTGCAGAGTGTACGAGTGCAATGTCAACTGTAAGTGTGACTGTTGTGTTGACTAGTTGCAGGGTGTACGAGTGCAGTGTCAACTGTCAGTGTGACTGTTGTGTTGACTGGTTGCAGGGTGTACGAGTGCAATGGCAACTGTCAGTGTGACTGTTGTGTTGACTGGTTGCAGGGTGTACGAGTGCAATGTCAACTGTCAGTGTGACTGTTGTGTTGACTGGTTGCAGAGTGTACGAGTGCAATGTCAACTGTAAGTGTGACTGTTGTGTTGACTAGTTGCAGGGTGTACGAGTGCAGTGTCAACTGTCAGTGGGACTGTTGTGTTGACTGGTTGCAGGGTGTACGAGTGCAATGGCAACTGTCAGTGTGACTGTTGTGTTGACTGGTTGCAGGGTGTACGAGTGCAATGGCAACTGTAAGTGTGACTGTTGTGTTGACTGGTTGCAGGGTGTACGAGTGCAATGTCAACTGTCAGTGTGACTGTTGTGTTGACTGGTTGCAGGGTGTACGAGTGCAATGTCAACTGTCAGTGTGACTGTTGTGTTGACTGGTTGCAGGGTGTACGAGTGCAATGTCAACTGTCAGTGTGACTGTTGTGTTGACTGGTTGCAGGATGTACGAGTGCAGTGTCAACTGTCAGTGTGACTGTTGTGTTGACTGGTTGCAGGGTGTACGAGTGCAATGTCAACTGTAAGTGTGACTGTTGTGTTGACTGGTTGCAGGGTGTACGAGTGCAATGTCAACTGTCAGTGTGACTGTTGTGTTGACTGGTTGCAGGATGTACGAGTGCAGTGTCAACTGTCAGTGTGACTGTTGTGTTGACTGGTTGCAGGGTGTACGAGTGCAATGTCAACTGTCAGTGTGACTGTTGTGTTGACTGGTTGCAGGGTGTACGAGTGCAATGTCAACTGTAAGTGTGACTGTTGTGTTGACTGGTTGCAGAATGTACGAGTGCAATGTCAACTGTAAGTGTGACTGTTGTGTTGACTGGTTGCAGGGTGTACGAGTGCAGTGTCAACTGTCAGTGTGACTGTTGTGTTGACTGGTTGCAGGGTGTACGAGTGCAGTGTCAACTGTCAGTGTGACTGTTGTGTTGACTGGTTGCAGGGTGTACGAGTGCAGTGTCAACTGTCAGTGTGACTGTTGTGTTGACTGGTTGCAGGGTGTACGAGTGCAGTGTCAACTGTAAGTGTGACTGTTGTGTTGACTGGTTGCGGGGTGTACGAGTGCAGTGTCAACTGTCAGTGTGACTGTTGTGTTGACTGGTTGCAGGGTGTACGAGTGCAATGGCAACTGTCAGTGTGACTGTTGTGTTGACTAGTTGCAGGGTGTACGAGTGCAGTGTCAACTGTCAGTGTGACTGTTGTGTTGACTGGTTGCAGGGTGTACGAGTGCAATGGCAACTGTAAGTGTGACTGTTGTGTTGACTGGTTGCAGGGTGTACGAGTGCAATGTCAACTGTAAGTGTGACTGTTGTGTTGACTGGTTGCAGAGTGTACGAGTGCAATGTCAACTGTCAGTGTGACTGTTGTGTTGACTGGTTGCAGGATGTATGAGTGCAATGTCAACTGTCAGTGTGACTGTTGTGTTGACTGGTTGCAGAGTGTACGAGTGCAATGTCAACTGTAAGTGTGACTGTTGTGTTGACTAGTTGCAGGGTGTACGAGTGCAGTGTCAACTGTCAGTGTGACTGTTGTGTTGACTGGTTGCAGGGTGTACGAGTGCAATGGCAACTGTCAGTGTGACTGTTGTGTTGACTGGTTGCAGGGTGTACGAGTGCAATGGCAACTGTAAGTGTGACTGTTGTGTTGACTGGTTGCAGGGTGTACGAGTGCAATGTCAACTGTAAGTGTGACTGTTGTGTTGACTGGTTGCAGAGTGTACGAGTGCAATGTCAACTGTAAGTGTGACTGTTGTGTTGACTAGTTGCAGGGTGTACGAGTGCAGTGTCAACTGTCAGTGTGACTGTTGTGTTGACTGGTTGCAGGGTGTACGAGTGCAATGGCAACTGTCAGTGTGACTGTTGTGTTGACTGGTTGCAGGGTGTACGAGTGCAATGTCAACTGTCAGTGTGACTGTTGTGTTGACTGGTTGCAGAGTGTACGAGTGCAATGTCAACTGTAAGTGTGACTGTTGTGTTGACTAGTTGCAGGGTGTACGAGTGCAGTGTCAACTGTCAGTGGGACTGTTGTGTTGACTGGTTGCAGGGTGTACGAGTGCAATGGCAACTGTCAGTGTGACTGTTGTGTTGACTGGTTGCAGGGTGTACGAGTGCAATGGCAACTGTAAGTGTGACTGTTGTGTTGACTGGTTGCAGGGTGTACGAGTGCAATGTCAACTGTAAGTGTGACTGTTGTGTTGACTGGTTGCAGAGTGTACGAGTGCAATGTCAACTGTAAGTGTGACTGTTGTGTGGAATGGTTGCAGGGTGTACGAGTGCAATGTCAACTGTCAGTGTGACTGTTGTGTTGACTGGTTGCAGGGTGTACGAGTGCAATGTCAACTGTCAGTGTGACTGGTGTTGACTGGTTGCAGGCTGTACGAGTGCAATGTCAACTGTAAGTGTGACTGTTGTGTTGACTGGTTGCAGGGTGTACGAGTGCAATGTCAACTGTCAGTGTGACTGTTGTGTTGACTGGTTGCAGGATGTACGAGTGCAATGGCAACTGTAAGTGTGACTGTTGTGTTGACTGGTTGCAGGATGTACGAGTGCAATGGCAACTGTCAGTGTGACTGTCGTGTTGACTGGTTGCAGGGTGTACGAGTGCAATGTCAACTGTAAGTGTGACTGTCGTGTTGACTGGTTGCAGGGTGTACGAGTGCAATGTCAACTGTAAGTGTGACTGTTGTGTTGACTGGTTGCAGGATGTACGAGTGCAATGGCAACTGTCAGTGTGACTGTCGTGTTGACTGGTTGCAGGGTGTACGAGTGCAATGTCAACTGTAAGTGTGACTGTTGTGTTGACTGGTTGCAGGGTGTACGAGTGCAATGTCAACTGTAAGTGTGACTGTTGTGTTGACTGGTTGCAGAGTGTACGAGTGCAATGTCAACTGTAAGTGTGACTGTTGTGTTGACTGGTTGCAGGGTGTACGAGTGCAATGTCAACTGTAAGTGTGACTGTTGTGTTGACTGGTTGCAGGGTGTACGAGTGCAGTGTCAACTGTCAGTGTGACTGTTGTGTTGACTGGTTGCAGGGTGTATGAGTGCAATGGCAACTGTCAGTGTGACTGTTGTGTTGACTAGTTGCAGGGTGTACGAGTGCAGTGTCAACTGTCAGTGTGACTGTTGTGTTGACTGGTTGCAGGGTGTACGAGTGCAATGTCAACTGTAAGTGTGACTGTTGTGTTGACTGGTTGCAGGGTGTACGAGTGCAATGTCAACTGTCAGTGTGACTGTTGTGTTGACTGGTTGCAGGGTGTACGAGTGCAATGTCAACTGTCAGTGTGACTGTTGTGTTGACTGGTTGCAGGGTGTACGAGTGCAATGTCAACTGTCAGTGTGACTGTTGTGTTGACTGGTTGCAGGGTGTACGAGTGCAATGTCAACTGTAAGTGTGACTGTTGTGTTGACTGGTTGCAGAGTGTACGAGTGCAATGTCAACTGTAAGTGTGACTGTTGTGTTGACTAGTTGCAGGGTGTACGAGTGCAGTGTCAACTGTCAGTGTGACTGTTGTGTTGACTGGTTGCAGGGTGTACGAGTGCAATGGCAACTGTCAGTGTGACTGTTGTGTTGACTGGTTGCAGGGTGTACGAGTGCAATGTCAACTGTCAGTGTGACTGTTGTGTTGACTGGTTGCAGAGTGTACGAGTGCAATGTCAACTGTAAGTGTGACTGTTGTGTTGACTAGTTGCAGGGTGTACGAGTGCAGTGTCAACTGTCAGTGGGACTGTTGTGTTGACTGGTTGCAGGGTGTACGAGTGCAATGGCAACTGTCAGTGTGACTGTTGTGTTGACTGGTTGCAGGGTGTACGAGTGCAATGGCAACTGTAAGTGTGACTGTTGTGTTGACTGGTTGCAGGGTGTACGAGTGCAATGTCAACTGTAAGTGTGACTGTTGTGTTGACTGGTTGCAGAGTGTACGAGTGCAATGTCAACTGTAAGTGTGACTGTTGTGTGGAATGGTTGCAGGGTGTACGAGTGCAATGTCAACTGTCAGTGTGACTGTTGTGTTGACTGGTTGCAGGGTGTACGAGTGCAATGTCAACTGTAAGTGTGACTGTTGTGTTGACTGGTTGCAGGGTGTACGAGTGCAATGGCAACTGTAAGTGTGACTGTTGTGTTGACTGGTTGCAGGATGTACGAGTGCAATGGCAACTGTCAGTGTGACTGTCGTGTTGACTGGTTGCAGGGTGTACGAGTGCAATGTCAACTGTAAGTGTGACTGTCGTGTTGACTGGTTGCAGGGTGTACGAGTGCAATGTCAACTGTAAGTGTGACTGTTGTGTTGACTGGTTGCAGGATGTACGAGTGCAATGGCAACTGTCAGTGTGACTGTCGTGTTGACTGGTTGCAGGGTGTACGAGTGCAATGTCAACTGTAAGTGTGACTGTCGTGTTGACTGGTTGCAGGGTGTACGAGTGCAATGTCAACTGTCAGTGTGACTGGTGTTGACTGGTTGCAGGGTGTACGAGTGCAGTGTCAACTGTAAGTGTGACTGTTGTGTTGACTGGTTGCAGGGTGTACGAGTGCAGTGTCGACTGAAAGTGTGACTGTTGTGTTGACTGATTGCAGGGTGTACGAGTGCAGTGTCGACTGTAAGTGTGACTGTTGTGTTGACTGGTTGCAGGGTGTACGAGTACAGTGTCAACTGTAAGTGTGACTGTTGTGTTGACTGGTTGCAGGGTGTACGAGTGCAATGGCAACTGTAAGTGTGACTGTTGTGTTGACTGGTTGCAGGGTGTACGAGTGCAATGGCAACTGTAAGTGTGACTGTTGTGTTGACTGGTTGCAGGGTGTACGAGTGCAATGTCAACTGTAAGAGTGACTGTTGTGTTGACTGATTGCAGGGTGTATGAGTGCAATGTCAACTGTCAGTGTGACTGTTGTGTTGACTGGTTGCAGGGTGTACGAGTGCAATGGCAACTGTAAGAGTGACTGTTGTGTTGACTGGTTGCAGGGTGTACGAGTGCAATGTCAACTGTAAGTGTGACTGTTGTGTTGACTGGTTGCGGGGTGTACGAGTGCAATGTCAACTGTAAGAGTGACTGTCGTGTTGACTGGTTGCAGGGTGTACGAGTGCAATGGCAACTGTAAGTGTGACTGTAGTGTTGACTGGTTGCAGGGTGTACGAGTGCAATGGCAACTGTAAGAGTGACTGTTGTGTTGACTGGTTGCAGGGTGTACGAGTGCAGTGTCAACTGTCAGTGTGACTGTTGTGTTGACTGGTTGCAGGGTGTACGAGTGCAATGGCAACTGTCAGTGTGTCTGTTGTGTTGACTGGTTGCAGGGTGTACGAGTGCAGTGTCAACTGTAAGTGTGACTGTTGTGTTGACTGGTTGTAGGGTGTACGAGTGCAATGTCAACTGTAAGTGTGACTGTTGTGTTGACTGGTTGCAGGGTGTACGAGTGCAATGTCAACTGTCAGTGTGACTGTTGTGTTGACTGGTTGCAGGGTGTACGAGTGCAATGTCAACTGTAAGAGTGACTGTTGTGTTGACTGGTTGCAGGGTGTACGAGTGCAATGTCAACTGTAAGAGTGACTGTTGTGTTGACTGGTTGCAGGGTGTACGAGTGCAATGTCAACTGTAAGTGTGACTGTCGTGTTGACTGGTTGCAGGGTGTACGAGTGCAATGTCAACTGTAAGTGTGACTGTTGTGTTGACTGGTTGCAGGGTGTACGAGTGCAATGTCAACTGTCCGTGTGACTGTCGTGTTGACTAGTTGCAGGGTGTACGAGTGCAATGTCAACTGTAAATGTGACTGTTGTGTTGACTGGTTGCAGGGTGTACGAGTGCAACGTCAACTGTAAGTGTGACTGCCGATGTAGAAATCGCGTGGCCCAGAATGGTCTACAGTTGAGACTGCAGGTGTTTAAGACAGAGAAACGGTGAGTCGTCTCTCTCTCCTTCCTCTCTGCCAATCAACTACAGTTTCGCTCCAGATTTGTATAGTAATTTATGTATGAAAAATGTATGTTTAAAATATATAACATACTTAACAACCACAAAACTCAGCCTTGTTGGTAAATGTTGGGCAAATGTTCAGAAGCCTAGATTAATATATGATTACAAAGGGAACAAGACGAATACTGACAGAGGTTGAGGCCTGCAAAGTTTGGGTAACTAAGAGCTTCATACGATAGCAATGTCATTACTGACTCCTTACAGAGGTCTAAAGCAGAATACGGGTGTGCGCATCAACTGTATCTATGTTGACAGAGGCTGGGGCCTGCGGTGTCTGGATGACATCCCAGCTGGTGGCTTCATCTGTATCTATGTGGGGCAGCTCCTGACAGAACAGGGAGCTAATGAGGTAAGACATACTAGCTTCACTGTCACTTTATACATGACACAACTTCCTCACAGAATTTGGTGTCAATTCTGACAATTTGATAACCATGAATACAGTTTCTATGGTTTTTGTTCCTCTTGTCTTAAGGCTAGACGTAGGTCGAACATAATTTTTTTAACACTTTGGATGTAATTTTTGTACACATTGGTATCTTGTGCGGCCCGAATGAAAATTTTATTATAAAATACCGATTAGAAATACACGAAAACAAGTACTTTGTTGCATGCCCCTTGGTCCAGAAGTTTAAAAAAACATCACGTAATCCGACTGATATGCACAAAATACGCCATTTATTTGCTTCGATTGTAATGCAAAGCGATGGTGCAATGCCAACAGACAGCTAAAAGTCTCCTGTGCTCCTGGACAGATGAATGGCATTTTCAGTAGTTATTCCCATTATTGTAGTGCACACAATAAGATGTTTGAATTGTTAATGATATATGTCACAATGACACATCAACTTTACAAAACATGTTTTAGTTTTTTGCGTTTTTCTCAACATTCTATTTTTGGCATATGTTCCGTATGGAGAAAACTAGAATAGGAAAACTATACAAGATACAGTCGTGAAATGTTCAACAGTTCTTCCCTGTATTTTAAGACATACTATAAGGTGGTTGGGAATATTGTCAGGTTATATGGGTTGCTGATATCCAATGACAATGAAAAAAATGTGTCTTGCTAAAATATAAAATCATTTTACATTTGGTCATAACATGTTTAAAATACATAATCAATCATATAAAACATCCTTATTGTATACAGTAACCATCATAGTTGTCATATAATGCAAAATAATCAATAGGATTAATATAGTTCTCAGAATAATGATTATTGGAAACGTGTGCCAGTCATTACAGGATTTTCAATTACCCTGGCAACCATTATGCAATTGAGCTGTGATTTCATATTTTGTGTTGTTTTCACATAATAAACAAGTATAGCAAATTTGGTCAAGATTTGTTGAATATTAAGGGAGATATGGTATATGCCTCTTTTCGACCAGCCCGTAGCCCTAATTTAATTTGTGATGGCTTAAAGGGTGAATAAGGAGCTATTTTAAGAAGAACGATCAAGCCAGAATTCCACAGAATCCCTAATTCAAAATATGAAGACTACCGCACTCCTGATATATCTCTTACTGCAATCATTATGCTAACATGTCCATGCTGTTTTAATAAGCAAATACATCACCAGTTGCTTAATTTCAACCTGATGTTGTACTTCTGTTGTGTGTGTAGGATGGCCAACAGTTTGGGGATGAATACCTTGCTGAACTGGACTACATTGAGGTGGTAGAGCGCGTGAAGGATGGCTTTGAGAGCAATGTCGACGAGGACGAAGGCATCCTGGATGATCTCTCAACAGACAACTCTGTGCCAGCAGATGACTCTGACAGGTGAACTTTCTCATAGTCTGACACATACTTAACTTAAGGTATGTCATCTGCAAACAGTTAATACAGTCGCGCCTCGTTATAACACGGTAGTCGGGGTCCACGAAATGAATCCATGTTATAAACGTTGATTCATTTCGTGGACCCCGATTACCGCGTTATAAACGTCCATATCTGCCGTTAGAGGCGCTACGACGACGACCGACACCGCTGCTGCACGAAGAACACCATCGAAGCCAAAGTGAAAGTGTGCATGTTGCGCAGTCTATACGCAGTATATGAAGCTTATTAAACAGCCAGCCAACATCAATGTGCATTCTGTTTAAATGTCATATACACTGTTGGACACTGATGAATGTTGAACTGACTAAAATTCATGAATTGTGTACCGTTTTAAAATAAACAGCGGACCAATAAGCCACTGTCAACTAAACGATAATATGGTACCGCTGACGTAAGATCTCAAATAATGACCTGGCACATAGCAGCCGAATACGCAAATGATTTGACAAACACTGTTTTAGAGTTGATTAAGGATTTAAAGCTATAAGTATGCTCACAATTGGCTTAACTTTGTCTTTCAATCAATATCAAAATACCAATTCAGAAAGCACATTTACCATGCCGAACAATATTACGATTCACCAATTCATATGCGGTTGATGAATTAATATTTTGGCGCACCACTATACAAGCAGTAGCTTTGCGTTCATTGCAGCGAAAAGCTAATATTTGTTACGCAATGTTAGCTTACTGATCTTGCCTACTAAGCTGTATTAAAATGTATTTAACCCATTCTTAAGCAAGGTGTATTTGTGAATTTCAATTACTTTACAAGCCGCCCAGCGCCGAAACCAGACGAACTCGCGATCCACGGAAGCCATGCGCATATGGCTAGCAGATTGGAAACGATTCTTTTGATGTCAGCGCAAAACAAACAATACCTCACTGCACATTTACTGTTCGTAAAGTTAAAATTGACCATAATTATAGTCAAAGAAACATATACCTTTGATAGCATTGGTAGTGCAGACTAAACAACGGCAACATAGTGACGTGCCTCACACTTGATTCGTTGGTTGCAGTTGTATGTCAACGTTAAATTTATTGTCCACCAACTAGTCTTTCAATATACACATGTTGTGGACAAAGACGGGGATAACTTCACACAAAACAATCGACAGTTATTACTGTGTTAATATAGTTTGTCATAGCGTCAATTTTCCCCCTGGCGGCAGAAATTCGTGGTCCACAACCGACCGCGTTATAACCGAATCCGCGTTATAACGGGGCGCGTTATAACGAGGCGCAACTGTTGTACGTTATCAGCATTGTTACCATATCACATTGTCATTGTTTTGAGAATGTTTACGTTATGTATTTCACATTGTTGGCTAATATGTACTTTTATGAAGTATTAGATGTCAGTTGAGAAGAGTGTTTTGTTTTATAGCACATATTCGGGTGAGAAGAGATATGCTAATCAGAAATCTAAAAAGTAAGTTGCATTATGGTTTATGTTGTGTACAAGAAATATATGATTATGTATTGAATATGTTCCTGCATATCATACTTAAGTAGAATGTGTATGTAATGATCTCCCTGAGAAAGATATCCATCTAACAATTGATGTGTAACACATAAATCAAAACAAAACCTGTTGTTTTGGTTTACCTCAAATAAGTACACATTTGTTTTGAGTGCAATTAATAAACTATGCTTTTCAAAAAAAATTAGCAGTTGGTAATCAATTTTTTTTATGTTTTAGCTATTGTCAGTAATAAAAATATTGACAAAGAAATGCTTCCTCGCCTGGTGCAAGACTCTCATGTAAGATTGTATATCTTTATTTCAGAATCATTGAATGTGTTCATGTCATTATGAAATACACATACCTAATCCACTTTATATACATACAATACATTCACTAAAAAAATCACAGCCTGTCCAACTGAAATGCTGGTACAAAAATGGACCCTTCCAATTTCTGAAACAGCTAATTTTGGATGGTCAAGTACCTATCTTTTCACTGTCAAAGAGCAGATTTTTATATACTGATCTGCAACAATTGAAGTTCAGTGTATGTATAGTAGACTGTTTGCATCTGTAGGAAGAACGGCGTCAACAAGATTGTGTTGAAGCGGGAAGACAAAGCCTGGTATGTAACAATGGCTGGTGCTTTCTCAAACCTGCAGTTTGTCTAACCTAACTGGCGCTACCTGGTTTTTCCTTATCACACATACTGTGATGTCTAATTGGAGTGTTCTTTGCACATCTGTTGACCACATTATCTGTTGACCACATTATATGTTGACCACATTATCTGTTGACCAGATCTGTTGACCACATTATATGTTGACCACATTATATGTTGACCACATTATCTGTTGACCACATTATATGTTGACCACATTATCTGTTGACCAGATCTGTTGACCACATTATCTGTTGACCACATTATAAGTTGACCACATTATAAGTTGACCACATTATATGTTGACCACATTATATGTTGACCACATTATATGTTGACCAGATCTGTTGACCACATTATCTGTTGACCACATTATATGTTGACCACATTATCTGTTGACCACATTATATGTTGACCACATTATATGTTGACCACATTATATGTTGACCACATTATATGTTGACCACATTATATGTTGACCAGATCTGTTGACCACATTATCTGTTGACCACATTACATGTTGACCACATTATCTGTTGACCAGATCTGTTGACCACATTATATGTTGACCACATTATATGTTGACCAGATCTGTTGAACACATTATCTGTTGACCACATTATATGTTGACCACGTTATCTGTTGACCACATTATCTGTTGACCACATTATCTGTTGAACACATTATCTGTTGACCAGATATGTTGACCCCATTATCTGTTGACCAGATCTGTTGACCACATTATATGTTGACCACATTATCTGTTGACCAGATCTGTTGAAAACATTATCTGTTGACCACATTACCTGTTGACCAGATCTATTGATCACATTAGGTGTTGACCACATTATCTGTTGACCAGATCTGTTGATCACATTATTTGTTGACCAGATCTGTTGAACACATTGTCTGTTGACTAGATCGGTTGACCACATTATCTGTTGACCAGATCTGTTGACCACATTATCTGTTGACCAGATCTGTTGACCACATTATCTGTTGAGAACATTATCTGTTGACCAGATCTGTTGATCACATTATCGGTTGACCACATTATCTGTTGACCAGATATGTGGACATTACCTGTTGGCCACATTATTTGTTGACCAGATCTGTTGATCACATTATATGTTGACCACATTATATGTTGACCTCATTATATGTTGACCACATTATATGTTGACCACATTATATGTTGACCACATTATATGTTGACCACATTACATGTTGACCAGATCTGTTGACCACATTATCTGTTGACCACATTATATGTTGACCACATTATATGTTGACCACATTATATGTTGACCACATTATATGTTGACCACATTATATGTTGACCACATTATCTGTTGACCAGATCTGTTTAACACATTATCTGTTGACCACATTATATGTTGACCACATTATCTGTTGACCAGATATGTTAACCCCATTATCTGTTGACCAGATCTGTTGAACACATTATCTGTTGACCACATTATATGTTGACCCCATTATCTGTTGACCAGATCTGTTGAACACATTATCTGTTGACCACATTATATGTTGACCAGATCTGTTGATCACATTATCCATTGATCACATTAGGTGTTGACCACATTATCTGTTGACCAGATCTGTTGATCACATTATTTGTTGACCAGATCTGTTGACCACATTATATGTTGACCAGATCTGTTGAACACATTGTCTGTTGACTAGATCGGTTGACCACATTATCTGTTGACCAGATCTGTTGATCACATTGTCTGTTGACTAGATCGGTTGACCACATTATCTGTTGACCAGATCTGTTGATCACATTATGTGTTGACCACATTATCTGTTGACCAGATCTGTTGATCACATTATTTGTTGACCAGATCTGTTGACCACATTATCTGTTGACCAGATCTGTTGACCACATTATTGGTTAAGAACATTATCTGTTGACCAGATCTGTTGATCACATTATCGGTTGACCACATTATCTGTTGACCAGATATGTGGACATTACCTGTTGGCCACATTATTTGTTGACCAGATCCGTTGATCACATTATGTGTTGATCACATTATCTGTTGACCAGATCTGTTGATCACATTATTTGTTGACCAGATCTGTTGACCACATTATCTGCTGACCAGATCTTTTGACCACATTATTGGTTTTGACAACATTATCTTTTGACCAGATCTGTTGATCACATTATCGGTTGACCACATTATCTGTTGACCAGATCTGTTGAACACATTATTTGTTGACCAGATCTGTTGATCACATTATCTGTTGACCACATTATCTGTTGACCACATTATCTGTTGACCAGATCTGTTGAACACATTATTTGTTGACCAGATCTATTGATCACATTGTCTGTTGACTAGATCGGTTGACCACATTATCTGTTGACCAGATCTGTTGATCACATTATCCGTTGATCACATTATGTGTTGACCACATTATCTGTTGACCAGATCTGTTGATCACATTATTTTGTTGACCCGATCTGTCGACCACATTACCTGTTGAGAACATTATCTGTTGACCAGATCTGTTGACCACATTATCTGTTGACCAGATCTGTTGATCACATCATCTGTTGGCCCAGGTCAGTTAAGTGTGGCGTGCAGGAGATCAGTGGCGCCAACAAAACCCAGGATTGGCTCAACAGTATTAGCAGCAGTGCCATAGTGATCAGTGATGATGACGAAGACAAAGTCGCCTCTGATGGGAAGGCGGTGGTCAATGATGACGAATTGCCAGACTTGGAAGAACAGCCTCTGCCACCAGTGTCAGGCAAACACAGAGGTAGGCCCACTAGAGTCAGCTCGTGTTACCAAACACAGAGATAGGACCACAGGAGTCAGCTCTTGTCACCAAACACAGAGGTAGGCCCACTAGTCTCAGCTCGTGTCACTAAACACAGAGGTAGGACCACAGTAGTCAGCTCTTGTCACCAAACACAGAGGTAGGCCCACTAGTCTCAGCTCGTGTCACCAAACACAGAGGTAGGACCACCAGTCTTAGTTCTTGGTACCAAACAGAGGGAGGACAACCAGTCTTAGTTCTTGTTACCAAACACAGAGGTAGGACCACCAGTCTTAGTTCTTGTTACCAAACACAGAGGTAGGACCACCAATCTTAGTTCTTGTCACAGAGGTAGGCCCACTGGTCTCAGCTCTTGCCACCAAACACAGAAATAGGCCCAGTGGTCTCAGCTCTTGTCACCAAACACAGAGGTAGGCCCACTGGTCTCAGCTCTTGTTACCAAACACAGAGGTAGGCTCACTAGTCTCAGCTCTTGTTACCAAACACAGAGGTAGGCCCACTAGAGTCAGCTCGTGTTACCAAACACAGAGGTAGGAACACAGGAGTCGGCTCTTGTCACCAAACACAGAGGTAGGCCCACTAGTCTCAGCTCGTGTCACCAAACACAGAGGTAGGACCACAGGAGTCAGCTCTTGTCACCAAACAGAGGTAGGCCCACTAGTCTCAGCTCGTGTCACCAAACACAGAGGTGGGACCACCAGTCTTAGTTCTTGGTACCAAACAGAGGGAGGACAACCAGTCTTAGTTCTTGTTACCAAACACAGAGGTAGGACCACCAGTCTTAGTTCTTGTTACCAAACACAGAGGTAGGACCACCAATCTTAGTTCTTGTCACCAAACACAGAGGTAGGCCCACTGGTCTCAGCTCTTGTTACCAAACACAGAGGTAGGCCCACTGGTCTCAGCTCTTGTCACCAAACACAGAGGTAGGCCAACTGGTCTCAGCTCTTGTTACCAAACACAGAGGTAGGCCCACTGGTCTCAGCACTTGTCACCAAACACAGAGGTAGGATCACTGGTCTCAGCTCTTGTTACCAAACACAGAGGTAGGCCCACTAGTCTCGGTTCTTGTCACCAAACACAGAGGTAGGCCCACTGGTCTCAGCTCTTGTCACCAATCACAGAGATAGGCCCACTGGTCTCAGCTCTTGTTACCAAACACGGAGGTAGGCCCACTGGTCTCCGCTCTTGTCACCAAACACAGAGATAGGCCCACTGGTCTCAGCTCTTGTTACCAATCACAGAGATAGGCTCACTGGTCTCAGCTCTTGTTACCAATCACAGAGATAGGCTCACTGGTCTCAGCTCTTGTTACCAAACACGGAGGTAGGCCCACTGGTCTCAGCTCTTGTTACCAAACACGGAGGTAAGCCCACTGGTCTCAGCTCTTGTCACCAGACACGGAGGTAGGCCAACTGGTCGCGGCTCTTGTTACCAAACACAGAGGTAGACCCACTGGTCTCAGCACTTGTCACCAAACACAGAGGTACGCTCACTGGTCTCAGCTCTTGTTACCAAAAACAGAGGTAGGCCCACTAGTCTCGGTTCTTGTCGCCAAACACAGAGGTAGGCCCATTTGTCTCAGCTCTTGTTACCAAACACGGAGGTAGGCCCACTGGTCTCAGCTCTTGTCACCAAACACAGAGGTAGGCCCACTGGTCTCAGCTCTTGTCACCAATCACAGAGATAGGCCCACTGGTCTCAGCTCTTGTTACCAATCACAGAGATAGGCTTACTGGTCTCAGCTCTTGTCACCAAACACAGAGATAGGCCCACTGGTCTCAGCTCTTGTCACCAAACACAGAGATAGGCTCACTGGTCTCAGCTCTTGTTACCAATCACAGAGATAGGCTCACTGGTCTCAGCTCTTGTCACCAAACACAGAGATAGGCCCACTGGTCTCAGCTCTTGTTACCAATCACAGAGATAGGCTCACTGGTCTCAGCTCTTGTTACCAATCACAGAGATAGGCTCACTGGTCTCAGCTCTTGTTACCAAACACGGAGGTAGGCCCACTGGTCTCAGCTCTTGTTACCAAACACGGAGGTAAGCCCACTGGTCTCAGCTCTTGTCACCAGACACGGAGGTAGGCCCACTGGTCTCAGCTCTTGTCACCAAACACAGAGATAAGCCCACTGGTCTCAGCTCTTGTCACCAAACACGGAGGTAGGACCACTGGTCTCAGCTCTTGTCACCAAACACGGAGGTAGGACTACAGAACCACATTTTCCACATGGACTCATTGATAACACATCTACAAAGAAGTATAGTTTGCCAATATTAGAGCCATGTGAATATCGTATTCGTTTTTTTTAGCGCTAATACCCTAATTAGCATGCAACCCCTTTTCCAGCAGGGTCTGATGTCGGTCTGTGATAGGATCCATCATTTATTGTAATCCCATGTCAACCATTGACAGTATCAGAAAGAAAGTTCCACCTGCATCCACACTCCACAGCCTTTGCAAAGTTCCAGTATCCCTTTGACCTCAAAATCACCATCACGTGGATGTATAAATCACTTCCAGTTAACTTCAGTTATGTTGACGTGTGTGACACTTGTCATCCCGGCTGAACTCAACTTGAATGTATCAGGCAGAGGATGGCATGGTCTGCTCTATGACTTTGTCCGTGTCTTAGCACCATTGTCATGCAGATCGTTTTTTTCTTCTGCTGTCCACTGCTAACTTATCTCTTCAGTGAGAAGTAGGGCGATCTTTTACTTTCTGACCTAACCATGAAAACGACCACCTGCAGCCGCCAAACGTCTCCTCATATATCTTACATACACACATGTATATATACACACTATGTTACAAAAACAATTCTCTTACATTCCTATAACGGTCAAAATTCACAAAACAGACTCAAGTAAAACTAAACTTTTATGACAGCGACTATCCATAGATCCGCGGTTACAGTAAAATCGATATTGTGTCGAGGCGTCGCTACTAAATGAACTTCACAGAAATTCCATACAGTGGCGCTATCATTACTGTATGTATGATCACACGTGATATAAATATATAAGTATAATGTATCATTAATATACACAGGAGCTTGAGCATGTGTGTGTGTGTGTGTGTGTGTGTGTGTGTGTGTGTGTGTGTGTGTGTGTGTGTGTGTGTGTGTGTGTGTGTGTGTGTTAGTTATAATATTGACATTGTTTCTGTTAAAAAGTAGCTTGATTAATTAAGGCATAATTATTATCATCAATATGGTTTGCAGATAATGAAAGGTTAGAATCTCTACAGGTATTGATAGGTTAGAATTTCTACTTTTTGTAAAACGAAGATAAGTCTTACGAATACCCAATAATAGTGAACCGGTTTAAACTGATTATACAAGGACTACTAACTGATTAAATCGTCCTGAACAAAATAAAAATGGTCCTATACCCGAAAAACTTAGTGATGGGATGGATTACTTAAAATAAAAAATCGACAAACTCACCAAAGCTTTACAAACAAAAGATGAGCGAATTGCAGTCTTAGAAACCAAAGTTACAGATCTAAAAATCCAGCTAGATGGATATGAGCAATACTCCCGCAGATCAAATCTCTGCTTCCTGGATATTGAGGAAACTGTCAGTGATGAAAAAATTGAAGACACTGTTATTGACATTGTCAACAAGAATAGAAAAAATAGAATAAAAAAAAAGCACCACTCAACTGACACGCAACACCTTCGCCCCGTGATTGTGAAGTTTCACAATGAACATCGGAGAGATGAAATGTTCCGCCAGCGAAGCAAGCTGAAGGAAAGTTCAGACGCAAATCAGGTCTTCGTTAAGGAAGACTTAACGGCCTGGCGCACTTGGCTCGTCTGCGAAGCACGGATGCAGCGAAAACTAGGAACTATCCAGGACACGTGGACTTTCAATGGAAAAATACTCATAAAAGATCGGCAAAACAAGATCTTTGTCATTTCTACGAAGTCTGACATTCCATCAAAGTGGATGCTTAAGGTGTTAGATGCTTATTATTGATGACAGTTCACACTGTAAAAGTTGAGTTTCCTCGATGTATTCTCACCCAAGCTACAGTCGATCTTAATCATTTTACTGCTATTAATATTATGTTCTGTTTTGACACAATGCATGTTTTTATGTTCATGCTACAGTTTACTACGTCTAAATCTCAAAACTTCAAACAGTAATGCTTTATCTTTACTTAAATTGCTATGTTATACATTATATCACTACCACCAAATACCTACTGAATTATTGGAACAATGTTATATGCAAACATGTAAAAAATACTTATAGACGAAATGATAGATTCAGATGATTTATTCCTACATCATTATGGAGGTATCCAAAAAAATTGTTTAAATAAAATTTTACATTTTAATGACGTTGAAAATGACAGTTTGCCAATAATGAAATCTTCATCGTACTATGACACCAACAATTTTAAGTCACTGATAAATACAAAAATAAATAGCTTTAGCATACTGAGTACAAACATACAATCTATTAATGCTAAATTCAACTGAATGGAGGTCTTTGTAAAAGAACTGCAGCTACTTAACTATGCTTTCAGCATTATATGTATTCAGGAAAGTTGGTTAACTGAACAAGACGATTTATGTAACATCCAGTTAGAAGATTATACTTGCATTTCCTTGGGTAAGATTAGTAGTACCGAATGAGGCTTAATTATGTATGTTCATTCTAAATATGATTATAAGATATTGCAATGTATAATAAATGAAAATTGGGAAGGACAGCTAATTGAAATCACTGGGGTGGTCTTATAAAACCTGTTGTAGTTGGTACTATATATAGGCCTCCACGAGACTTAAATTGTGATTACAAACTATTATTGAAGAATTTGCATTATTATTATCACAACTTGATTTTTAAAAATCTGAAGTTATTGCTGGTGATTTTAATATAAACTTGCTTAAAATTAATGATAAAGAATATTGTAGTGAGTTTTATGACACCTTAACAGGATTTGGTTTCTTTCCAACAATAACATGCCCAACCAGATTTTCTGCCCTAAATGGCTCATTGATCGACAATTTGTTGTGTAAAGTTAGTCAATTTAATGCTACAATCAATAGCTGGTATCCTAAAAACAAAATTTTCAGACCACCAACCATATTTTAGATTTATTGACACTGCTCCGGTTAAAAAATATCCTCCCAAATTAGTTTAAATACTTTTACAGAATGAAACAGCTATGTCACATTTTGCTTATGAAATAATTAACTCAAATATTATGGATAAATTAGATCAAGACCCTTTGCACGATCCAAATAACAATTACAAAATAATCATTGATGTACTTGAAAAGGCAACTTGTAATCACATGCCATTTAAATTAGTCACGTTTAATAACTATAAACACAAAAACTCTCTACGGATAACAAATGGTATACTTAAATCTATAAACTACAGAAACAACCTACATAAACAGCTTAAGCTGTCAAACCCAACATCTAGTGATCATTTTATTAAAAATCAAACTTAGACACTCATAATGGTGTCCTAGAAAGAAGCATCAGAGTTGCAAAATTTATACATCATGAACAATTGTTTAACAGGAATAAAAATGACACAAGGAAAACTTTGAAAACTATAAATAAAATTCTGCAAAGACCCAACAAAAAAGATCATTACCTATTTATTTTAGAGACGGAGACCGCAAAATAACTGACAATGTTAAAATTGCAAATACCTTTAATTTTTTTTTTTTAACAGGAAAACACCTTGCAAACAAAATAAAATACACCAGTAATAGAAATCATAGTTATTATTTGACAGGAAGTACTGAAATGTGTTTCAAAATTAAATAAGAAATAAATGAAGAGTCAATACTCAGAATAATTGACAATTTCTCTGCAAAAACTAGTAATGGCTGTGAAACAATTAAAGTATTTTAAATTTATTTTAATAAAACCCTTAACATTACTTCTTTAAAAAAATGTAAATACTGGAATCTTCCCAGATAAAATAAAAATGGTGAAAGTTATTCCTATCTTTAAAAATGATGATGAAACATTATTTGGTAACTGCAGACCGATGTCTCTGCTACCAGTAATCTCTAAGGTTATTAAAAAAGTTATGCATAATCAGATATATTAATTTTTTTACTGAATACCAACTTTTTAAAGCAAATCAGTATGGAGTCAAATCCAGTCACTCGAACGAATATGCCATTATGGAAGTTATTGACCGAACAATAACCGCACAAGGTAAACGAATGGCTGAAAATAAATAAACTGTCTTTAAATATAAAGAAATCCAAGTACACAAAATAAGAAACAAACAAGTTACAAATTTCCTGCTTAAGATAGATGAAACCAGAATCGAAAGAGTCTAAAACTTTAATCGTCTTGGGGTGACTTTGCAAGGAAACCTAAGCTGGCACATTCATATTTAAAATATTTCAATCAAACGTTCTAAATTGATAGGTATATTAAACAATTAAAACGATTTTTGCCAGTAAATATAAAGGTTACTTTGTCTAGGTCATTAATGTTAACATACATTAATTATGGCCTGATGATATGGGGTTTTAAATGTAACAGAATCATCAAACTACAAAAAAGCGATTAGAATAATATGCTTAGCTAAATATAATGCACACACTGAGCCGCTGTTTAAGAAACAAAAAATTCTTAATGTAACAGATATGCTGCATTTACAGGAATTGAAATTGTATTATAAATATGTGTACATGACATTACCAGCATATTTGCTAAACTTATCATTTATGCTAAATAAAAATGTCCACAACATTAATACACGGATACATGACAACATCCATACAAATAGGGCAAAACATGACTTTGCCAAACGATGCATTAGGTTTGATATTCCATTACTAATAAACAATACTGTACTTCAAATAAAAAAAAATTAACACAGCTCACAAGGATTAATTAGTTATGCCAAAATATGTTTTCTACAAAATACAATGCTCTTTGCCAAATTGTTATATATGTTGACATCCTTAATAATTTATAAATAATCATAATTTATCTTGTTTTAGTTTTATTACCTCTGTTAATTTACATACACAATGTACTGTAATTACTATGTCTGATGTAGTTGTAACTATCTGCTAGTTTTCAAATTAAGATAACTTTTGATATTTTTTTGAGATTTTGACATCAGTTATTGGTAATATAATTCAGATACTTGTGTAACCGTTACTGCATTAGAAAGTATGCACTTGTGTTATTATCATTTTATCAAAAGTGTTTAAGTAAGCCAAATATACTTTGTTGAAAACTACTAAATGGGGTGGCTGCTACGAGAGCGACCAACAATGGTCTTAGTGACAGTCTCCCTGTTTTAGTTTATCTACAGCAACCTGATAGTTCATGGTCAGGATGTTGTTAATTGATTATATCATACATTGATTGTTTCTACTTTTATGTTATATATTCTACTTAATAATACATGTATGCACTACTTGTTATTTTAACACATTCAGTATTTCATAATTGAGCTGTAGATAATTCTGGTTTTTGAAAATTGTACCATTTTGTTTTTATATGTGGATCAAATAAACATTCCGAGCTATGGATAGTTCTAGAAGTCAAGTTTTATTCGAGTTTGTTTTGTGAATTTTGACCGTTATGGGAATGTAAGAGAATTGTTTTTTCTAACGTAGTGTGTGTATATGTATGTAAGATATGTGAGGAGAAGTTTGGTGTCTGTAGGTGGTCATTTTCATGATTAGGTCAGAAAGTAAAAGATTGCCAGAAGTAGTTTAAAATATGTGGTAACCATAAATAATTTACAAAAATGTCTTCTAATTCAGAGTGACACGCGTGTCAATGGCGCCACGTTTGTTTTAAAACAGACGCCACATAGCGGAGTACAGTAGAGACAGTAAAAAATACACATAATTGACACCATATGGCGCCACCATTTTGTCATTTACACACTGGTTTGAGAAACACATTTTTGTTAACCTTAATAATTCATAAGCGTACTGTACACTAAAAAGAAAGAATACGGTATCATAAATAACCAACCATATTCTGATTACTCACGTTGTAAGTCTGTATGGTTCAGGTATAGTCATGTCTCACTTCTCCCAGTCTCCATTCAGGTATAGGCATGTCTCACTTCTCCCACTCTCCATTCAGGTATAGTCATGTCTCACTTCTCCCACTCTCCATTCAGGTATAGTCATGTCTCACTTCTCCCACTCTCCGTTCAGGTATAATCATGTCTCACTTCTCCCACTCTCCATTCAGGTATAGTCATGTCTCACTTCTCCCAGTCTCCATTCAGGTATAGGCATGTCTCACTTCTCCCACTCTCCATTCAGGTATAGTCATGTCTCAGTTCTCCCACTCTCCATTCAGGTATAGTCATGTCTCACTTCTCCCACTCTCCGTTCAGGTATAATCATGTCTCAATTCTCCCACTCTCCATTCAGGTATAGTCATGTCTCACTTCTCCCACTCTCCATTCAGGTATAGTCATGTCTCACTTCTCCTAGTCTCCATTCAGGTATAGGCATGTCTCACTTCTCCCACTCTCCATTCAGGTATAGTCATGTCTCACTTCTCCCACTCTCCAGTCAGCTGTCGCATGCAGCTGTGCAGTTATTATTATTATTTGTGTTTGGCAAGTACAGTTATCATAGTTGGCATGTTCCTGTATTTTACCAAATACAGAGTTGTTTCTGTGCTTGACAAAATACAGAGTTATTGTAGCATGGTCGTGTGTCTGGCAAATACACAGTTATAGTGGTGTGATCCTGCGTTTGGCAAGTTCATTGTTAGTATGGCTTGTTCCATGTTTGGCACAAGCACAGTTACTGTGGCATGTTCCATGTTTTGCACAAGTACAGTTACTGTGGTATGTTCCATGTATTGCACAAGTACAGTTACTGTGGCATGTTCCATGTTTTGCACAAGTACAGTTACTGTGGCATGTTCCATGTTTTGCACAAGTACAGTTACTGTAGCATGTTCCATGTTTTGCACAAGTACAGTTACTGTGGTATGTTCCATGTTTTGCACAAGTACAGTTACTGTGGCATGTTCCATGTTTTGCACAAGTACAGTTACTGTGGCATGTTCCATGTTTTGCACAAGTACAGTTACTGTGGTATGTTCCTGCATTTGGCAACTCCACAGATTTAGTGGCACGTTCCTGTGTTTTGCGAGTACAAAGTTATTGTGGCACATTTCTGTGATTGGGAAGTGCAGTTATAGTGGCATGTTCCTGTGTTTGAAAATTATATAGTTATTGTTCTCACTTATTTCCACAATTCATATTATTGTTGTTGGATTTTGTTTTGTTTTAAATGATAATGATATTATGTTAGTTAAATGTGAGAACTTATTGACTCTTCTTTTGCACCCATTAGTAGAGCGGAGTGCCAGTCACAGTGATGAAATCAAAGGCGTTATTGAGAAAACAGATGATGGAATGGCTTCATTGAAAATAACAGGCAAGTTTCCCTTATGGTTTCTCCAAACATTAACAAATATCCCAGTAATTACTGTATAGAACAGCTGGAGCTATGTCGAACATTATGCTTTGAATAACAAACAGTTGTGTTTAGTTCATTTATAATCTACAATTAATATATTGTTGATTGATTTTTTTTTTTTAAATAGCAACTTTAAATCTCTTGAATTGTTTCATAGACAAGTTCACATAATTTTGTAATCATGAAATACACTCATTATTATTACTATTTATTTTTTAATAATTATAACTATTTAACTATTTTCATTACAGAACCAACGTCACTTAATATTGATGATGTTGTATCTGAAGACTCGGATGACAACATGTTTAGCGAACAAAAAGGTTAGTGCAATTAAATTTTAAAAATATATTGCAGACATAAATTCCTGGCCACCCCCACAATGTGAGAAGTGACGCCCACCATCTCAGAGGCCATGCCCATTATTTCATAGACCACACCCATTATGTTTCCACAATGCCCACAAACTGAACACTTGTATGTTATAATATAAGAAAGTCTGTAATCAGTAAGTCCTTGTATTGACGGTGAAATTTATGGGATAATTTATCTAGATTGAAAGGGTAGCTATGGTTCCATCACTAACATATAAAGATCATATGATGGAAAACTGTTTAGTTAATTTCTGCCAAAACTGTGTTTGTGAAGTGACCAGTGAAATGTGTTTTATGTGTCAGATGTGTCCACAGCGGCGCTCCCAGAGTTCAAGCGGACAACTCGGTCTCAGACCCAATCTCGCTTCTCTAACCTGCCCGACCCCAGGTCTCAGAAACACATCAGTCCACAGCAAAACCCCACCACCGATACCCCTGTGGGAAACACCAAGAAAAGTATGTCTTATTCATTTCATGTACAGTGGCCCTTGATTATCCGGAAACCTCAGCATCCAGACATCATTTAGTAGGGATGAAGTTTTCAAATACTAATATGAAATTGTGCGCACGAGTCGTTAAACCAGAAAATGTGTTAATCCAGACACACACAGGGAAGCAAAGTATCATAATTAACGAGGTATTAAGATCATTATTTTAAATAACGTATACCATATTAAGGGTAGCCACTACCCGAAAACGGCGATAGGCCATATCTCTGTTAGTACTGAACGTATCTTAACAAAATTTAGAGTACTGATTAGTTAAATGAATAGTATTTGATATGTGGAATATGGGCTCAGTTGCTTGTGTATTACCATGGCAATGAACATTTCTAGTATGACGGAGGGGCATGCATCCTTGAAAATTATTCTGAGCTAACAACTGTACGTGTGATCATGTAGTTGTCAAGAACCAACAGCTAGAATACTCCTTTGTGCAATAAGGTGGTTTTGGGCAAGGAAATCTGACTGCAATGACTTTTGTGAGATGGGACTTTAGGTTTGAGCACTTTTCAAAGCGTCTTAAAAAATGCTAATACCTGAACAACAGTCAGTGAAGTCAGACATCCTTTCCCAAAACCACCTTATTGCACAAAGGAGTATTCTAGCTGATGATCCTTGACAACGGCATGATCACACGTACAGTTGTTAGCTCAGAATAATTTTCAAAGATGTGAAAATCAGTCTCACTAGAAACATTCATTGCCTGATAATACACAAGCAAATGGGCCCATATTTCAAACATCATATACCATTCGTTTACCTAACTAGTACACCAAATTTGTTTAAGACATGTTCAGTATTAATAGAGATATAGCATATTGATTATATGGCCGTTTTCGGGTAGTGGCTACCCTTAACCAAGTTAATTGAATGTGTATCCATGCCACCACTTCCCAGCATCTCTTTAACATTTCATCTGGCAACTTTGAAGGTAAACTTAAAAAATATATTAGAGCAATATCTCAGTGTTGATACATTAATTTATGTCAACTTGTTAAATGATCAGAACCTGTGTTATTGACATAATAAATCAACCAATTCAGATGTTTTTGTTTGTGGCTGGTCTTATTGGCTGCTGCAGTTGACTTTGTAGACACGGTTCTGTCCCCAAGTCCTGAGAAGAGACCCACTGTAAGCACAAGGCCATACTTCGGCGAGGAGTTCTCCTACGTAATGGATGCCAAGTCAATGGGCAACCTCGGAAGATACCTCAATGTGGGTAGTTTTCTGCTAAATCATCAGTCATACTATTTGGGAGACAGTTGGTGTTAAACATATCAATATTGGTTGGGACTTAGGAAGTGTTAATGCCAGGGGGAAGACTGACATTTGGCTAGGTTGTGTTCTGTTGAAGTTGTAATCTTATTTGTACTATTTCTCATTGTGAGGATGATGATATTTGCTTGGTTCAAGGTTTGCCGTAACCTCTCACCCCCCTCCCACCTTAGTCTGGCAGCCTAAGGGCATTTTTTGACCTAACCCCTTTTTGCCTGATATAGTTTTTTCTTTGTTGATTATTCATATCTGGCATGTATATACACTGTACTGATATCCATGTGGGTGTGGAGTTCTTACCCTTGGGCATTTTGAAAAAAATTAAAAAATCCAAAATGGCCACCAAAATAAACTTATATCTTTGCAACCAGACAAGATACATACATGATTAAAATGTTGTTTTATATGTTTCCAGACATGAAGAATTCAATTTCACCATAATTGATAAAAACATTATTTAAAAAAATGGCAGTCACAAATACATGTATACTACAAATGGTTGCCGATGATGCGAAAAAAGAGTATTTCATGTTCCGCGAACAAAAAACTTAAGAACATAACAACATTTATTTTCCATGTGTTATCGTATGAGGAGAATAAGATCATCATTTCGTGAAATTCTTACCTTTCTAAGCATAGTCATCTTCATCATGTAGAACGTACTTGCCGCTCTCATTTTTGCAGGCCTGTCCATCCTGGCATGCGCAAAACGGTGTACATGCCATGTCAGAGCTGTTGGCGCTGCACTTGTTCATGCTACTTGGCATTTCACTTTGACACAAGCACTTGGTCAGCTTTAGCAACCCAGTTGGGGTTAACGAGGTGTCTGAGGGACAGTAGTTGGATAGAGCGCAGTAGTCCCCTCCATGTGCGACCAACCGTAAGATGTAGGGTCTAGTACAGGTGGGTTGGGTCCAAAGTATGAAGCCAAATTGCTACTTGCAGATGGCCTCTGGGTACATTTTTGTTCAAACACTTCACTTGTGAGTGGTAATGAACACAGCTTTGGTGAGGAAAACTTGCTTCTGCTTACTTTAGAAAACCACATTTGTTGGCGTGTTTCCGTCATCGAATGATATCTTTGCTGACCATAGCAGGCCAACATGAAGTGTGTGGCCTGGTCCACTACTTCCGAAAAAGGTGGTCCGTCTGTGTTTCCCAGTAAGTTGAGAAAACGTTGGCCAGGTCTCAGAACTTTCAGAGCTGCAACATTGCCAACACCAAAGTATTACGCCACAGTATCACAACCTGTGAGGCCGTGAGCAGCCTGTAGATCTGGGACGATGGAGTTGTGCTCTTCTGCAGCTGCGTTGATATGTAGGACACTTCATCCTTGAATTGGCCAATAGAACATTGCAGGACATACTGCCCTGGTGAGAGAAATACAACAAGAGAACAAATATGACGGTGTCATCTGCAACAACCAGGATGGTACCATCCTCTACAAGTGAAACTTGTTACACAATCAGAGTGTCTCCCTCCTCCTGCTTTGTAGCCATGTCTTGACGTTTGTTTATACAACCATTTGCGATTTCTACACAAACTGGGTCTCTGCCAGTAATGACTAGTTTATGCTTTTGAAAGTCAGCCTTGTGGGAAACCAAATCGTCGACGATGAGAGCAGTCAGTTGATCTTTATTCATGGTGACGGTTAGGACGACTTTTTGTGGTGGCAGGCGAGCTGTGCAACGTAATGTGTAGACCCTGCTTACACCTTTGTCTCTCCGGCGTCGGGTTAGTACCTCAGTACTGCCCTCAATATATCTGTTGAACACCAGATAGACGTCACTTTTCGCCAAGTGACTGTGTAGGTAACTGCGGAACCGGACAAGGTAGTCGTGTACAGTGCCAGATGTTGGCCAAGGCACTACCCAGAGCACAGCACACACATCGAGGAACGTTGCCTGTAAACCTTGTTCAGCCAGCCGTCTTGACACTTCTACCTCATTCTTGAGATTGATGTTTTCTTGGCATCCCTCATATTTCTATTTTCATTGAACATAGACGTAGGGATAGGTGCTAGTTCATGGCCCATTAGCATGGTTGTGTCAAGATCGCGTGCGCTAGACTGCAAGCCCATGGCTCTTGCATAGATGGTTTCCGTGTCAAACATTTTAGCATCTCCGACTTTAATGTGTTTCCCAGATAAAGCCATGGTGGTCCCAATTTCTGGTATTGAATCTTGAAGTCTACCAGGCCAACTGCATTCAAAAGACTCCATTTGTGTTTTTCCCAGCAATTCCGCCCTGTCGACATTGACCGAGGAATGATTCACAACTTGCCCAGTGACAATGTTCATCAGCCCATCTGGGTGTTGCTCTGGGTCAAGTGAATCTATGCAAAACTTAACTAGATCTCGTAGAGCTTTCCTGTCTTGATCGTCTCCCTTGATTCTTGCGGCCGTTTCTTCTTTGTGCAAAGTTTGGGCAGATGGTCGTTCATTATTTTGTTCAGGTCATCAATGATGCCATGGCAGGTATGCAAGCTGTAAGCCCAGGTTTTGAGAGTTTCTGGTTTCAGAGTTATTCCAATGATCCCACTCTGTCCATGACCATACCTCATAAAGGTAGTTTCAAAGACCATGTCACTCCAAATGCCATTGAACAGACCAGCGTTGTGGTGCATCGTGTGCTGACCGTTGATGAATTGTGCACGTATGCCATCCAGACAATATACTCTAGTGCCAAATATTGAGTGGTAAAGAAAATAATCAGCAATACGATGTAATGATCCGCATGCCTTGTGTTAGCTTAAAGACTGATTTCTACAAGAAGTTAAAAAACTAGACATTACTGTATTGCCACGGAATTAGGTGAGGCTTACCGAGAACTAAAAAATATATCGTTTGTCGTAATTTTGCAACCATTTTTATTGCATTCTTTACATTTAACAAATGAAATGAGGGTACTATGGAAATTCTTATATCTGAAAACATGTAAAAAGAAATGTTAATCGTGTGTGTACGTTACCTGGTTGAAAATATATGACAATTTGCATAGGTTACATTTTTTCATATCAATTATGGTCGAATCGAATTCCTCATGTCTGGAAACATAACACAACATTTTAATCATGTGTGTATCTTGTCTGGTTACAAAGATATGATAATAGGTTGATTTTTGTGGCTATTTTTGATTTTTTTTTTTAAATGCCCAAAGATGAGATCTCCACACACACCCCCGGATATCATTATATACATGCTAGAGATGAATAATCAACAAAGAAAAAACTACATCAGACAAAAAGGGGTTAGCCCCCTCAGCCGCTGGACTACCTCCTCCAGGGAACCATGTACCTATCCTGGCGAAATAAACCTTATTTTATATATGTAGGGTAGACATTTATATAGTACTTGGTGATAATATAGCCATCCCTGGACAAATACAGATGCATCACTGACTGATGGTCAAGTTTCTCAAGAAGTCTCATGCAAAAGTTGTGATCATATTTTCACCGTGTATAATCACTTCTGTTGAAATTTGAGTGGTACTTTAATAGTATTGAACAAATAATGTTATTTAACAGTATCTGGTCATTTGGATTTATAACTTGGCCATCAGATATAAGGAACATAGTTCCAACATGTGTTTGTTGTCTTGGTTACAGCATAGCTGCACTCCAAACGTCTTCGTGCAGAATGTCTTTGTTGACACTCATGATCTCAGATTCCCGTGGATAGCATTCTTTGCCGCTCAGTGAGTCTTCTTTGTTCTCTCAATACTGACACACCACCTGTCATCATTGCAACAGTGAATGTCTCTCTCAATACGGACACCACATGTCGTCATTACAACAGTGAATGTCTCTCTCAATGCTGACATACCACCTGTCATCATTACAACAGTGAATGTCTCTCTCAATGCCGACACACCACCTGTCATCATTGCAACAGTGAATGTCTCTCTCAATGCTGACACACCACCTGTCATCATTGCAACAATGAATGTCTCTCTCAATACTGACACACCGCCTGTCATCATTGCAACAGTGAATGTATCTTTCAGTACTGACACACCACCTGTCATCATTGCAACAGTGAATGTATCTTTCAATACTGACACACCGCCTGTCATCATTGCAACAGTGAATGTATCTTTCAATACTGACACACCGCCTGTCATCATTGCAACAGTGAATGTATCTTTCAATACTGACACACCGCCTGTCATCATTGCAACAGTGAATGTATCTTTCAATACTGACACACCACCTGTCATCATTGCAATAGTGGATGTCTCTCAATACTGACACACCACCTGTCATCATTGCAACAGTGAATGTTTCTCTCAACACTGACACATCACCTGTCATCATTGCAACAGTGAATGTATCTCTCAATACTGACACATCACCTGTCATCAATTCAACAGTGAATCTTATCTCTCAATACACACAGCTTGTGTGGCTCCTATGATAGCGATCAGTTTTGATCTTAATAGGAGTCTCCCATCCCACAGCAACTGTTTTTTTTTCTTTTTCATTTTGTTGCAAAATGTATACTATATTCTGTTGATTGCATATTCTCAGTTGTATGAAATATTTCACATTTCAATATTACTGTATATGCCGGTATGTGTGTATACATGTATGTATGTAATACGTGTATGTGTGTATATAATTATACATAATTTGTATTTTTGTAATGCTGTTGGGAAAATAAAATCATCCTTATCCTTGTCCACATCACCTGTCATCATTGCAACAGAGAACATATCTCTCAATACTGACACACCACCTGGTATCGTTGCAACAGTGAATGTCTCTTTCAATTCTGACACATCACCTGTCATCATTGCAACAGTGAATGTATCTCTCAAAACTGATACATCAACTGTCGTCATTGCCACATTGAAGAAGTCACAGCCGAGACTATAAACACTGCTCTGAAAGATTTAGTGGTTATATATATATATGACTGAACATCGAGCATGTTAACAACTTGTTATTTGGTTGGGAAACTAGCCACTCGCACAGCTACCAGGTAGGACAGGTTTAATGCGGTGTTCCTTGTTGGCAGGTACATTAGAGCAGGCACGGAGCTGACGTGGGATTACAACTACGAAGTGGGCAGTGTGCCAGGCAAAGTGCTTTACTGCTACTGCGGCTCAGCCGAGTGTCGCGGAAGACTTCTCTAGATCAACCAGTTCAACAGAAGCGAGAATCAGTTTCACCCAGGTCTCACATTGACAGAACTGACAGACCGTCATTATAAGTAGTATTGTTGAAGTGTGTGCATCTCAGGTGTTGTAACCACTAGCGAATAATCTTGTTGTTTCTTCAAGAATAAATGTGACTCTTAACATGACACTTAGTCAAGGGGTCCATAGCCATTCTGCACGCACAAGCTCAGTTGCTCAACTTTAACTTTTTCTTGGAAATGTGATCTTAGTTATAAATTATTGACATCATTACCACACTTAGAAATCCTGTTTTGTGTCACCATTATAATGTTGGTATAAATAAAAAGTATTTGCCAACATGTAGGAATGCCAGGAAATAGTATTTGAGGTAGAAGTGTTTATCTTATAAGGGCGTTTCATTTTTAAAAGTTAGTTGTAGTAAATTGCAATATTGTGAACATTTTAAAAACACTCCTACCTGGCAGGCATCTAAAGTCACACTGGCAATGGCATCAACTAAACAGCAGTAGGTTGTTTGATCATTATTATGAAACAATATTTGTTTATATAATAACGTGACGTCAAAGTGTTGTATTGGAAATAATGTTTGCAGTATTGTTATGCACCATGTTTGCGATGCTCAATTAGTTTTTACACTTGGTATTGTTTATAATTGATTACATAATTTTCAATATTGATGTTTCATGTGAGATGTGTGCAAGCAGGAACATGTGACTTGTGGGTAGCATGCAATAGTTAGAGGTTGTGGAATACATTTAATGTTTCACAAGAGTTGTCTAACCTTTGTGGGGTTTCTTTGTTGTACTGGTTGTTTCTGTTGTCAGACAAGTTCATTCTTAAATGTTTACCAGACAGACATGTTGTCAATAGTTGTTGCACAAACTTTTATAATGAAACAATAAAGATTGTGTTGGTTGGTAATGAGCTATAATTTTATTTCATTTTGACAGACCACCAAACCAAAAAAATTGATACTTATATAATATGTTTTCATGCAGTTTTGCATACGTGTAAGAAAGCAAATGTTCTGGTGTCGTAGTTTTTTTAATAAAATCTTAAATATACCATAATTTCCTGGTTGCTAGTAATAACATAAATGTCAATTAATGCCATTTATAGTGCTAATGCATCCCACTGAAGAAGACTTTGAATATGCATCTTAATTTAATACTCCGTATACAATAATTATACATTATCATCATCAGTACCGGAAGTGAATGAAGCTGTTTACAAAAGATAAGTAAGTTCTTATATATAGTGCAGTGCCCAGTCCATAGGACTGCTCAAAGTGCTTTACTACCTGGCAGACCTGTTCAATCATTCACTATCTCGACTTCTCTGGGAAGCATTCAGCCATACTGCAATTAATGTGTGAAGACTAGTCATATACAAATATCCACCACTGTCTATAGCCAGGTACTCAGTCATACAGCCGAGTGAATTGAAGCAACATAGAATGAACGAACTCGACATGGCAGCACAGGATTCGAACCTCGATTCTCTTCATTGAGAGTCTGATGCTTTAGACACTGCGCGCTTCACATACAAGTGGGTGGAGCCAAGTACATGTGGGTGTAGATGTCTGATAACAGGGTGGAGCCGTGTACAAGTGGGTGTAGATGTCTGATAACAGAGTGGAGCCGTGTACAAGTGGGTGTAGATGTCAGATAACAGGGTGGAGCCAAGTACATGTGGGTGTAGATGTCTGATAACAGGGTGGAGCTGAGTACATGTGGGTGTAGATGTCTGATAACAGAGTGGAGCTGAGTCCATGTGGGTGTAGATGTCTGATAACAGGGTGGAGCTGTGTACAAGTGGATGTAGATGTCTGATAACAGAGTGGAGCCGTGTACAAGTGGGTGTAGATGTCTGATAACAGAGTGGAGCCGTGTACAAGTGGGTGTAGATGTCAGATAACAGGGTGGAGCCAAGTACATGTGGGTGTAGATGTCTAATAACAGGGTGGAGCTGAGTACATGTGGGTGTAGATGTCTGATAACAGAGTGGAGCTGAGTCCATGTGGGTGTAGATGTCTGATAACAGGGTGGAGCTGTGTACAAGTGGATGTAGATGTCTGATAACAGAGTGGAGCCGTGTACAAGTGGGTGTAGATGTCTGATAACAGAGTGGAGCCGTGTACAAGTGGGTGTAGATGTCAGATAACAGGGTGTAGCCAAGTACATGTGGGTGTAGATGTCTAATAACAGGGTGGAGCTGAGTACATGTGGGTGTAGATGTCTGATAACAGAGTGGAGCTGAGTCCATGTGGGTGTAGATGTCTGATAACAGGGTGGAGCTGTGTACAAGTGGATGTAGATGTCTGATAACAGGGTGGAGCCAAGTACATGTGGGTGTAGATGTATAATAACAGGGTGGAGCTGAGTACATGTGGGTGTAGATGTCTAATAACAGGGTGGAGCTGAGTACATGTGGGTGTAGATGTCTAATAACAGGGTGGAGCTGAGTACATGTGGGTGTAGATGTCTAATGACAGTGTGGAGCTAAGTACATGTGGTGTAGATGTCTGATAACAGGGTGGAGCTGTGTACATGTGGTGTAGATGTCTTATAACAGGGTGGAGCCGAGTACATGTGGGTGTAGATGTCTGATAACAGGGTGGAGCTGAGTACATGTGGTGTAGATGTCTGATAACAGGGTGGAGCTGAGTACATGTGGTGTAGATGTCTGATAACAGGGTGGAGCTAAGTACATGTGGTGTAGATGTCTGATAACAGGGTGGAGCTGTGTACATGTGGTGTAGATGTCTTATAACAGGGTGGAGCCGAGTACATGTGGGTGTAGATGTCTGATAACAGGGTGGAGCTGAGTACATGTGGTGTAGATGTCTGATAACAGGGTGGAGCTGAGTACGAGCTGTGTACATGTCTTTGTTTCGCCAATGAGTGTCTCATGTAGTGGGGGGTGTAAGTAGTTGACTGCTCACTGCTACAAAATGCACTGCCAAATACAAACTACTGTCTTCTGGCAGAATCATCCTGCACACACCCACGGCTTCTCCACATCACCAGAGTCTGTTGACAAACGTTGATCCAAGTAAAGAGGTCAATGATGGCATTGGTAACGAAATCAACTTCCAGTGGTACTATTATAACCAACAGCTTCATCACATTGTCACTTATTGTTTTGTTAAAACAGTCTGATGCTGTCACCTGTCCAGTGGAACTGATGTAGAGGTTTTGCTAAAACATAGCATGCGTAGTTCCTGGCATTGCTCCAGCTCTTCCTACAAGCAGACAACCAACAGAATCAGATTAAACATAGATATATAATTATAGACATGTATATTATATATTATTTATTTTTGACTTGTAAAAACAATTATTTTCTTCTTACCATCCTTTAGATGCAAATTTGTGGCTAGATACTATAGAAACAGTGATAGGAGAGCCCTCTTGAGAAGTTCTATTATGTTTTTGGATTAATTGTTGCGCCCCTGGTGGCAGCTGTGTTTTGTATGTGCTCATGGATTTCACTAGTTTAATGCGTTTTTCAATACACACTGCACCTGTTGTGAAATCGACCTTGCTGTCAGGTCAAGTGATATCTGTGAGCATAACTCCAGAGCAGTCCGATCACACCGTATATCGACTGTGATCGCACATCGACCAGTCACCATGCACGCAACAAATGAACTGCACACATCCCCACAAATACGTGAAAACTTGATTACTCTGACATTACCATAAAATCCTTGCAACTGCACAAACCTTGCTCTGCTAAATGCAAGATCCATAACGAACAAAACTTATTTCATTACCAATTATATCCATGAACATGATCTTGACATCATCGCGCTTACAGACTGTAACGGTATTGCTTGTATCTATGTGTTATATACAAACAACACGTCGAGAGAATATGTTTAATACGCTGCTATCTGGTTACACAGCTACACTGATCTAAATCCTAGGCTAGACTGATTCACTACACTGGCAGCGCCCACTACCACTATATGCTAATTAGATGGCACAACTTCAAACATGCTGTGATCACACGTCTATTAAAGAAACCAAACCTTGATTCAGACTCTATGAACATCTACCGGCCTATATCGAATTTGTCATTTGTTTCAAAGTTACTGGAGCACCACATAGCAGTCCAACTTCGCCAGCATCTAGGCAACAACAATTTGATGGACATTTTCCAAAGTGCATACAGACATCACAGCATTGAGACAGCACCAGTGCGCATTCAGAATGACCATCTCCTTTCCCTTGACAAAAGGAAAGGTGTGTTGACAGTGCTGCTTGATATGAGTGTGGCGTTTGATACTGTTGACCACTCGATGTTAATCAACCACCTACGCAGCACAGGCATTGAAGGCAGTGCACTGAAATGGCTGGAGTCATACCTGTCCAACCGAACTCAGTCAGTGTGCATTAGTGGCCACAACTCACATAGAACATTGATCGAGTCTGTCATCCCACAAGGGTCTGTGCTGGGCCTAATCCTCTTCTCCATCTACACTCTGCCATTGGGTGCTTTCTTCAGAAGGCACAAGCTGCAATACCATCTTTATGCAGATGACACCCAACTGTGTGTTGACCTGAGTGGAACGCGGGATAGAGAAGCTGCTGATGCGCGTGACCACATGCATCGAAGAAGCGAAGCAGTGGATGTCAGACCACAATCTACTGCTGAACGAAAACAAGACCAAGGCAATTATCATCACGGCACCAAATCGTAAATGCATGACGTTTCGTGTGTTAGTGTATGCGGATGTAACATTGTTCCGTCACTGACAAAAGCACCAGCACATAACACCTGTGCTAGTCAAACTGCACTGGCTTCCAGTTCGCTGGCGTATCCAGTACAAACTGCTGGTCCTTGTTTTCACGGCTTTTCTTGTTCCAGCGTATATCCAAGATCTTATAACACTGTGTACGCCCACCCACAACCTCCGATCTGCTGATCTACATTTGCTTGTATTCCCGCACTACAACTTAGAGGGCTATGGCAGACGAGCTTTCTCCATGTCTGGACCTACGCTCTGGAACGCTCTGCCAATAAATGTTCGTCAAATAAATTCAAAATTTGCCTTAAAACTTACCTGTTTAAGCAGGCGTACCTCGACTGAGGAACTGTGTTGTAGGACACTTTTTATGAACATGTATTTAATCAATTAATTAATTTTTATTATATATATATATTTTAGTTACATTATATATACAATCTTGTAAATCTTAATATTATATTTACCAGCATCTTTATATGTATATATTGATTTACATATGTTTCCATGTACGTTTTATAATCTGTGGGCTATAGAAATGCTAGTAATAAACTGTTTTATGTTTAATAAACATTAGTTACATTATTTTCTAATACAAAAAACTAATACTAGAGATATTTTCATTCTAGATATTCTGAATATAAAATGTTCAATATGTATCAAATAGTCACGATTATCAAAAGTACATAACAAGCCATTAGTGGTTGACCCACCTGGTACTCTGGCTTGCCCTGTAGGTCTGTGATGAGTTGTGTCAGCAGGTCGTTGAGAGCGTGCTGTGGGTGGCGACACTCCTCTAGACTGCGAGGGTGATCCATCACAAGGTTCACAAGGGCCCTCACCAGGTGTTCGTGGTACGGAGCCTGCTCACACCGCAGCAGGTTCACCAGTTGCTCTATCATTCCCATGTCACACAATGTATCTGAGAACACACCAGGACAGACACATTCCTTTAGTTGCACAAATCATGTCAATGATACTGTAGACTCTCACTACATAAACTCCTCGGCTCATCAACATATGCTTAAAAGAAACATTTGGAAATCTGGTTCTGGCCTGCCCTGTGTTTACGTACCCATGGATATGAGGAACATCTGATATATGGAACAGTTTGACCAGATCCCAATATGTTCCTTGTAGCAAGAGTTCAATGTATATCAAAAATAACAGATCAGAACCATGAATACATTATTGGCATATTAATTGAAAACAAACTATTGAACCTTTGGTTACTTTTTAAATGGCAGTATAACATTAACTGGCTTGTAATCACTAACACATTGGCATAATAGCAGCAATTTTTATAAAGCTAACTTTAGAAGCCAGCAAAACAACAACCAAAGTATTTTGAAGACATTAATTTTTTTAACAATGATTCTGTTGAAAAATGCAACATGATAAGCAATGTCAAAAGATGAGAACTACGTTTGTGCAAGAAGAAATGAGAAGAACCTTTGTGTTTTGTATCAGACAGCACAATGTTGGCAAGAAGAAATGCAGCTTTCACTTGTAGTTTCTCCTCGTCTGACTGCATGGCTCGCATGAGCACAGAGAAGCCATCCACTGACACAAAGGCTTCTTCACCTTCTGGGAACTGACGCACCAAACCTGTAACATTCATTTATCATGAAAGCAAATCTAAGAATATTATTTCAGACTAACTATTTTTAATATATCTAAGTTATATTAAATAATTATTATGTGAAACAAAGGTATGAACGTAGTCACTTGCTATGTAGTAATACTGTATCATACAATAACAATGAACGCAATACTCAACATAAAAGGATTAAAAACAAAATATCTCGACTGATATGTGTATATATATATATATATATACACATATCAGTCGAGATATTTTGTATATATATATATATGAATGCATGTTTCTAGTTATCTTACTTGGAGAAGATCACTTCATCAATATGAACCTTCATGTTTTTACATAAATAATCATTCAGATTCTTTAGTTGTTTCCCACTTCAAATCTATGCATCCTTAGTGTGATTGTATACATGAACAGAGTGTGTCAATATGTGACTTGTGCAAAAGACTGTAGCTATATGAGCATGTGCACAAGTCACTGGCATCCATCAAAAATGGTGCAAATGCCAACCGTTGTATGTAATGTTCCGAATAAACAATTCAATAGTGCAAGACAACAGCATATTGAAACACAGAGTGCATTATGATGTTGGTTCAGTGTGTGTGCCACTTACAGGAGACAGCGTACAGAGCCTTCACCCGAACCAACATGCTGGCATCAGAGTCTACCGTCTGCATGAGAAGAGGCAGGAGGTTGGCCTCCAGTGCCTTCTGTTGGCAGTAAGGGTTGTTTTGTATGACTGTTGCGATGAGTTGTGCGGCTCGCCAGCGGATGTCTGCATGCTCCCTTCGCAGCAGCCCTTCTATCATACCATAGGCTCCCATCTTGTGGAAGTCTGGGGACAAGAAACGGACACATTAAGGTAGCGGGGGCTGATATCGTGTCAGTTTATTTTACTTTTTTCTTCATAGAACATTAGTAGGTGTCAGTATGAATACGTGTACTATAAAAAACATGGCACTAGCGCCATATGTCACCAATCCGTCCTTTAAAAACTAGTAATTTTAGTGTGTTTGTGGAAAGTCCCTTTTCAGATTCTTGGAAACTGATGATGTTTCCATAGTGGTGATCATGTGCGCATCAGGCCAATTCAAACATTACGCAAAGATAAATTTGTTCACCGTGAATGCAGATCATATAGTCAGGTTATTCTCATGCCGCTATGCTGCTGTATTATAATTTTTTTTACATAAATGCATCACTGTTAAATCACCAAATACTGGTGCTAATTTTGTTTATTCTGTGACAACGCCTGACCTCCACTGCCAGTTGCAATGACACGTGACTGACCCCAATGGGTGTTAATCAATCTTCAATTCTTGTCTACCACAACAAGTTCAACACGTGGCCCTTCATAACACGATATCATTAGACATTTGTCATTACAAATACATATTATAGGGCCAACTTGGCAGGTAAACCTTTGGGGGAATCTGTCAAAGTGTCTGTCAAATTGTATTGAAATAAGCCACCTGCCAGTGAAAAAGTCACATTTCTAAGCAAAAAAAACATGCATCTGGTGACATTTGTATTTATCAGTAACAACCAGGAAGTATTACTTAATGTAACTTTTTATGAAAACTACAATACTTACAAAGCTATAACTTGGCATATGAACTCAACTTGTGTTTATGCAAAATTGCACAGGATGGTTTTATGTTTGGTGAAGGAGTCATGCCAAAAATGCAGTATGACTATGGATTGTGGCTGTATTTAAACATTGTAGCAAATTTTTATAAAGCTGTTGCAAACATAATATGCATTTGTTTACAAAAAACCCATACAAATGTCAATAACACATTTGTACTTACAAACATACACATTTTTCTTTCAGGGAGTTTCTCAAATTGAAATAAAATGCCATTTTAGGGTAATTTTTTACATATTTTTAATTGTCTTTAAGAGCATGGAAATGTCACTAAACAACCTAGAAACTTAATTATTTTTGGACTAGAGTATTGCTTGCTGTTTTAGGCAGAGTCTGGTAAAAAAATGTTAGTCTATCTTCAACATTTTTATAGAAATTATTAATTCATAACAAGAATGTCTTTGCCACCGGAACCACCTTAAAAGAAATAAAAATAAGGCATTAGCTAAAATCCTTTTTCCATGTGTACACAAAGTTTAACATTGTATGTAACATTTGACAACATTAAACATATACAGAAAAATACATTTGTAGCATAAATTCGATTTTAAGCCCGTCTGTGAAGTGATTCCCGTGGAAAATTAAATTTTAATGAGCTAGGCGATCACGTGGTATCGTGACGTCACTTATGACACACACTCACTAACACTAACAACACACACAATCACTAACACTCACAAACACTAGTCATCATTAGAGGAACAAACATTTAATTTACGGTTTCATATGAATCAAATTTTATTCAAAACAATGAATGTGAATGGGCCTACAAGTCGACTAGGTTTCGCCGAGCTTGGCTTTGGGCTCGTTTTCAGAATAATTATATCGAATGCAACCAACGGGAGATAATCTACACCAATAAACATACGTAGCAAACATATATTGTATCCAGCTACAGAAAGTAACGTGTATAATCTCATAATATCACTAGAATATCGATATATGAAGGAGTTGTACAATTTATCATAACAACTTAAATCAGTCAGAGAATTTTGGCTGGTCCCGCTAGCTCAGTGGGTAGGCACGTTGGTTATTTTTTGTTTATTTTACAATCAGGTGACGCCGGTTCAATCCTGACAGCATGCAACCATTCTTTACACTTTTTTTTAATGTTTTCATGAAGTAATATAAACAAAATAATAAACTGTAATGCACTGTTTGTAAATATTTTTTATATTTTTGTAGTAATTATTTATTCGCCACAAAAATTAAAATATGGTCATTATATATAAAACGATGTTTCTAAATTGTATTTATCCAGACAGATCACAATCTGTTTTCACATATATAATTACATATATTACCGTACAATATATTTACAATTAATAAATTATATATCCATTACATATTATATTTGTTTGGATAAATAAAATTTAGAAACATCGTTATATAATGACCATATTTTCATTTTTGTGGCGAATAAATAATTACTACAAAAATATAAATTATTTACAAACAGTGCATTATAGTATAAAATAATCTTGTTTATATTACTTCGTGAAAACATAAACAAAAAAAGTGTAAAGAAAATCAATGGTTTGCATGCTGTCAGGATTGAAGCGGCGTCGCCCGATTGTAAAATAAACG
Source organism: Escarpia spicata (assembly GCA_963995525.1). Lineage (NCBI taxonomy): Eukaryota > Metazoa > Annelida > Polychaeta > Sabellida > Siboglinidae > Escarpia > Escarpia spicata. The sequence continues at coordinate 27,309,326 of OZ023212.1, forward strand.
ATAAGTAACCAACGAGGCTACCCACTGAGCTAGCGGGACCAGCGGAAATTATCTGACTGATTTAAGTTGTTATGATAAATTGTACAACTCCTTCATATATCAATATTCTAGTGATATTATGAGATTATACACATTACTTTCTGAAGCTGGATACAATATCTGTTTGCTATGTATGTTTATTGGTGTAGATTATCTCCCGTTGGTTGCATTCGATATAATTATTCTGAAAATTAGCCCAAGCTCGGCGAAACCTAGTCGACTAGTAGGCCCATTCGCATTCGTTGTTTTGAATAAAATTCGATTCATGTGGAACCGTAAGATAACTGCTTGTTCCTCTATGATGACTAGTGTTTGTATTATGTCAGAATATTGCACAATAACTCGCTCTGATGCTCGTTTCGACCCAAAAGGTATACTTGTAAACATGCTCTGAATGCATGGAAAGGGTCGGCCTGATGCGAGTTTGAGTCATAAGTGAGGTCACATCTCAGCATCCCGAAAAGTGCGCCTAAAAATGTGCATATACGAAAATGTCCGGATGCACAGCATAAAATGTGGAATTTCTAATTCATTGAATTTTTTATTTATTTTTGGCTTGGTGGACGTGGAAATAGATAGCAGGATGTAATATAACATGAATTCAAGCAATAGATGTTTTTATTCCCTTTAAAACTACCTGTTTATAATTCATAAATATTACTAACACAAGTAATGAGACAAAATGAGGCATAGACGATGAGGTTGAAGGCCCATGAGACAGAAGAAGACATGACATGAAACTCACCCATGGCGAGGTTGATGGCCCGTGAGACAGGAGACAGACATGAGACTCACCCATGGCGAGGTTGCTGGCCCATGAGACAGGAGGAGACAGACATGAGACTCACCCATGACGAGGTTGATGGCCTGTGAGACAGGAGGAGACAGACATGAGACTCACCCATGGCGAGGTCGATGTTCTCACACAGAGCCTGTGTGTCATCCAGCAAGTCAGTGTGTCGCTGGATGTCGGCCTCACTCTCACACGGTTGCTGTAGCTGCTTGATGTTCTCAGCCATGCGTTTCACGGGGTCGTTGTCTGCCAGACTTGCAAACACTTCCTGCAGCCACTTCTTTGTCTGAACACACACCAGACACACCACACTCTTACTAAAAGTCTTACACTTCTCTCACCATATACATATTATCAGAATGCATTTTGTAATTTCACAATGGGTGACCTATGCATCTGCCATAACTGTGATCAGATGACTTGTGGCACAGCCAACTTGGCAAACATGATTAAATCCCCTTGAAATCTGGTAGAAGATTGGACAACAGTAAATTAATTGAACTTCTACTGATACACACACACAAATTAGTAGTTTTACAGTATGTAGGAAATTTTTTGGTTTCCAGTTTAAACATTGGTCTGTGCTTGAAACCTCTTTATTTTGCCCACAAATGGCTTTAAAGACTAAGTGAAATGAAATGTTAAATGTCATTGAAACTTTGTATACATAAAGTTAATTCTCTTGTCAAGTAATGTGCCAAATATGAAGCCTGTTCATAGTGAATTCATGTCACTAAGCCCGCTCAAATGTGGTCATTTGCAGTGTCACAACCTGTCAGATGTTGCCGACGTCACCACAGGCAGGGCCGCTGAGCGTGCCCTATCCTTTAGCATGGTTAGCGGCTGTATGGATTGTTGTTTCAGACTGTACATGAAATTGCAATCGCAGAATTTACTATTTTTTATATTACTATAAAGATAATATTCTTATCTACAAGTTTCTTGCTAGATGTACATAGGAATTGTGTTAACTTTTTGAGTTATTGCAGTTTGAACATGCAAATGCTCAACCTTGCATTATATCTGCTGCCACGTATATATTGCAGACTTTAGCATTCGCGATGTTCAAACGGCAATAACTCAAAAACTAAAAACTAATCCTGGGTACATCCAATGACAAACTTGTAGATAAGATTATTATCTTTATAGTGATATCAAAAAATTTAAAATCCCATTGCAAATTTGAGCATTCGCAATGTTCAAACGGCAATAACTCAGAGTGTAAACAAATTTTGGGTGAATCCAGCTACACCTTTGTAGTTATTGATAAGTTTATTATCTTTAGTATATAAAAAATTACGTATGGCCTGAAACACCAACCCGCATAGATGCATGCCTCGCTAAATCATAGTGGTGCTACACACCTGGTGATGTCACAACAAACCGACCAGAAAATGTACAGAAAAACGCAACCTTGAAAAGGTTGACGGAGGTGTTTAAAAAATTAACTGAATATCAGGACACTATTTTTAGATTATATTTCATTCAGATTGTGAATAAAAAAGTTTCTTTTCACTTAGTCTTTAAGACTTGTCTGGGCTAATTAATTTTAGTCTCCCAAACCAGGCTGACATCATGTTAATGGTATTAATCAGGGCACCAAACACTGCAATCATTAACTGTGTCATTTTTGCGAACTTGTGATTGTTACTATGACTCAAAAACACTTGGATTCACCGTGAAAGATGAATTTATTGTTGTTTTCAATTGTTAAATATGTACATTCACCATTCCCATTAGGTAACTGAATTGTTCCAAATATTCATGGCTTATTTACTTTTTTGCCTCACTTTATACTTAATACACACCGTATTCATTCTTTTTAACATACAGTGCGGTTACAAAATATTTTTAAGGTTACAAAAATTCTGTTTCTCAAACCAGTGTGAAAATGACAAAATGGTGGCGCCACATGGTGGAAATGATGTGTCTTTTTTTACTGTCTCTACTGTACTCTGGTATGTGGCGCCACCAGATCGTTCATTTCCTTTTTCAAATAAGGGGTTAGGACACTGTTAGACTTCCTGCTTGGTTACAGATGAAAAAAAGTGCAGTATATTTTTTTGAAATGACTTTTTACAATATTCACTTGCACTGACATAAGTGCATTTGAGTAGTCAGATTTCTAGATGTGATTGTAGAAGCTGTTGACAGTAAAATTGTGTCTTTTTAGCTGATTTTACTAAGCAGAAGGGTATCTGGCAGCAATTTGGCTAGTTGACACTTTAGCTGGATTACTGCCTGCATCCATTTGTAAATATTGACAGGTGTCATATATACAGGCATTTTGCAAGAGCTAGATATATTAGATTTTGATTAAACTCGACCAGCTTGTCAATGAGATGATAATAACAGCAGGTGAGAAGTTTAAGAAACTTTATAGGTCACATTTTCTTATAATCACACAAAACATTAACATGGTCGCCAATGGGAAAACTGACAGTGTGCTGACCCCATAAACACAGCACTATTGACACGCGTGTCACTCTAAATTAGAAAACACATTCATCTTTGTCAATTATTTATGGTTACCACATATTAAAACTATTTCTCGTTAAAGTGATAAGTTAGGAGTGGACAGCAGAAGACAAAACGATCTGCATGACAGTGGTGCTAAGGCACGGACAATGTCAGAGAGCAGGCCATGCCATCTTTTGCATACATTCAAGATTAGTTCAGGCGGGATGAGACACGTCTACGTAACTGAAACTAACTGGAAGTGATTTATACATTCATGTGATGGTGATTTTGTGGTCAAAGAGATACTGAAACTTTGCAATGGCTGTGGATGCAGGTGGAACTTTCTTTCTGATAATGTCAATGGTTGACATGGAATTACAATAAATGATGAATCCAGAGATCAGTTTTTGTCACATAACCGACATCAGATCTTGCTGGAAAAGGGAGGTTTATGCTAATTAGGGCATGTATGCTAAAAAGAACAAATACGGTATATATACCAGAGAAATGGTGCTTTACGTGGGAGGTAAATGTAAGAGAGAGACAAATGCTGCATAGAGCCACTCCAAGTTGGCACAAGCAACTGCACCACCAGCAGTAGATCTCCCCCCACATGGCATATAACAGCAGCAGGAGATCCCCCCACATGGCGTATAACAGCAGCAGGAGATCTCCCCCCACATGGCGTATAACAGCAGCAGGAGATCTCCCCCCACATGGCATATAACAGCAGCAGGAGATCTCACCCCACATGGCGTATAACAGCAGCAGGAGATCTCACCCAACATGGCGTATAACTGCAGCAGGAGATCTCCCCCCACATGGCATATAACAGCAGCAGGAGATCTCACCCCACATGGCATATAACAGCAGCAGGAGATCCCCCCACATGGCGTATAACAGCAGCAGGAGATCTCCCCCCACATGGCATATAACAGCAGCAGGAGATCTCCCCCCACATGGCGTATAACAGCAGCAGGAGATCTCACCCAACATGGCGTATAACTGTAGCAGGAGATCTCCCCCCACATGGCATATAACAGCAGCAGGAGATCTCACCCCACATGGCGTATAACAGCAGCAGGAGATCTCACCCAACATGGCATATAACATCAGCAAGAGATCTCCCCCCACATGGCGTATAACTGCAGCAGATCTCCCCCCACATGGCATATAACAGCAGCAGGAGATCTCACCCCACATGGTGTATAACATCAGCAGGAGATCCCTCCCACATGGCGTATAACAGCAGCAGGAGATCTCACCCCACATGACGTATAACAGCAGCAGGCAATCTCCCCCCACATGGCATATAACAGCAGCAGGAGATCTCACCCCACATGGCGTATAACATCAGCAGGAGATCCCCCCCACATGGCGTATAACAGCAGCAGGAGATCTCACCCCACATGGCGTATAACAGCAGCAGGCGATCTCCCCCCACATGGCATATAACAGCAGCGGGAGATCTCACCCCACATGGCGTATAACATCAGCAGGAGATCCCCCCCACATGGCGTATAACAGCAGCAGGAGATTTCACCCCACATGGCGTATAACAGCAGCAGGAGATCTCACCCCACATGGCATATAACTGCAGCAGGAGATCTCACCCAACATGGCGTATAACAGCAGCAGGAGATCTCACCCCACATGGCGTATAACAGCAGCAGGAGATCTCACCCCACATGGCGTATAACAGCAGCAGGAGATCTCACCCCACATGGCGTATAACAGCAGCAGGAGATCTCACCCAACATGGCGTATAACAGCAGCAGCAGATCTCCCCCCACATGGCATATAACAGCAGCAGGAGATCTCACCCCACATGGCGTATAACAGCAGCAGGTTTTGTCAAGGCATAATGAATGTTGTTTGAAAGCGGAAGTCAGGAATTGTTTTAATAGCCAAAGAGTGGGAGATATGCTGCCAGATCGGGAGACATACGTGTGGGTACTCACTACAGTCATCACAACTCACCTCTTCATCCATCGGTGCAGGGCGGCTGGATGCATCCTCACTTGCAGTATTCTCTATGCAAAACTTCAGCATCCCTTTCCAGTTTCCTGGCATATTACCTTTGTTTTCATCATCACCCGCTCCTGCCATCTGTCAACATAACACAATATACAGGTACTCTCATCACCGGCTCCAGTCATCTGTCAACACAATGTACAGGTACTCTCATCACCTGCTCCAGTCATCTGTCAACACAATGTATAGGTACTCTCATCACCTGCTCATGCCATCTGTCAACACAATGTATAGATACTCTCATCACCCGCCCCAATCATCTGTCAACACAATGTACAGGTACTTTCATCACCTGCTCCAGTCATCTGTCAACACAATGTACAGGTACTCTCATCACCCACTCCAGTCATCTCAACACAAAGTACAGGTACTCTCATCACCCAGTCCAGTCATCTGTCAACACAATGTACAGGTACTCTCATCACCTACTCCAGTCATCTGTCAACACAATGTATAAGTACTCTCATCACCTGTTCCAGTCACCTGTCAACACAATGTGCAGGTACTCTCATCACCCATTTCAGCCATCTGTCAACACAATGTACAGGTACTTTCATCACCCACTCCAGTCATCTGTCAACACAACATAATGTACAGGTAGGGATGTCAACAGACGGCACCGCTAATTCAGTCGGACGAGAATCCGTTAAGATTTTGGCGACTTTCAACTTGTTTCCATGTAACAACGCATTGGTCATAAATTTTGTTTCTTTTGATTAAAATTACATTAACATCATTAGTATTTTTTGGATTATTAATTTCACTGCAACTTGAAACGGTTATTACATAAGCGTGTTTTGAAGCTAGTACCCATTGGGCGATTTGTGTCCGATCGTTTTGACGCAGCCCGGCTTCGCATTTAGGGGTACTCACGTCCAAAAAAAATGGGCACGAGCTCAATATCTGACATATTAATGTGATACATCAAATTAAAGGTAATATTAGTCAATTGTTTACATTTAGAACGACACTGTAGGGAGTTTAGTGTAACGTTGTGAAAAAATACACTGAAAACAACTGATGTTTCGTTCCCATACTTGTGAAAACGTAAGTTTGATATCGTTTGGCCAAGATAATCTACTCCATTTTTACTTTTAAAATAAGTAAAGAAAAACACCATTGTTGGTCCAGCTCATGTGCCCCTAGACCTTAGAAGACACCCACCCTCCAATTTCGAACATTCGGATGTTTCCGTGAGCGTTTGTCAGTATTACATGATGATCAGCAGAGGGCAGCATCATATCACAGGTTTTCGTTTAAGGGTACACATTTCCACAAAAATGTGTACGTGAGACCACCATTCCACACTTTTTTAAATTGAATTGTTTTGCTAACAGTTTCTTGTAACATTATGTAATAATATAATAAATGTGTTCTGACATGTTCTGTTTTAGCAGAATCATTTATACAGGTATAGTAGACCTGTACTACAATTTCTCGTCTTTAAATCATAATACATATGATTCAGTATTCTTGCCACAGAGTATGATTCTACTAAATAAAAATGTTTATGCAAGCACCAACACAAGTCATGAATAGTGATGAAAGAAGGCCAAATGAATGACGTTTATTAAGAGATTAAGTTAGAGAGAGAAATGTGGGCTCTACATCCCAAGGCCAGGCCTGTGACTGAGCCCATACTAGTCTCCTGTCCCTCAGGTTGACAGAGCCCACATTTCAGCATATACCACATTAGCAGTATTGTTATAGATATATACATCATTACTACTGTAATCACAGTAGACCTTAGGCACCGTACCGTACTAACCAAGCACACCATTCATTCACCTAACTATAATCCCAACTACCTGCTGAAGAGTTACATTGTATCAAGATTTAGCCTAAACCTATAAGTGGGGCCACTACGCCCCACTTACTAAAACCACCGGTGGAAGAGAAGCGAGCTGTCTCGGCGTCAAAACCCCGTGAACATTGTCCACCTGCACTAAGAAAACGGGGAAAGCTTTGAGATTTGCTATCAACCCCTCTTCCACCAATGAGGTACATGGTATGTCCCTAACGCTATCAAAAATTTGGGAGGGATGGGAGGGCCAAAATTTGTTGATGCGACCATTCCGTCTGCTTTCACAAAACGAAGTGACCAAGAGCTCGTTGTAATCTGTGACTGCGCGCCACTACCGCGCGGTGATTGGCTCCTTGCGTCAGAGACAACGAGGTAATTAGCATAATAATTAGCATCAGACATTAGGCTAATCATCACTTGTCCTGCGTTGTTGCCAGCACAAAAACCCATATGCAGCACGGTGCCGTGGCCGCATATTCTCATTTATGCAAGCACCAACACAAGTCATGAATAGTGATGAAAGAAGGCCAAATGAATGACGTTTATTAAGAGATTAAGTTAGAGAGAGAAATGTGGGCTCTACATCCCAAGGCCAGGCCTGTGACTGAGCCCATACTAGTCTCCTGTCCCTCAGGTTGACAGAGCCCACATTTTGGCATATACCACATTAGCAGTATTGTTATAGATATATACAACATCATTACTACTGTAATCACAGTAGACCTTAGGCACCGTACCGGAAGCTCAGCAATAAAAGAGTAACTGTTTGTCGACGGGACACAATATTAAAACAACGGGTAATGGTCGGAATGCACCTCTGCCTGAATGCACCAGTCGCAATGCTCCAACCGCGTGGTCGCAATGCCCCAACCGCCTGGTCGCAATGCCCCAACCGCCTGGTCGCAATGCTCCAATGAGGTGGTCGCAATGCACCATTTTTGGTCGGAATGCCCCATTTTGGTGATAACGACCTGGTCGCAATGCTCCAATGGTTTGGCGCAATGCACCTCTTATATGGTATAGCTATATATTATAAAACATTATAATTTCTCTGTTTGTTTGTTTGTTTATTTGTACGTTTGTTTTCCCTGGGTAAGTCGGCTAGTATAATGACTTCTTTAAGTATCGCCCACGCGACTTTGCGTATATTACTTTATATATACATGGGTAGTGATATATGTACATGGACTTTGCTTGAAATTGTAACTACATCATACTGTTAATAGTGTGTCATAGTTAAAATATATATAACTTATTGTGAATTAGGTGATAAAAGAACGGAACTTGGTAAATATGTAGAATAGTTCGTAGTTATGTAATAGTTCATTTTTATAAAGACGTCCATGATGTATACATGTATATTTATAATGTTATTATTATTACTAGATCGTTGCACGTATTTGAACTGATTCGTTCTCTACACATAAAATATAAGAACACAGATGGATTGTTTTCAAAGACAATCTAGCCATCTCCTCATTAGTAATGAATGCACCAATCGAATACCTGCTATCATCTGCGTGGCGTGAACGGAGATGAAGGAAATTGAGAAGAAAGCACAGACACTCAAAAGCACTTGTAGCGTTGACCAATCTTCACAAATCCACATCACAAAGGGGTCGCCAACTGGTGTGATATCCAGTGTTTACACAAACTGTGACTACACTACACACATTTTTAGAGAAGAAGAGTATCAACAAATATTTGTGCTACGCTACTTAATTGAACATTAGTTACTATTATTGTTGATACATAGTACATCTTTGATCTATTATAACAACTTAATCCACACGCTACACGTGCAGTTATTATTACGTTGTTTACACAGTTATTCTGAGGAATTGAATGTCATGTCACCGTCTGTTACACTTGTTTGATTATGTTTGTATGTATGATTTACACAATTCTATCTGTATATCTGCCTGCCTGCCTGCCTGCCTGCCTGCCTGCCTGCCTGCCTGCCTGCCTGCCTGCCTGCCTGCCTGCCTGCCTGCCTGCCTGCCTGCCTGCCTGCCTGCCTGCCTGCCTGCCTGCCTGCCTGCCTGCCTGCCTGCCTGCCTGCCTGCCTGCCTGCCTGCCTGCCTATATATCTATTTTCTTGTTATTCAGAATGTAACTACAATATACTAACACAAATCTGACACGCAAGATCTGCTCAGTGCCTAACTTCTATTCAAACCATTCAAGGAGGACTTAGTAAGAACTGGATTACCCAGGTAGGCCTTCATGTCATCAAAGTCAAACGGAAGCCAACTTCAGCTAGATGCTGCTAATGTGGGACATGTTGTTTCAACGCACTTTGTATATTGCTGTTATTCAAACAAAAGGTATGTTCCATGAAACAATACACGGATATTAAGCCAATTGCCTCCAAATCAAAGACCAGACAACTTGCAACAATCTGCTCAATAAAACAAAGCAGGAGCAGAGAAACCAATTACACAACCCTCTAAATATTATTGACACACACACAGGCCACTATTGTCACTGTTGTTGTTGTCAGCTTGTCACATTAAAATTCAAAGGTCATTATTTCAGTGTAATTTAATAATGAATGTCTACACTTGTATAAGAAGATATAACGTTCAACTATTTCTAGAAAATCAAAACTAAAACTTCCTCGAAACAATATAATAACTATAATGCAGTAATTTGTTATTAGAGTCTCACTCCGTGTATTGATTAATTAATCATTTATATTTTCACTCGGCAACATACTTAATTTACACTATTTTTGATGGCTGAGCCATTCATTCATCATTTATATCATACAACATGTGTACAGAGGACAAATTAAAATAGAAAAATTATTGTTTTTTTAATTATAAAAAACAATACAAAAATGTGAACATGCATTAAAACATAAAACACATAACTACGATATATATATATATATATATATATGTATATATATATGTATATATATATATATATATATATAAATATATATATGTATATATATATATATATAAATATATATATATATATGTATATATATATATATATATATATATAAATCGAAAATAGTATATATATACCTTTATTATTTTATTTAATATCGTATGTATTATATATATATATATGTGTGTGTGTATTATATATATATATATATATGTGTGTGTGTATTATATATATATATATATATACAGGGCTGTATATATGTATGTATATATATATATATATAATACATATACGATATCAACCATAACATAATAAAGGTATATATATGTAGTCCCCCCCCCCCCCCCGTCTTCAACCCGCTGTCCAAACCAACATAAATTATGTCGTTGATGTCCAAAGCTTTATTTCAATGTACTGTGTACAATCTTTTTGGTACACTGCCATTATTCAAACAAACCGACATGCTCAATAAAACAATGCCAGAGTAGCTAGCCAATTACTATGGGCACACATACAAAACAACCAACATAAAAGATCTGCTCAACGCATGATCAGATTTTAACAAGATTTAACAAGATTGCCACCCATAGAATTAACTCTAGGTAGCAGGTGGACAAGGAAGCCCTTGGCTTATCGAGAGTCCGACCCTTTTATCTATGTGTATCCCGCCCGTCTGAGGTATGTGTCGATTTTATTTTTAAACATATTCACGCTACTAGCACCCACACAATCAGCAGGTAATCTGTTCCATTCATTTACAGTCCTTTGTGAAAATGAAAACTTTCTTATATCCAATCTACTCTGCTCCTTAGCTAATGCAAGATCATGTCCTCTAGTCCTTCTATCTTTCTTAACTGAGAAAAACATATTTCTATCAATATTTTCATAACCCTTCAATATTTTAAACACTTCTATCTTATCTCCTCTCAATCTCCTGGTCTCTAGTGTTGTTAAACCGCATTTTTTTGGGCGTATTTCGTAACTAAGATCCCTCAGATTTTGTATCATTTTAGTTGCTCTCCTCTGCACTCTTTCTAGCATATCTATGTCCTTCCTGCGATATGGCCTCCACACTTGAATACAATATTCTAAATGAGGCCTAACTATTGTTTTGTACAGCGGTATTATTAGCTCTTTTTCCTTATATGTTATGTTTAATAGGATGCCTATTAGGCTATTACTACATGACTTCTACACATCAAAGCCGGACAATGTAATCGATATTTCATGATAGGTTATGTAATACAATCATACACGTGTATACGAAGACAAAACATAGTTTACTTTCAAGGATGTACAGAAAGTCAACGAAACATGTTATTTCTATATTAATTATGCATTTAATGTTTTAGTATATACAATTGTATTATCTATATATGCATAGGTTTAACAATATTACAATCAGTGGGGCGTTCCGACCAAAAAAGTGGTGCATTGCGACCAGACCGTTGGAGCATTGTCATCCGACATCTGTCAACACAATCATGTGACAACGTGCAGGTACTCAATCAGTCAATGTGTGTGTGTGTGTGTGTGTGTGTGTGTGTGTGTGTGTGTGTGTGTGTGTGTGTGTGTGTGTGTGTGTGTGTGTGTGTGTCACTATGTGTTGTGTGATGGTGGTGTTTGCACGTGTGTGTGTTGTGAGGTGTTAGATGGCTCTATCATGTCTATGTGGTCGTTTTAATAGTTAGGTAAGAAATTACAATTTACATGACCAGTCACTGACTGGCACATGCTCTTACAAAGGGTATATGATAACGCATGTTCTTACCGTAATGCTTCACTATGCTGGGAACCGTAACAAACTAGGTTTGTGGGCGATATTTGGGCATCATTCTAGAAACGGAAGCGGGGAATTGTGGTATATGTGTCCTGAAATCCGGTAAAGCTAGAAACAAACATAATTTAATCAATACAGTGCGTTGATGGGGAGATTGGGTTAATGAAACTAATCGATGTATTTAAATATGAACATAAATATTACAAGAGTTCATATAATAAAATTTATTTAAACTCCATTATTTAAATTCGAAACTAACATTTTATGCACGATGCACTCCGGTCGTACATTTATTGTAGCAACAAGAATCATGGCGGATTCTGAACAAGTAACTTGATAATTTTATAGATAATATTACTTTTATAGTAATTTATTTTTGTATGCAAATTATATTTATTCGTAATTACAGATCATGGCCAAAGTAACATCAACAGCCTTTCGTAAATCAACGTAATTTAAAATTAGTTAGAATATTTCGTGGTGAGCGATATTAGGAAATGTTTCAGACGCCTCTAATTCTAATTAATTACATCGGAAGGAGCCATTATTGGCTATGGTTTACGACTGGGTGGGTGCGTATGGTGTTATTGAGTGTTTGGGCCGCAGGGTAGGCGACTGAAATCGTTTATGGTCTCAGCTTGGACCTGCGACTCGTTTAGTTTATTCCAGTCTACACTACAGACAGTACAGTCTAGTCTTTAAGTATGAGTTTTATAATTGGTCGGTGTGGGATGCAGGTACTGTATAGCACTTGGTGTTATTGGTTGTTAGGTGTTGTACAAAGTTTGAAGATACATGATCTGGGAAATGTTTGTGTTGTCTTTTATTTATTCTTTGGGGCCAGAAGTATGTTTCTGCGAGGATGGCTGGGATAGATCCCTCAGCTATTTTGTACTCTAATTTAAGTCATAGGTCCCGATGTCTGCTTTGTAGGGTATTGGGTTTTAGGTCTATTAATATGTTTGTGATCGATCCTTCTTTTCTGGAGTGGTAGTCGCCAGTAATGAAACAAGCAGTGCAGTGTTGGATATGCTCTAGTTTATCTATGTCCCCCGGATGGTATGGGTCCCACACTATGGCTCCGTACTCTAAGGCAACGCACACAAGGGCAATATATGCGGTCCATTTGGTGTTTATAGGACAGTGTCGTATGTTACGCCTTAGGAAACCAAGTGTTGCGTTTGCTTTTTTAGTTACTGTTGCGGTGTGGGAGTGCCATTTAAAGTCATTGGAGATAGAGATACCAAAATAGGGGTTGCAGTTTACACGTTCTAGGGTGGCGTTATTTAGGGTGTAGAAATAGTCAGTTTTATGTTTTACACTGAGGATGTAACATTTGTTTGTATTGAAGTTCATACCCCAGGTCTTTGCCCACTTTTGGAGTTGTTTTAGGCTGAGTTGTAGTGCAATGTGATCATTGAATGTTTTGATTTCTCTGTATAGTAGGCAGTTATCTGCAAATAGGCGGACTAGATTGTACTGATGCTGGTAAGTCATTTATATGACAGATGAATAGTAGGGAGGCAAGTTCAGTGCCTTGCGGGATGCTTGATTTGATGGGTACTTCTCTCGAAGTTTCGCCATCTAGCACAACTTTCATGGATCTGTCAGTGAGGAAGTTTTCTAGCCACTTGAACGTGTTTCTGGTTATGCCATAGTGGGATAATTTATGGAGGAGTTTTGTGTGGGGGACTATGTCAAAAGCCTTGCTAAAGTATAATATTGCTATGTGTACTTGAGTTCCAGAGTCTAAAGAAGGGAATATGTCATGCGTGACTTAAATGAACTAAACAAAATATTAACTCCATTGTGGGTTTAGACATCTGTATTTAATAGTACATTTTTTCTAGCAGCAAGTGCAGTGTTTTAGATCTCGTTTGAACTTCTGTTTCTTATGGTGCCCAATTATTAAAGGGGCCCTGTATAGATTGCACTATTCTACGGCAGAAGTATTTTGTTGGCTGATGCTTGGCGTCTGCGGCTCTTTATAGAACAGTCTCGTGCAGGCGATATGTTTGCCGTCGTTAGTTCATGGGAACACAAGACAAGCATGCGCTGAATCTAGTGATTGTGTTGTTGATAAGGATTTATCTATGACATATAATGCATGTTACAAATTAACAACATTAAATAAATAAATCCTTATCAACAACACAAATATTGGCATGCATTACCATTTAACGTAACATTATCATGTACTGTATGAGTTCTATATTTAATTGTGATATAGGATCATTACATGTTTTTAATCTATTAAAAAGATTCAACCAATTGGTGTGATCACATTGTTGTTCAGACTGGAATTTGTTTGCAGATTATACAGACTCAAATAGAGAGGAAGAAAATAAAAAGACAAAATGATGTGGATGAGCTCTATTTGTCAGACAGGTAAAGAATGTTAAAGAACATGCAATATATTTTAATGTTTTGATAAATTGAATCGCACTCAAAACTCATCTGTTCCCTCGTCAATTAGACTAATGAATGAGTAACTGACCTTCATTCCCCTCCATCTCTGCCAGTCTTCCCTGTCAGTCTGACACTGAGTGAGCCTGAGATGATTTGTGAGATGATTTAACTTTTTTTAACTTTTGTAATTTATTTAACTGATTTTAACTTATTTATTTAACCGATATAACTTTTATTACTATGTTTTTATATTGCATGTACAATTGTTTAATATGTTGCTACACTCCAAATGAATTTCCCTCCCAAGGGACAAGAAAGTATTGTGATTCACCGTTACAGATACTGCTTATAATAAATGTACATATTTAGTGTTTTATGAAGTGCATCTAAAGTGTTAGGTGCCTATGTGTTATAGGTATTACGATAATCAGCTCATAATTGTATTACAATTGTAAAATATTAAGTAAAATTACACTGAGTTTTGCAAGAGACTCAGTCCCTGATGCTCACTGTTTACACATTGCATGGCCGAGACCTTAATTAGATGCATCACCACGGTGTCAAGGTCAAAGAAGTTCAAGGCATTTATTGCTGAAGCATCAGAGGCATGTCTCAATATGTAAACTGCGGGGAACTATCAGATTTCACTAGAATAACCCACTTTGAAAATAATTTCTGACTAAACCATAGGCATGATAGTGTTGATTGTAGTTGCATATGGTTAGATTGTATTAACTGTTGTGGCCCAAACAATTGCCCTTCATTTCCCTTTAATCCATGTTTATGGGCAAGGCTAGCGAAAAAGAAACACTTGAAAAAGTGCTGTCGCTGGCCGTTTTCGTGATTGTTTTAGGGGCCTATGTAAAGTGCACACAAATTTCCAACTCCAATAGCTAGAAAACATCATAAGGATTAGAATGATGTATAGTTTTATGTAGCTAACTGTAAAATTTGCAGAATTACGAACGCATGCACGCGGCACAAGTGTGCGTTTTTGCATGTCGCCAGCAACACTGACTACAACCACTGTTCAAATTATTAAATTACTTATTATAAAAGTGCCTCGTGTGTGTTTCCTTTATCTAATGCAAAGTGTAGATTATTTTATGGTATAAATAAATCACCTGCAGTACAAAATTATGTGTATGTGCTCTTGAGTAGCTTGTCACCGAAATCATGCGATTTACGTTACGCTGTTTCCTTTGATTGTTCTCTTTAAATTCACTCCACATGTAGTTGCAAACTCTTACTGAAATCTAATAACATATATATGACCTACTGCAATTATTACAGCTGTTATCTTAATGCGACAGTCACAGGACAAACCTATTAACATTTTCAGTTTTCAACTTTAAGGATTCGATTTACATTATGGCGATATTGAAGAAAGTATGTAGGGGCATGCCAAAAGAAATGCTTCACTGTTATTCAACAGAGGTCACTACCAATACCACAGTATACATTCGCTCCGGCGTTCCTTGAAACAGTGGAGAGAGCTTGAGTCGTGAATTTGCCCAATTTATGTTACACTGAGTTATGTGACACCATTTTCGTTTACGCCAACAAATAATTGTATAAACACATAGCAAACTGCCAAGCAATTTTACCATATCCATGGTTGAGTGACTAGGTAAGTTGTAGCGTTATTGTGAATAAATCATTCAGGATTTTTACCCACTGTAAACTAATAGGAGACTTGAAGCATAACTCACTGAGCTTAATAGAGGAAACATAGCGATAGCAAATAGACTTTGATAAATGTTAAAATGCTTTACATTACGTATTATGTATAGATTGATAAAACCATGTAAAATTCCACGACATGATTAACAACATTATTATTAATATTATGTCAATTTTTGACAAACTTTGATGGCATGGGGCTATGGGCACATGCGTGTGCAGTTTTTGAAGCATTTTTTAGTTCGTCTTTGTAGGAACCATGGCAAAAGCATCAGCTGAACACCAGAAAGCTTAAAGAGATAGAAAAAAGACAACAGATCCACATTACGGAAGAAAGGAGATAGATTGTATTATGAAATATTACATGCCAAGAGACAACCTGTCAAACTCAAAACTGCAGGAAAAGAGAAGAAAGGGACACGTCTACGACAAAACATATTGGAGAAAGCTCAAGGCATTAGCAAGTGCTGCTACACAACCAGAAGTTCGAGAGGTGGCAGAAGAAAATGGCGGGCCATGCGACAGCACAACAACAATCTTGCCCGATATAACGCTTACTGTGAAATTGCCATTTCAAAATTCAAGGAAGAAGAATCGCACTAGCACGATTGCGTCTAGGCAAAACAAGACAATACACCAACAAGAGGTGAAACTTTATGAACTCGAGCAAAGAAACAAGCTGGTGGAAAAGAAACTTAAAACTTCACAGAAAACTGTCCAGAGACTAGAGAACACCAAACTTGCTGGTGAAGATAGTACCAAAAATCAAGGAAATTCTCATGCAACATAATGCCCTTCTTAATGAGGTGGAGAACACACTCGGCAGTTCACAGAAGAAAGCAATTGTCTGCGCTTCACATGAAAGGGTGCAAGGAAAGAAAACCAAGTTTTTATTACCAATGTTCATGGTTATGTTATTAAATAACTTGTTAAGATGATGGCACATGCAATGCAATTTAGTTGTATCTAACAGTGAATAAATAATATACAGTAACTTTGATTATGTCGCAAACAAATGTTGTGTTTTTTTATTTTCCACTTTCTTCCGATTTACGTTATGAAAACATGTCATATGTTTGAAGGAGCAACACATTTCAGTACATTCCATTGTGTCAGTACAATGCTGTCACATATATTGGGAACCTCTATATAAGGCAAATCAATGGTTTGTGCAAAGCATTTTTATTCGTGTGATGGACATTGGAACAACCTGGTATGTGGAACTTCCTCAAAAATGATGGAATGCACAAAATTATTGCATGAAAGTTGGTCAGATAAACAAACACTAAATTATGGTGAACATGAAAATGACATTCTACCAATATTATCAGGTCCTCATGCTCAATAGACATGTGTATCAAATCGGGGAAATAAATTCTTAAAACACTAAAGGTAGGTAATTCATTATGCATCATTGTGTAACATAAATCAGTGGGCGTTTAAAATACTATTACATTTAACAGAAAGAAAGAAAAAATTCTACTTTGAAACAATTTTTTTGTAATAGACATTGTAGAACAGGTGGTCTTTCAAATATATTGTGCCTACAAATTAGATTCTGTAAAACAGTTTTTGATCAGTTGCTCAAGTGAAAGTGTCTTGTTTTCACTGGCCTTGCCCTTATGTTTCCTTATACAATAGTGTTTACATTTGACAAATAGTTATTATTATTTGATTCTGTCTTTGATCCAGCATATTGTGCATTTTCAGTTACAGGCTTTAATAAAACTGACTTTAGAAGTGAACATGTTTGTTTGTAGTTTTACTGATTGCACTGATTTGTTTATTTTCTTTAGTTGGTCTACTTTGCTGCAAATGTGGCTTACTTTGTAATATCAATATATAAATCCACAAGTTTCAAAGTTATAATTTCACTTTTGTTCCAGCAACCTGGTTACAGTGACTGATCTCCATTGCTACAAAAACCTGAAATATCTCTGGTTGAATGGAAATAGAGTAGGTGTCTGTAGTTCACTTGTAATATTGGTTACCTTTACAGTAATGAGTAATCAATGTTTTCACACCAAAAGTGATAGCATGCCATTCAGCAATGACACAAGACTTATTGTATTGTTTAGAACCAGGGTATTTATTGGGTGTTAACATTGAAATAGAATAATTTAGGTATTGGCATGAACTGTTGCTTTGTGAACATAATCATATCTAGTCTAACAATAACATCATGTTTATACTATTATATGAATAAAAACAATGGACTTTCAGTAAATATGAAGCTATTAAGTAATAGTTTGTACAAACAAGTTGGAATATTTGTTGAAGACGTTATGAAACTGTAATGTAGGAGTGTGGTGTGTGGTGATATTAATGCTATGATTTAAACATTTATTCCCACAAATGTGTTCAGTCTCTTCAATCAACTTTAACATTTTGTGTTCACAGTTTAATTAATTTGTTTATCTATAAGTTACCTTGATTTATAAAATAAAATACTAAAATTGTGACATGCAATGCCATATTTGCAAGTTGTCCCACATTTGAGCTCTTGTAATATTGAATAATGGCATAATGATGTGTCTGATGTGTAACATGGTGACTTTCCTTTGCAACCAGCTGCGATATGTGCCATTCTTGAGGCACAACATTCACCTTCGAGAACTCTACCTGAATGACAACAGACTCGATGATGTTAAAGGCGTGTTGAAAAACCTGAAGTCACTCGAAACATTGCTATTACATAACAACCAGCTGGAGAAGTTGGACACTATGGTTCATGAGATGAGTCATATGCAATGTTTACGAACTCTCAGTACGTATTTCACCAATACAATTTAATTTCATTAATTTGCCTGGTTCGTTTACGTTGTGCTTTTGTTTTTATATGCTTTGTTTTTAGTATCCTTGTCGGTGATGCTGCTCAGCTATACCAATTATAACACTTTATAGGCAATGAAAATTAAATATTACCATAAATATATGCAGTACAAACATGGAATGGATATATTATGAGTTGTGTACAAAAAGCTGACTGCAAAGATGTTGCATTCCGATGCCCACAAATTTGTACTGTGAATTAACTGTAATGCAGTTCCGGGACTTTTTAAGAGAATTTACTGTCAAAATCATTTGTGAGTGTGGAAATATCACAAACCACTTTCTCTCTGTCATTCACAATTTAGTTCAGTACTTGGTTTCTGCGCACGGTTATCTTCTATAAATCTTGTATGACATTAATATGTTCCAACTTTACATTTTAGATTTGTTTGGCAACCCATTAGCCCAAGAGCCTGAATACAGACTATATCTCACTCACCATGTGCCATCTTTGGAGATATTAGACCGTAAAGGTTGGTCTTTAAGTCTTATACTATATGCAGCCTTGTTATGTAAGCAGTAATAGAACAGAGATTAATAGCATTACATATACCCTGTAAATGTATGTACAGAAAGATGTTAGCCATTTAGTGATATATATATATATTGTTTCAATACAATTGTACAATTTTTAGTACAAAAAAATGAATTATTATTATTGGTTGATTATTTAAACACGCAGTGTCAGTGCATACTTTTAGTTAGATTATGTACTAAATGTTGATTTAGGTTTTTGCATAATTAAAGTGTCATATTTTGGGTCACCATCCAACTTTTTAATATAGTTTTAATGAAATTGTTTGTTTCATAAATAACTTTCAGACCAAATATAAATTGTGTTGTACTGTTTGTACCTGAAGAGATTCGTCAGAGTGAGAGGAATCTGAGCAAGAGGCTGTATGAGCAGGAGCAAGGCTTCGTTGGTCAGAAGATAGCGTTTGGTCGGAGGTCTGAAGGTCCTCCATATCTACATTTTCCAGCTTCCCAAAGGATTCCCCAGATTGTGGTCCCAGGTGAACACATTGTTCTATCTTTCATGTGCCACATTTCTCATAGTTACATTATACATGTATAATTATGTAATTTCATTTAGTGGCATAGTTCCAATTTTATTAGTAAAAGTATTTAAATTATTACATTTTCATTCAAATTATTATTATTCTAAGTAGAAAGTAATCTAGAAATGTCCAGCTATAACCAATTTTAAGGATTTCATATCATGAATGATGTATAGTGTTGTCCTTGACTTTATGGTGGGTGTGGTGGTCTAGTAGTAGAGCACTAGACTGTCGGATCAAGGGGATTGTGGTTCAATTCCACTTGCTGCCTTTTCAAGATTTAGGCAATTTTGTTCACCTCAGACACTAAAATACTAACTAAAAGCATTGGTCCCTTCTATCTGGTGACAATGACAACGGAAGTAAAATACCCCACACAGGTGGTAACATGTCACCTGTTGTGGACTCACACACAGAGTGGTTGTGTCTATCTCATACTCACTGATTCTTGCGGACATAGTTGCTTCCCAGTCGAGCATGTGAAAGGTGCCAAGCAGACAGTATATACACCAGCAATGTTGTCACTGACTCTTTACAGGGGTTGACAGGCTTTATGTTATGATGAGTAAATATAAACTTCACATGGCAATTAAATTTTCTCTCATAAATATTACTAAAAACATATTAAAATTAAGCAGTCTTCCAACATAGTTCATGCTATGTGGCTGGTATAGCATTCATGTGATTGCATTGAGTAGTTTGTTTTTCGTTTTGTATTTGATGTTGTTTTACCACTTGTATCTTCACGTCTTTAGCACATTCAAATATATCTTATCCTATCACTTTCTCTGACACAATATCTGCAAGGGATGGTTGATGCATTTGTTTAATGATCACTAGTTTGTAATAGTGTAACAAGTGTGTCTCTTCCTACAGTTGACTACGAGGTTGGTAACTCATTCTACAGAGACAGGTAAGTCATGTTGTAGTTGTATGATCTAAATAAGTTACTTCACTCATCACAGGTCAGTTTAAATTTTTTTAGGCAGCTACTAAATCGTAAATGTATATTTTACATAAATACAAATGAAGACAGTCAATAGAAAGACAACTTGAAGATGAGCCACTAAAATAAGCACCTGGTAATTAATGTCAAGCTAGTGACTTGATATAGACATATTTAGTAATAAATTTGACAAATTGTAAACAATAAAAACAGTATGCTTACACATGTGTAATTTATAGATACACAAGAAAAGTGACATTACAAAATAAATAACAACTTATGATACAGAAGCAACTGATTATTTTCTCATAAGAAATGTGTTAACGTTATATTTATAATAATATAAATTTGCTTATAAAAAAAATATTATCTCAACTTAACTGCTAAAACTAATTTAAAGTTGTTACAACTTTGCTGTGTTCAATGTGTCAGCTATTGTTGAACCAGAAACAACTGGCAAATGATCATTGGTTAGAGAAGCAACTGAATTAAATGGCAAATTATCATTGGTCAAAGAAGCAACTGAATTCAAGTTCCCATTTTGTCAGGTAGCTCCACCAGTTGATAGTGTGCTGTTGTTTAATGATGTTTTATTTGTGTGCGATTTGACTTTAACAGCTGTATTTGTTGTACTGTTATTCTATGTCTTTACACAGGTAAATCTGTTCACTGTTTAGTGCCCAGTTCATGACGTTGGATGACGCGGTGGCGGCCAGAGCCCTTCAGAAGACAGCCAAGCAGTATACACACCTCGACTGGTCACGGGTGCCACGGGCGGACGAGAGACGACTCACAAAGAAACCATACGAGCAGCCTCACTTCATCACAACCATTTTCAGATGAACTCAGCTACTTCCATGATGTCACTGTCAGTGAACATTCTCGGTGCAGTCACAGCTACGACTCAGATATCTGACAGTGAACAGTCTTACCGCACTCGACTGGCAAATTACCTGTACACAACTGAAGCATGTCATGAGGTGATGTACTAGATGGATAAGTGCCAAGTTGCCAAATGAAGACGTGGCAATGTTCTTTTTATTATCATTTTTATGATGATGAAGTCCAGTGTTTTTTCTACATGTTTATATGCGCTAATAATGTGCATGGTATACATGTGGAAACAATATATATCATATATGCACTAAGATACATACAGTGGATGCTCACTATATGGACTCCTGATATAAGGAACATGAACAAACAACAATGTTGACATTTCTGTTGATGCTTGCACTGTGTTGTATACTTCTAGTGAGAGTCCAATGTATATATGCACTAACATTAATACAAACATGAACATGGCAACAAGGTTTTATAGAGGAATATATAACAGTTACTAAAACACAGTGCTGCTGTAGCCTTGATCCAGAGATCATCTTGTTTATTGTTGATGGGTCAGTTTGTGATATACTGATATGTATAAACTTATGTATATAGGGATTACTGTGCCAAACTTCTGTGATGAAGCTGCTTTTTCACAGTAAACTGTATTTATATTTCCTTTTCACAGTTCTGTAGCACTGATATTACAAGTATCTTGGTGACTTGTATTTCACAGTTCTGTAGCACTGATATTACAGGTATCTTGGTGACTGTTGTATTTCACAGTTCTGTAGCACTGATATTACAAGTATCTTGGTGACTTGTATTTCACAGTTCTGTAGCACTGATATTACAAGTATCTTGGTGACTGTTGTATTTCACAGTTCTGTAGCACTGATATTACAAGTATCTTGGTGACTGTTGTATTTCACAGTTCTGTAGCACTGATATTACAAGTATCTTGGTGACTTGTATTTCACAGTTCTGTAGCACTGATATTACAGGTATCTTGGTGACTGTTGTATTTCACAGTTCTGTAGCACTGATATTACAAGTATCTTGGTGACTTGTATTTCACAGTTCTGTAGCACTGATATTACAAGTATCTTGGTGACTGTTGTATTTCACAGTTCTGTAGCACTGATATTACAAGTATCTTGGTGACTGTTGTATTTCACAGTTCTGTAGCACTGATATTACAAGTATCTTGGTGACTGTTGTATTTCACAGTTCTGTAGCACTGATATTACAAGTATCTTGGCGACTGTTGTATTTCACAGTTCTGTAGCACTGAAATTACAAGTATCTTGGTGACTGTTGTATTTCACAGTTCTGTAGCACTGAAGTTATAAGTATCTTGGTGACTGTTGTATTTTTTATTTAATATCATATCCAACATTTACAACTTCCTT
This sequence comes from Escarpia spicata, assembly GCA_963995525.1. NCBI lineage: Eukaryota > Metazoa > Annelida > Polychaeta > Sabellida > Siboglinidae > Escarpia > Escarpia spicata. The sequence goes on from OZ023212.1 coordinate 27,332,302, forward strand.
CTGTTTTGTCTACCACTAACTGCAGTGCATGAACAACGCACCTTATGGTTCACCCCAACAGACAGATCTACAGCCAAGTGGTATTATTTAAAATAAACATTTATGCTACCATAGTTTTAATGACTTTAACTTGCACTGTGATCACATCGGTATGTAACATTGGTAATGTTTCACTTTATTATGTACTGATATTAACACCGAGTGAGGGAGCTCCCTGAAACTAACGTTTCTCTCAACAATAGAGCTGACCTGTCAATCAGTGAGTGGTTCAGTTTGTACTGTCAGTTTATAGTTTTTGTACAGCTGATAATGTATAATTTTTTGAAATATTGAGTTTAAAACCTTGAAGAATGGGAGGTCTTTGTATCTGAGATGTCTTGTCGTAATATAATTTGAGACAAGTGTTAATTTTATGTGAGACATCCTCTGTTAACATCCAACATAATTCATCATTCACCCACAAACATGTTATGCTCTGTTCTTAAAAAAGTTACACTATAAGAGACTATCCCAAGTGAAACGAGTCCATCTTTCATGATCTGTCAGATACTGTTTCAACAGTTGAATTGTATTTCAACACACATCTTTAGATCTACATCTGCAGTATTTCGTGTACATCTGTAGTATGTTTAGCTACATACACACACATGTATATTGTAATAAAATTTCAGGATTATCGTTTCTTCTTATATTCACCATAGCTGACACAAGAAAGAGAAACCATGAGTGCTGTGCCAAGTACACTTATGTTATTGTTACATGTGGCTTAGAGACAACACCCCTCCCAGGTAACACTTACGTACAGCAAGGCATCGCTGTCATCCTCTCACATAGCTAATATGTAGACAAGTATCAAATGAATGATTGTTTATACTAACAAATACACAATTTGGTTGTTATAACATATTTATTGGTATGTTCATCATACACAAAACAGCTCTAATGGATTTTCCAAATTATCAAATCAGTGTGAAACATTTGCATTACAATATATAATGTTCAATGTGAACTTGTGTTAATTTGATGCAGCATGTGCAGAGATTGCACCAGCCACAGTTGCACCCACTAGTCTTACTGCAACTACATGTATTCCTGTCTGCTCATTCAACCAACCACTGTGTTCACTTCATCACTAGAACTACCACAGAGCTTCAGCATCAACTTTCATCATGCACTATGTCCTTCCTTATCATAGTAAAGTAGAATCATGCTTCATACTAGTTTCATTCTAAACCTCCATTTTTTCATAACAGAAACTAAAATCAAACTTTCTAACACAACCGGATATAATCCAACTTTCACTGTTATTCTACTTAGATTCAAGTAAGATCTTCACATTGTCTGATAACTCTTGCAGTCTTCACTTCAGTCAGTTTCAGTCAAGAGTTTCACACTGTCTAATGACATCCTGTCTTTCTACCAGTGTGTCTCGGTTATGAACTTCACATTGTCTGATGACCTGTCTTACCTTCAGTCTGTTTCAGTCAAGAGACTCACATTGTCTGATGACCTGTCTTAACTTCAGTCTGTTTCAGTCAAGAGACTCACATTGTCTGATGACCTATATTCAGTTAGTTTCAGTCAAGAGCTTCAATAGTCTAGTGACCTCCTGTATTAAGTCAGTTTCAGTCAAGAGCTTCAATAGTCTGATGATCTCCACATACTTCTCCTTCTGCTAGTCCCAGTCTAGACCTTCTCATTGTCAGACTCCAAACACTGTTTCACATTGTCTGGCAACCTCTAGACTCATGCTTCCTTAGCCAGTTTCAGTCTTGAGACATCACATTGTCCAATGTTCTCCTGTCCCTCTTTCAACCATAGTTTCAGTTGAGAGTTTCAAGTTGCCTGCTCACCTCTAGAGTCTTAAGACTCGAGCCTCCTCAGTCACATTTCTAGTCCTCTCATCACTGCCCGTCTTTCCTTCGGCCAAAGTTTCAGCAAAGAACTTTAAATTGTCTCATGACATGTTGTCTGTCCTTCTGTCAGTTTCAGTCAAGAGCCTCGAGTTGTCTAACAATCTCCTGCCTTTCCTTCAGAGCTCTCATTGCCGTCTCCTTCTCCTTCTTTGTCGGAGTCTTCTTCTTCTGCCTGGCCGTCTGGATTCTCCTGAAGGCCTCCATCACCTGCACCAACAGTCACACTTCATATCAGGCATTTAAACATCACTGACTTGCCACAATATGATCCTATAACCCAAGTCAGTTAACATGGTTTTGTTTCCACCCCAGAGTGACAATACAGCTGTTATAAGTGTTTCTCAGAAATAATGGGAAATGGAATGTATTGAGAGACAGGGTTCCTCCTTGACCAGTCCACTTGCCATTACCGTGGAACTCTCACTAGAGCACTCTTCATATAAGCAACATCCATTTTACATGGAATAACTCTGAAATGCCCATTCTGATTATTAGAAATATATCATGTACCCATGGTTATATGAAACAGCAATAGGATTACAAGCAACATTCCCATGTAACTTTCTACATAAATAATAAAGCCACAATTTAGGCATATCAAAATGTACAAGTTGCATCTCAACCTGGCTTGACAGATATTTATTCTTTGAATACTATTGTGATTTCTGACTACTCTGGTTTATCTACCAAATAATATTTAGGAAAACCTCCAGAAAGCCTCAAATGGTAAACTAACTCTTGAAAAATAATATTTTAAGAGCAACTTTAACATAAAAGATTGACTAAAAAGAGTGGTGCCAGAGATGACTTGCCTCTGCATCAGCCGCTGCCATCTTCTTGCAGATGTCCTGTCTGCGCATGGCTTCCTGGGCGAGCTTCAACAGCTTATTGCTGACCATCAGGTTGTGCTGACTAATCACCTTCAACTCATGCTGCTTGCTACGCAGCTCATTGAGAATCTCATCATTGGTGTCATCCTCCGACTTCTCCACCTCAAGGATACCTGAGGGCCATGGACAGCTTGTAACCATCACATACATACACAGATCCAGGATTCCTGAGAATCATGGACAGCTTGCTTAACCATCACATACACACACAGATCCAGGATTCCTGAGAATCATGGACAGCTTGCTTAACCATCACATACACACACAGATCCAGGATTCCTGAGGATCATGGACAGCTTGCTTAACCATCACATACACACACAGATCCAGGATTCCTGAGAATCATGGACAGCTTGCATAACCATCACATACACAGATCCAGGATTCCTGAGGATCATGGACAGCTTGCTTAAATATCACATACACAGATCCAGGATTCCTGAGGATCATGGACAGCTTGTGTAACCATCACATACATACACAGATCCAGGATTCCTGAGGATCATGGACAGCGTGCTTAACCATCACATACACACACAGATCCAGGATTCCTGAGAATCATGGACAGCTTGCGTAACCACCACATACACACACATATCCAGGATTCCTGAGGATCATGGACAGCTTGCTTAACCATCACATACACACACAGATCCAGGATTCCTGAGGATAATGGACAGCTTGCTTAACCATCACATACACACACTGAGGATCATGGACAGCTTGCTTAACCATCACATACACTCACAGATCCAGGATTCCTGAGGATCATGGACAGCTTGCTTAACCATCACATACACACACTGAGGATCATGGACAGCTTGCTTAACCATCACATACACTCACAGATCCAGGATTCCTGAGGATCATGGACAGCTTGCTTAACCATCACATACACACACAGATCCAGGATTCCTGAGGATAATGGACAGCTTGCTTAACCATCACATACACACACTGAGGATCATGGACAGCTTGCTTAACCATCACATACACTCACAGATCCAGGATTCCTGAGGATCATGGACAGCTTGCTTAACCATCACATACACACACAGATCCAGGATTCCTGAGGATCATGGACAGCTTTCTTAACCATCACATATACACACAGATCCAGGATCCCTGAGGATCATGGACAGCTTGCTTAACCATTACATACACACACAGATCCAGGATCCCTGAGGGCCATGGACAGCTTGCTTAAAGGGAATAAAAACATATATTGCTTGAATTCATATTATATTACATCCTGCTATCTATTTCCATGTCCACCAAACCAAAAAAATTAAAAATTAAATGAATTAGAAATTCCACATTTTATGCTGTGCAGCCAGACTTCGAATATGCACATTTTTGGTGCGCTTTTCGGGATGCCGAGATGTGACGTCACATATGATCCACACTCGCATAAGGCCGACCGTTTCCATGCATTCAGACCATGTTTACAAGGATAGCTTTTGGGTCGAAACAAGCGTCAAAATGAGTTATTATGCGATATTCCGATGTAATACAAACACATCATAGAGGAACAAGCAGTTATCTTACAGTTCCACATGAATCCAATTTTATTCAAAACAATGAATGCGAATGGGCCTACAAGTCGACTAGGTTTCGTCGAGCTTGGGTTCGTTTTCAGAATAATTATACCGAATGCAACCAACGGGAGATAATCTACACCAATAAACATACATAGCAAACATATATTGTATCCAGCTACAGAAAGTAACGTGTATAATCTCATATCACTAGAATATCGATGTAGGAGGAGTTGTACAATTTATCATAACTTCAATCAGTCAGTGAATTTCTGTCGGTGCCCTTAGCTCTGTTGGTAAACGCGTTGGTTTCTTGTCATTTATTTTACAAACCATTGATTTTCTTTACACTTTTTTTGTTTGTTTTCACAAAGTAATATAAACCAAATAATTGTTATACTATGATGCATTGTTTGTAAATATTTCTTATATTTTTGTAGTAATTATTTATTCGCCACAAAAATGAAAATATGGCAATTATATAACGATGTTTCTAAACTTTATTTATCCAAACAAATATAATGTCATGGATATATAATTTATTAATTGTATATACAGTCGCGCCTCGTTATAACGCGGTAGTCGGGGTCCACGAAATGAATCCGCGTTATAAACGAGGCGCGTTATAAACGTGGCGCATTCCCATATCTGCCGTCAGGGGCGCTACGACGACGACCGACACCGCTGCTGCACGAAGAACGCCATTGAAGCCAACCAAAGTGTGCACGTCGCGCAGTCTTTATGCAGTTTATGAAGCTTATTAAACTGCCAGCCAATGTCAGTGTGTATTCTGTTTAAATGTCGTACACTGTTGGACACTGTTGAACTGAATAAAATTCATGAATTGTGTACCGTTTTTAAATAAACAACGGACCAACAAGCCACGGTCAACTGAGCGATAATATGGTACCGCTGACGTAAGATCTAAAATAATGACCTGGCACTCAGCAGCCGAATACGCAAATTATTTGAGAAATGCTGTGTTAGAGTTGATTAAGGATTTAAAGCTATAAGTATGCTCACAATTGGCTTAACTTCGTCTTTCAATCAATATCAAAATACCAATTTAGAAAGCACATTTACCGTGCCGAACAATATTACGATTCACCAATTCATATGCGGTTGACGAATTAATATTTTGGCGCACCAGTACAGGCAGTAGCTTTGCATTAATCGCAGCGAAAAGCTAATATTTGTTACGCAATGTTAGCTTACTGATTTTGCCTACTAAGCTGTATTAAAACGTTTTTAACCCATTCTTAAGCAAGGCGTATTTGTGAATTTCAATTGCACTTTACAAGCCGCCTGGCGCCGAAACCTGGCGATCCGCGGAAACCATGAGCATGACTAGCAGATTGGAAATGATTCGTTTGATGTCGGCGCAAAAACAAACAATAGTTTGTCATAGCGCCCATTTTCCCCCTGGCGGCAGAAATTCGGGGTCCACGACCGACCGCGTTATAACCGAATCCGCATTATAACGAGGCGCGACTGTATATTGTACGGTAATACATTGTAATTATATATGTGAAAACAAATTGTGATCGTCTGGATAAATAACATTTTGAAACATATATATAATTACAATATTTTCATTTTTGTGACGAATAAATCATAAAATTTTGGCTCCCCCATCAGATCAATGCATAATATGCAAGCCACTACATAAAAAGCCCCCACCACTATTTTACCCATCTTGCCAATAAATTACTGCTCCCTGATGACTGTGGAGACCAGGGACATCACACTCAATGAGACTTCATTTTTTAGGAAATTTTAAAAACGAGTTGATCGCCTAAGGAATTGTAGTAACAGTTCACTTGGAAAACATCTTGGAAAAAACTCCCATAGCCATTGTCAAAGAAAGCTGGATTACCCTGATCGGCATTTCGCCTGACACTATGCAACAACTGAAAAAAATTTTGGCAGACTTTCAGCTGACTCAGAGCATTTTAGGCTGACTTTTGCTGACAAATTTTTTGGCAGACTTTCGCTGACTGCTGGCCACCATGGTGTAGTCAGTCAAGGATTACCAATGCAAACAAAAGCCTGATGAAGCTGCTTCGCCCCTGGTGTTAAACATAAAAAGTAACTAAAAATATGGAAGTAAAAAGTAAAAAAGTACAGATAAATGTACTTCGTTACAACTAAAAGTAATTTTTTTAGTACATTAAAAAAAATCTAGTTAAGTACTGTAATGAAATAAATGTACTTCGTTACATATCGGCACTCATAATAGCTTTCAATGAAGACTTTAAAGGACACAGAAAAAGAGGAAGGCCACGGAAGAGGTGAAGTGACCAAGTTGGGCAGGACATTTGACTCCCACTTTTAACAGCAAAGCGGTGTGCTCTAGACAGGAAGAAATGGAGGGGTGTGACATCCAGGATGATAGTGAGGGGTCAAACTGGCCTAGGCATTCAAGTCAAGTTAATCCCAATAGTAGCTGTTGAAGACATTTGTTCAAACATGCTTCTAAAAGGTGATAACACCAATACTGAAGCTACACTGTATCAATGACAATGGTCCAGTGCACTCACCATTCTCCTCTAGCTCTCGTTTGATGCGTCGTTCGAGGGCTGCTGTGTTGCCAATGTTGAGTTGTTTGGCAAGAGAGCGCGGTGAGATACTGGCTGCTTCAGCTGCATCTGTACACAAGTAACCAGTGGACAATAGCACTCTTTCAACAGCACATGCAACATTTCAAAGTGGCTTTACGGTTTCTTTTTATTTCAACAAATGAGTCAGTTGTTCATGTTGAAGAGAGTACTTCAGTCGGTTAGGCACAAACAGCCACCATGACATAATAGTTGACATAACTGTAACATTCTGGTGCAAACCACCACACCAGTTAAGATGTGACAATATAGCAGTTGGCATTTATCACACAAAGTGCTAGTGACTAGCCACTGGTGAAAAGAATTACAACATTAAATGTCATTACTTAGGTCTAACAAACATCCTAATTCCATACATAAAGTTCCCAAAACTGACTTGATAAAGGAATGCCTAAAATAACAACATGCCTGCTGATATGGTTACCATATGAACACTGGCACGGTTGTGGGCTCAGGGCATATACCTCAATGGTAAGATGATGTGCTCAGGGCATATACCTCAGTGTGTGCTTAAGGCCAGACACTCCAGGTGAAATGGTGTTTTTTGAAAAAAAATACTGAAAATGGTTTTCTGCCAGATTATTATACCTTTGTATGCATACTATCAATAAAGTTAACTTCTATGACAATTACATACCTCTAAGTGAGTTTTAATCATGTATCAAGCATGTCGATATCATGTAATGAAATCCATTATGCAATCTTTGACAGCCATTTTCTCAAAAAAAATTTTATTCAAATTTCTGCATTTGGAAACGGGATATCTCTTGGAATAATTATGCTATGTAAATAAAGTTTTCAGTGTTGCATTCAGCATATTCTACTGTGTGCAATGATCAGACACTTTTAAAATCATGAATAGTTTGAAAGATATAACCATATTTGTTGCAAAAAGATTTTTTTTCGTATTTTACCAAAAAGTTATTAAAAAAATAAAAACACATTTCAAAAAATGCTCTGATCATTGCACAATACTCTATAAAAAGTGGCCAATATTTGCTCAAAATGGCGGCCATTTTGTTTGTTACCATGAAAACGGGGGTCTGGCTGAAAAAAGTTCAATATATATTTTACTCAGTAGGACCCATTTCATGCATTGGGCAGAAAAAATTGAATTGTTTGCACAAATTATAAAATAATCCTATCTACCTGCCGTGTCTGGCCTTAAACTGAAAGTGGGTTGCCTGCTTAAAGCAATGTGTCACCTACCTGCTTCTGTCATTGTTGTGTCATCGAGCGGTGTCATGATGTTCTCCTCTATAAGCGCCTGCACCAGTCTCTGAGTGAGTGGTCCGAATGGTGATACATCATCGTTGCTACAGGGAGAACAAGAGAGTGAGTGGTCCAAATGGTGACACAGCATCATTGCTACTGGGAGAACAAAAGAGTGAGTGGTCCAAACGGTGACACGGCATCATTGCTACTGGGAGAACAAGAGAGTGAGTGGTCCAAACAGTGACACATCATCATTGCTACTGGGAGAACAAGAGAGTGAGTGGTCCAAACGGTGACACGGCATCATTGCTACTGGGAGAACAAGAGAGTGAGTGGTCCAAACGGTGACACGGCATCGTTATTGGGAGAACAAGAGAGTGAGTGGTCCAAACGGTGACACGGCATCATTGCTACTGGGAGAACAAGAGAGTGAGTGGTCCAAACAATGACACGTCATCATTGCTATGGGGAGAACAAGAGAGTGAATGGTCCAAACGGTGACACGTCATCATTGCTACTGGGAGAACAAGAGAGTGAGTGGTCCAAACGGTGATATGGCATCATTGTTACTGGGAGAACAAGAGAGTGAGTGGTCCAAACGGTGACACGGCATCATTGCTACTGGGAGAACAAGAGAGTGAGTGGTCCAAACAGTGACACATCATCATTGCTACAGAGAGAATAAGAGAGTGAATGGTCCAAATGATGACACATCATCATTGTTACAGGGAGGGAGAACAAGAGAGTGAGTGGTCCAAACAATGACACGTCATCATTGCTACAGAGAAAACAAGAAAATAATCTCAGCATTGCACTGAAATTGATCCATGTTGGCCTCCCATGTATACCAAGTACTATTATTTTAATATAGTCCTAAACAAATCAGTGAACAATAACATCCTAGTGTATAAATTTCATAAAATAAAAAGGAATGTTAACTGTTGTATGCATGCTCAATTATGTTTCTAACAACTCAATTTATGTAATAAACAATTATGTGATTTAAAAACAATTTGATTTACATTGCAAATTGAGACTGAACAACTAATAAGAATAATAAATTAAGGTGAACACAAAAATCAGGCTGTAGATTGGGAGCAATTGAGGGCAAAAAGGGCAGTATAGCTGCACAGGAACCAGACTTCACCCCTCTACATGGGAACCAGACCTCACCCTTCTACATTGGAACCAGACCTCACCCGTCTACATGGGAACCAGACCTCACCCCTCTACATGGGAACCAGACCTCACCCCTCTACATGGGAACCAGACCTAACCCCTCTACATGGGAACCAGACCTCACCCCTCTACATGGGAACCAGACCTAACCCCTCTACATGGGAACCAGACCTCACCCCTCTACATGGGAACCAGACCTCACCCCTCTACATGGGAACCAGACCTAACCCCTCTACATGGGAACCAGACCTAACCCCTCTACATGGGAACCAGACCTCACCCCTCTACATGGGAACCAGACCTCACCCCTCTACATGGGAACCAGACCTCACCCCTCTACATGGGAACCAGACCTCACCCCTCTACATGGGAACCAGACCTCACCCCTCTACATGGGAACCAGACCTCACCCCTCTACATGGGAACCAGACCTAACCCCTCTACATGGGAACCAGACCTCACCCCTCTACATGGGAACCAGACCTCACCCCTCTACATGGGAACCAGACCTAACCCCTCTACATGGGAACCAGACCTCACCCCTCTACATGGGAACCAGACCTCACCCCTCTACATGGGAACCAGACCTAACCCCTCTACATGGGAACCAGACCTAACCCCTCTACATGGGAACCAGACCTCACCCCTCTACATGGGAACCAGACCTCACCCCTCTACATGGGAACCAGACCTCACCCGTCTACATGGGAACCAGACCTCACCCCTCTACATGGGAACCAGACCTCACCCGTCTACATGGGAACCAGACCTCACCCCTCTACATGGGAACCAGACCTCACCCCTCTACATGGGAACCAGACCTCACCCCTCTACATGGGAACCAGACCTCACCCCTCTACATGGGAACCAGACCTCACCCCTCTACATGGGAACCAGACCTCACCCTTCTACATTGGAACCAGACCTCACCCGTCTACATGGGAACCAGACCTCACCCCTCTACATGGGAACCAGACATCACCCTTCTACATTGGAACCAGAAGGAAGAACAGCAGACATCCTTGAGCAGCACAATTTGCAGTGTGTTCATTCCTACCACTCACCCATTGTCCAGCTGCCTTGCCACAGCAGTCAGGTCTGTCGAGTTGTGGTTGCTACTTGCACTAGATCGCTTGTCATTCAGCCGACTGCCTGTATCACCAGGGACACACACAGTCAAACACATTGGAAAATATCCAAATACAATTACACATGTATTTTCTCAACATTTCAATTGAAATATACTTCTAATACAAATGGTTTTCAAAAATTAAAAAAAGACACGTATATGTGTTGTTAAGCAAAGCAAAATGTCTAAACTATTAGGGAATAAAATTACAGTGTTTTCCCTGGTATACGACAAGCGTTTTTCTATGCTGCCTCGCCTAAAATATGCCAAAACTGCCGCCTCGTAGCTATTTCGTACACCCATTTTTGTCTTTCGTGATATATTCAGCGTCGGCGAGCGGCACAAAATGACACCACAGAGTCACTTATATTCCTGCAAAATCGCAGATTTGTAGCAATATCGTTTAGTCATCTTAACATTGCTCAAGGCCGGTTAGGATTTACCTCTTGGAATTAACTGGACATTGGACAACGTGAATGACATAATTTGTCAGTTGTCCAATCATGGAATATTCTCGCGGGATTCCAGGTGTCTCCAATGGTGACAACTTGCGGAGTTTCGACATACTAGAAATCTGCGGCATTTGTGTCAAATCCGGACCTTGTTGAAGCTCAAATGCGACACGGTTTGTGCTAGTCTGTGCCGCACGTTACTGCACAGCATGCATAAAATGAGATATAACAGTGTATGTTGAAACAAACCGGAGCGCTATTTACGTCTCAAATGGGCGTAAGACGCAATATTCTTAAAGGTAAACATGCCTAGAATAATGTTGAATGATGGAACTATATCACTGAGGTATCAAAGTTAGGCAAAACTTAAGTTATAACGGCGAAATCAAGGTGGGTCCAGATTCGACAAAAGTGTCCACAAGCTTATTCAACTAGTCTAATGTTCTATGCCGTTTTTTTAAGCAAAATAAGGAATGTGATTCTTAAGATATATTTGTGCTAAATATATAATACATATTCCGACAAAGTTATGCAAAAAAACTTTTGGGAAAGTTTATTTCAGTGAAGTACCCCTGGTACTTACGAAAATAAAAAGCATCAAAATTCACATCTTATAAAAGATGCCTATTGCCCAAAACCGTGTATACTAATGGGTTATCAATAACTTGGGCTGACAATGATATGTTCGCACAGAAATTGGATGTATTAAACAACTTATACTGTTTTATAAAAAGGAGACAATTTGAGAAACGCTCTTGTGACTAATAGAAACATACTTTTGTGGCATTCCAGAAATGACTGTTTAATTAATTGCATAGCATGCTAGCAACAAATAAAATATAATCTTTGGAACATAAAACACAAATTTACCATAATATGATATTATAACCATTTAAAGGTGATGATGAGAATCTTCAGATGATACCACTGGATGCTTCCCAAAGAAGTTGAGATGGTGTTCTACATAACAAGTCTGCCAGGGAGTAAACTGTAAAGCGCTTTGAGCAGTCCTTCACGCATGCGGCACTCGCCTACCCCATCCCTACCACCTCGCCCATCATTTTACCCAGGGGAAACACTGAAATGTGCATACCGGTAGATTTATATGTTCCATGGCATTGGAATTTATTATTCATATTAGAATAGTAGACTAATGTGAGGCTCCTCTGGAAGGGGTTAATTAAACTGACTCACAGTGAAGTGTCATGGTGTCCACACACAAACTTAGCATTAACAGGTATTCCATGTCTGTGGCATCATTATTAGGACAGATTATTAACTGGGTAAGTAAAACACCCAAAGCAACAAAAGGTTAGTCATTCAAGTGGACAGGATTGGAACGTTAAGTAATCATGGCTTCCACAAATGTTTGTGTAAGATCGGCATTGACTAATTATTCAGAGTTATACGAGTGATGTGTTGAAAACTTAAACACTGACTGATTACTCCAGTGTTATGCGAGTGATGAGCTCCTACCTTCAACATTGACCGATTACTCAGGGTTATGTGAGTGATGAGCTCCTACCTTCAACATTGACCGATTACTCAGGGTTATGTGAGTGATGAGCTCCTACCTTCAACATTGACTGATTACTCAGGGTTATGTGAGCGCTGTTCTCCTACCTTCAACATTGACTGATTACTCAGGGTTATGTGAGCGCTGTGCTCCTACCTTCAACATTGACTGATTACTCAGGGTTATGCGAGCGCTGTTCTCCTACCTTCAACATTGACTGATTACTCAGGATTATGCGAGTGCTGTGCTCCTACCTTCAACATTGACTGATTAATCAGGGTTATGTGAGCGCTGTGCTCCTACCTTCAACATTGACTGATTACTCAGGGTTATGTGAGCGCTGTGCTCCTACCTTCCTTCTGTTCCTCCAGCAGGTCTTCCTGTGCCCACTTCTCTGAGAAGTGTTTGCCTAGACTTGGCACCTTGTAGTAGTCAGCATTGTCATCATGCTGACGAATCAATTCCTCGAGGAACTTGAGGTCGTAAGATGTGATGTCAGTGCAGTATGGCTCTACCATCGCCCAGAAACGATTGGGTGTGTCATTCTTCGGGATCTTCGGCAGCTCTGGAGGAGGCGGCTTTGGCGATTCTGGGAATTCAAACTCTTGCATCTTGAGGTGCTGGAATAGTAAATAATTATTGGTCGGGATTAGATAGGAATGAGGAAATCAAGAACATATTTGATCCCAATCACATGTACAAATAGCATCAATTACAACTGCTTTCTGTTAAAATCACATTACACTCATGTTATTACACGTTCCTGCATAACCCAACGTAGCATTTTTTAACTGTCATAAAGATATTAACTGACCTATTATTTTCCCTTGGCCCCACCACTTAGTGTGTTCACCAGTTTCAACTAACCTGTACTTTTCCCTTGGCCCGGCTTGGCGTGTTGATCATTTTTGATGATGTTTCCTTAAACTTCTTGTTTGGTTTATCATCAGCCACCTTTCCACTTCGCTTGCCACTGACTGGAGTGACTGGTTCCTGGAAGCATCATAACAACGCACAGTCCAGTAGTGGTCAATCTTTCACAAAATAACAGGAATGAGCACTACATGTCAAAGTATATTTCTGTAGTCATAAGTACTGCTGTTTACCAGCTGAAACAATTATGGTTAAAGGCATCATGTCTAATCTTGTCATAAAATCATGTTCTACAACAAGAAAATGAAACTATATCTGTTCAAGCATCTCAACATCCCAAGAGTGCTTCAATTAACTACAATTTGTTAATATAATTTTTAATGTTACCTGTGTAAGGTCAATGTTTAGCTTACTAATATTGTTGTTTACAAAAATACATTGTACGTTGAATGACAAGGTGGACAATCATAAATATGGTCAAACTACATTTAAATTTGTGGTTCATTAAATCACATTTTTATAGACAATATCTTTGAATATAGCTTACACTGCATACGGCATAAAATTACAGTATCATTGAGACTCAATACAAGTTTTATGGTAGCAAGTTACTAGCAACTAGTTCTGTCAAATGTAGTATTGGAATACTAAATTTTCACGCACTAGTTACACTACTTCCAGCTATAAAGCATTCAATGTTTACCATATCAATGTACTAATTCCCAAAAGGTGTACCATTAAATTTATTCATCAATATTGAATGTAACAAGAAAACACACTGGATCAAGAGATATGGATGCTGCGGACTTCTTATAATCAGTCCTCATAAATCCACTCTCAATAGTTCCAACCATCAACACATGTTTAGAAAGCTTATGTAATTTAACAAACTAAAAACAAATTTAATATAACACAACTAATGAACATATTCAACATACTCCTTTCCCAAGCGGCGTCATCTTCTTATCTTTGCCCTTTTCCTGCCACAAAAATACACATTATCAAAATAAGTCAATTTCAGGAATGCATATATTTCAACATTACTGCTTTCAGATGTGAAATACTGCTTTGTTCCGCTTTATGAGCAAAATGTCCTGTTTTTTTTAATTTATAAATTTATGTAAAATCATTTATTTGTTGCATATGAGATTGTTTTACATTTACAAATTATTTATATGGTCTTAAGTGATTTTAAAATATTTATTCATGTGTTCACCATGTTCAAACAAGAACACTAAATCAAAATGGCAACCTTTGACTTAGAGAGTATAAATGTGAACATACTCCTTTGCCAAGAGTCATCGTCTTCTTGTCCTTGCCCTTTTCCTGCCAGTTTGTCAGGATGGTTATTTCAGCCTCTAGATGACGCATGCGTTTTGCTGCTGCAGCAAGTAATGTTTCCATTTCGGTTTGAAGCATATCGAGTTCATCAAAAAATACTCCATCCTCTTCACTTCTGTCCAATACTGCAAGTGTAAATACAACCTTGTCATATTCCCAGTAAGATGTATTTATGTGTGTTGTTAAACACCACAAAAGGTTCATCTTACACTTGAGTAGAATTTGTGAGTGTCACCATGAGGAACTAAACCTATATTTATATTGGAATGTACTTTCAAAATGATATCTTGGACACATGTTGATACAGTTTGCAGTTAGTAAGCTTACAAAATGATGAAACAATGTCAGACACAAAAAATACTGTTGGCTTTCTACAGAAAGCCAGGCATATTTGGAATTTGTTCCAACAGTTGAATTGTTGATCTCTTTTGGCTAAATAATATCCAATATTCTAGTGAGTACTGCGTGGACTAATGCTTGAGAGATGTGTTGAGGTGGGAAGCTGTGGTGCTACCTGTGGTGAAGGTAGGACACAATCGCTGGTGCTCCACTGGCTTGAGGTCAGGAAACTGTAGTGGACAGTCCTTCATGTCACCACTCCGATCCCCCTTGCCTTTACCCTTCATTGCTCTCTTCAAACAGAAAGCAGGCTCAGGTTAGTCAGCAGTGGATTTAATCAATCATCTTAATTTCTTGTAGATAATATTAAGTTTTGTTATCATAGTTTAAACCAAGTGTGTTTAGGAAACATAGACTTCCAATATATTATTATTAACTTTTATTAGATTTTGGCAATCTCCACTGGAAATACTAAAATGATGTTAATACATCAAGACACATGTAGCTTTCGTCACTCATATGGCGGCAACTATTTTGGGATGATTGTTGGAATTTCCCAGGGTTTATTTAAGCTGTCCCAAAATTGTTCTTCAAATGTTTACGTTGGATCTAATTAGCTTCCTATGTATGATCACATTTTATGCGAACAAACCAACAATATGCTAGCAAAACAAGACTATGATAACTCTTTACGATATAGCTCGTTGTTGCGACTTTTGTTTTATTTCTTAAAATTTGAAGGAAATGATATATTTGTGTACTTATATACCCTAACTGACAGTAGCTCGTAAATGTTGTACATATGTTCATATATTGGTATGGCTGCATGGTGCGTACAACTTTGGAATCAGTACATCACAGAAAGACAATAGAATATAGCCACTTCCATAGCCTTTCAGTTCAACGAATCCAACTGTGTTGATTGTGTCTACAGTAGGGACATTCAGTCCTAGCCCTTGTGGTAGTGGTCATGGCAAAACGATATAAAAACATTACCATTATTTCTTGCCAAATTCTAAAAAGTTTACAAAAATCACATGCTTACAAGGCTTTACATTAAGCCTAGATTTATTATTAAATAATAATAATGTCATATTTCAGGATGATCAACTGCACATGTGGTAGTGCTTCAGTATACAAGGTGTATCCAGGTAGCTAATCTTCCATAACACATCCTTACATTTTGTATTCTGATTTCCATTGAAGTGAGTGAAGTGACCAGCCAACCAGACAGGACAAGTAGTCCCTATTCCAGTATGGGACCACTGTTTGTTCTCGTTAACAAATATAATTTTATGGGAATAAGTTGGAGAAAAAACAGTCTCTTCTTTGTGCTATACCAAGTTACCAACACATCCATATCAACCTGTTGGCAAATGGCAGTACTGCTGGCACCAGTGCCTTCAGTGTCAATCTTTCACAATTTCACAAATTACATGGTGGCATTCTCTTCTTAGACTAAGAATGCGGTAGCAATGTACTCGTGTGGTAGAAATGGCAACGTGATCAGTTGCTGGTATAATTTGTGGTTGTCATCACTATATGTGTAGATTGTGTCTGTCACCACAGGGCACACATCAGATGGACACACACCAGCAGTGTGCTGATGGGGGACACATGTTGACCTCACAAACTTCTCAAAACACACCAGTCACTCACTGCCCCTCATTGGCAGTATGACAGGTGAGCATTCATATTGAATGCGAGCACATCCATAGTAATAGTAATATTATACCGTCAATTATATTACTACTGGTCTGTACTAATAAGTTGGTAAAATGAATGTCAACATACCACTTATTAACTTTATATTTAAGAGTTCAAGCATGACCAAAGGGGCAAAGGTTGCTTCCCTCTGTTGGTCCATTTTTGAAGAAGCTGTCTTGAATTAATTCACCATCCAATGTTCTGATATAATCATTCATCAAAGAAAACATGGCAATTGTGTGTGTAGCAATGGCAATACACTGGACATGGCCAATGACATTTTAATTGGTCCGGACAATTTTTTTTAAACATCAGACCGGCTATCCAATAAAGTTTCACAAAATTTATAGTAGTGGTCAATGAACGGAATGTTACCAAACATTATATCAAAAGTTTTATGGCTATGTCACATTTATTTTAACCATAAATCATGAGTTTGTGACACATCTGATTTGCAAGACATTTTTATTCATGCTGTAAGGTCACTTGGTCTTGGACTTGCTTGATGCTTGATCAACCAAGTCCAAGATGGTGGTGACAGATGCTGATTTTGCAATATACATGCAAACAGTTTACCAAATATCGATTTCAAAACAGCTAGTTAAGTCATTCTAATTATCTGAACTCATATAGCAACCCACTTCAGAAATAGTGCCAAGAATCGTTCCAAAATATTCACACAAAAACTTGAGAAACCAAGATAAAACATTGAACAAATTTCTCTTTGATTATTGCCCGAGCTCCAAAGTGAGGTGCTAGACCATTAATTTGTTGCACAAGATATGCCAACATTGAATAATTTGATGTACATGTATTTTCAATTCTCATTGTTGGAGTTTGAATGATGAATACATTTTTAAATAAATGTGAGCAAGGATTCAAAATGCGTCAAATTTCTATTGAATTCATAACTTACTATTGATCATTTACTTTTTGAATTGATAATTTTATTGAAAACTTAATGTCGGTTTTTTGGTCTTTACACAAAAAATATTGTCTCTTATTTTTTTATTATAAAATACAGTTGTGACTTATGAATACAAATGTCCATGCAAGTTGAATAAAGCAATAACATGTCACGGATTTATGTTATAAAATGTTACTTCATTCCTTGGTGTTCGATGGAAAATCAGATTCTCTGACAAATTGGCAGGACCTGATTTCATGTGAAACTTGGAGAACTTTTGTGTCCCTTGTAACATCATAGGGAACCACATATAAGAAGACACAGTATCGGTCACGTCATTGGTTTTGCCAAGTAACTGCCCTGGGATGGGGCACAGTGGGTTGGGACTGGGTAATAGTTGCACTTGGCAATGGCATTAATCCTGACACAGACATGCAGCATGCAAAGCCTCGACTTTAACACTGGCCTGCTGACCAGACGCCCTTTTTGAAATTGTCGGGCCAGTTCGGGCCACCAGTTTTCATATTTTACTGGCCCGACAGGCCACTGCCACTGGTTTCAATCCGACTGACCACCGTAGTGTTTCCAGAGGCAATGGAGGCCGTATCCAGTGATTTATCTGGTGAAAGCGATTATCTTTTCAAGGAAACTGACAATGATGATGATAGTAATGAGAACATAGCATAACATGTTTCGACAGACAAAGTCGAGGGGGCAGTCGGCGGTGTCACCAGCACTAATCGTCTTGCTGATTTGTCTTGGTAATGACACAATTGTAATATTTATTTTAGTAACCTGGTTCAATGAGAGTGAAAATATGTTGTTGCTGTAGAAAGGAAGAACAGCGAACATGGGGGTGCTTTGCAAGCTGATTGTGAGCCACTTCCCTTACTATCCCATAATTTATAATTTATGTGACATTTCAGCAGGAAGTCAGACCAGACCTCTTTTTGAAAAACAATATGGATGCACTCATAGGCTTCGCAGGTGGCTCTTTTTTGTTAATCTGTCATAATCGGCAATCAAAACACACATTTCCATGGAAATTCTTTTCAAGACAGAAAGATAAATTCATCATTAACCAATGGTTTGTTTTATTTCATTAAATGCATCAATTGAATACGATGACCAGTTGAAACTGACCCATTTTACAATGGTGACAGATACAATTTACAGAGGTGCTCATTACGTCAGACTCTCTAGCAGGGGTCACCACACTGTTAGTTTTCCCATTGGCGACCATGTTAACGTTTTGTTTGATTATAAGAAAACTTGAACAACAAAATTTCTTAAACTTCTCAACTGCTGTTATCATCATTTCATTGACATTCTGCTCGAATTGAGTCAAAATCTAATATTTCTAGCTCTCATAAAATGCCTCTATGTATGTCACCCATCAATGTTTATGAATGGATGCAGGCAGTAATCCGGCTAAAGGGTCATCTAGCCAAATTACTGCCAAATACCCTTCTGCTTAATAAAATCAGCTAAAAATACACCATTTTACTGTCAACAGTTTCTACAATCACACCTAGAAATCTGACTACTGAAATTAACTCAGGTCAGAGGTGAATTTAAAAAAAAATCATTTCTCAAAAATACACTGTACTTTTTTCGTAACAAAACAGGAAGTGATGATTTTGGAGAACAAATTTGAAATTAATATATTTTAGAGGCACTCCTATCTCAAACACTGTGCATTATTTTTTATAATTCATCCACATGTTTTTTTATACACATTTCAAAAATGCCACCCTACTTGACAGGGCACCATATGAGTAAGCATTTTACTGTTGGACATATTCTAATTTGACATATCTCTACACTGTACACATTTTCTCCTCCATCATATGTGATCATCTAACCCTATTTTCTCCTCCATCATATGTGATCATCTAACCCTATTTTCTCCTCCATCATATGTGATCATCTAACCCTATTTTCCAGAAAGTCCAATATGTGTTCCGTAAATGTATTACATACAGGCAGTTGTTATGTTGCATTTAGGTTTATATTGATTTTTTCCCCTTTTCTCTATTAGACAACTGTAAATATACATGATATATGAACTTAAAGTGTAGATTCCTCAAAGGCTAGATGTCTTAATGAGTTCAATTGCATATTACAAAACACAATTAGTAGACATTCAATATAATATGGCACTTGCCTGATTGAGTAGTGATCAAGTCAGGTGTCTGCATGTGTTTGCCGGCTCGATGCCCATTGCCCATACGCTTATCGAGTTATTCCCAGTAGTCACTCTGCCAATATATCATTAGGATCGCTCACAACCTCTTCGTACATATTTAATTAGCTGAAGTAAACAAAAAAGATTGTTTAATCACCCTTCTGCAATGTCACTAGTTCATTTCAGATATAGATTTCCAAATGAAAGCTTCATTAATGTGATTCTGTCCTCACCCCCTTATCACACCCAAGTTCTGTCACTCTGTCTGTGATTTCAAACAACGGTTTGTCCCTTTCAACTGTGATTTTGCCTGGATTATTCTGCATTATTACAATGTAGGAGACTGCAAGTGATGAGACTAGTAAACTTAGCAAATTGAATGATAGGAAGGCACTGCCTGTTGGAAGAATGAGGAGAAATCGGCACGGTTTCCAACAAGGCCACCCATATTTTGAATCAACGCATGGTGAATCAACAGAAACATCACACAGTCATGTATGGATGCCACGACTCGGCATGGCTGACTTTTCAAGTCTTACAAGAAATTTCTGGTGGACTGTTACCGGTACCCGATGCACATGACAGGTGTGTTCTATGTGAAGACCTAGACCATCCGACACACACACGACACCATCTGCCTGCCGACATTCATGCGAACACAATCAGATTACGAGCACAACAACGAGCTCCATGATCAATCGATACGATGCAATGCTACACCAATGACAGCATGGACTGACTGAGCTTGTTTGTATGTACCAGCTACATATTTGTACTAATTTTGTCATGTAAGTTACAATTAAATAACGAGCTCACAGATATATAAACTATATATATATATATATGTCATAGTATTTTCTTTTTTTAAATGTCAGTGATTATTGAAGAAAAGATGAATTTTTCTCTTCCTGAATAATAATAAAAGTTTGATCAAGTTTCTTAAGTATGTATATTATTACAATTTGTGAAAATGCACATATTCTTGTATGACTAATAAGGCGTGTCTTGTCATGCATATATTTTCTGATGTTGGGAATCATAGCCCGAAAGATTACATTTTTACGATATTTCAATCCTTTCACTTCATAAAAGTACCAGTTTTATAAGTGATTTGTCTTTTTGAAATTTCATGAGCCAGGACCACTTCCGGCCCATTTATTGTTTGTTGAAATACACACATTTTCATTAATTTTATCTGAATATTTTTCATAAAATGTGTCCTCCATGATGCCTCACTGTGTTGCATGTTTCCCTTGCTAGGGACTTTAATTTGGGTCAGCACACTATTAGTTTTCCCATTGGCGACCATGTTAACGTTTTGTCTGATTATAACAAAATGTGAAATACAAAATTTCTTAAACTTCTCATCTGCTATTATCATCATCTCATTGACATGCTGGTCGAGTTTAGTCAAAATCTAATATTTCTAGCTCTCATAAAATGTCTCTGTGTATAACAACCGTCAATATTTATGAATGGATGCAGGCAGTAATCCGAATAAAGGGTCAACTAGCCAAATTGCTGTCAAGTACCCTTCCGCTTAGTAAAATCAGCTAAAAATACAACATTTTACTGTCAACATCTTCTACAGTCACACCGGGAAATCTGACTACTGAAATGTACTTAGTCTTACGTCAGAGCAGTTGAATTTTGTAAAAAATAATTTCTCAAAAATACACTGCACTTTTTTTCTGTAACGAAACAGAAAGTCTATGGAGTTATTCCTCGACTGCCTGGGTATCCATAATAACCTGTAGAAGATGAAATCTACCTGTGTCGTGACCCCAGC
Source organism: Escarpia spicata (assembly GCA_963995525.1). NCBI lineage: Eukaryota > Metazoa > Annelida > Polychaeta > Sabellida > Siboglinidae > Escarpia > Escarpia spicata. The sequence goes on from OZ023212.1 coordinate 27,353,899, forward strand.
AATGCCAATGCTGAATGCAATGCCCCGCTGAGTGAGCGAGGAAGAAGACAAAACGTGCACCAGAAGATTTGTTGTTGCAACATATACGAGAACGTGGCTTGGCGCGAACAATACGATTTTCATAAGGCCTAGATAAAAAAAGTTTTTGCATTAATAAGACCATTAAATCAAATGTCTTTAATCTCAAACAAAAATACTATGCCGAGGGAACATACAAGGAGCAGTAAAACGCTAGATGGGTGTGAAAATAATTAAGAAAATGTCAAATCAAAACCTATATCCAGGGAAGCCTTGGGAGAAAAACAAAGAGATGCCCGGATGAAGCAAAATAAAGTAAACATTGATGATGAATGCAGCCAAACAAGTAAGGCAGAGCAGACAGGTAGAACAAAAGAGACAGAGAAAACTCCCGGTAAGTCCCATTTACCCACTGAATCACAGGACAAGACACATGCAAACAAGGACAAAACAACAGAAAGAAAGGGACCTGTTCCAGGTTGGCGGGGCAAACAACGGCCCGAACGGCATAGTGATGATGACATAGCAACATGTAATGCATGCAATATTGATTTCACTGATGACGATAACAAACTGTTAATGTGTGAAAGATGTCTACGATGGTTCTGTGCTGAATGTATAGATATGGATGAAACGGATTACAACTACGTGAGGAAAAGGAAAAACACGCACTGGTTCTGTGACGGTTGTGAAAAAAATGTATTGACTGCTGTGAGAACTGATAGAACAATTGAATAGGAATGTGAAGCATACCTGTCAAAATACTCTAGGAGACTAAACATTGTTGAAACCAAAATAAACACAAAAGCAGACAAGAAGACTGTAGAAGATCTATCCATGAAAATCTCAGCACTGTCGGCAAATGTAGAACAACTGTCAAACAGCACAGCCACAGGTACCTCCGTTGTTCATCATCCCATGAGCCCAAACAGCCAGACTGAAGCAATCAGTGCAGAAGTTAATAAAGTGGTGGATGAGTATAGAGACAGGGAATGCAGAAAATACAATATGATTGTTCACAATATGAAAGAATCAATCTCGGCCAACACAGAAAAGAGAAAACACCATGATATGCTGTCTGTGGCAGAGTTAGCAGCATCTACTGGCATCACAGACCTTAAGTGAAAGAAGCCATCAGCCTGGGTAAAAGAACAGAAAACAGAGACAGGCTACTGAAAGTGACAGTTGCCCAGAAGAGATCCCTGCTATCAACTGCTACTAAAGTTCGAGAGACCACCGAAAATGCTGCCTGCAAGAAAGTGTTCATAACACCTGACCTCACGTTTCAAGAACGAGAAAAGAACAGGAAATTGCGTGCTGAACTTGCCACAAGAAAGCATGAAGGTGATCAAATCAAAAATGGACTTGATCATCCAGACCACACAACAGCCAAGATGTTCCACATGTCATTGCCACTGTTTGCCAGACATACAACAGCACAATTAGAATGGGCAAGTAGCACTTCTGGAAACATGGGCAACACAACAACCCATGACCGAAGATCCACACATCAAGCAGCCAGCCATCAGCCCTTTCTAGGAGCCCCAGAAGACGAAGGGAATTTTTAATCAAAAAATGATGTTCCAAACCCTCAGCACATACACAATGTTTTCACCAAAGCACCACAAGCACAAGGAGAGGAACAAACTGCACAAGTTATTGATGGCAAAGCACAGCACATAGACACTGACACAAAAAGACACTGAAATGTTGGTCAACAAATGTTGACACACTTGTAATGATATGCACATCATTATGGCTAGCTGCAGATTAGCTGCAGGCAGTTCGTCTTGACCTGGAGAGCGAGGCTGGTGTTTCAGACATAAAGCATAAACGTTTCTTATTAATCCGTGTTCTGTGTTACACGCTACCACAAACAAACACAGCAACATGACATGGCGGCAGCGGTGAGATCGTGAATGTATAGCATATCATAGCCTATCAGATGTAGCCTTGGCGAAGTTTTGAAGAACATTGCGAACGATTTCACGCACCAAAAATGGCGCATCGGCTATGAACTGTCATTCTCGATAACCGTGTCAAAGGTCACGTCAGGCGCTGTGTACACTCGCAGGCCTAGAACATTCGTAAAAACACCTACGCTGATCTGTAAGCTAGTCATGACTCAAAACAATAGTCAGACAGCTGTATACGATTATTATGTAAGCTTAGACTCGTAAAAGCAGTCATACAGCTACACATCGACATTGCCACTCAACAACAACGTCAACGAGAACGTCAACGCGATAGCCAATAGCAACATGGACCACGTACCACGAATGGACTGGTCAGTGCCGAATCCGGCCGACACTTTCAAACTGTTCAAACAGAGAATTGAGTTGTACTTCAAGGCTAAACGCATCGAGACCGCAGATCAAGTTGTCCACATTTTGCTTCAAGTTGGCGATGAAGGTTTGCGACGCTACAACTCTTGGACACTATCCGAAGAGGACAAGAAAGATCCCAAGAAGATATTCACAGCATTTGAAGAGCAGCTTGAGCCACCGGAAAACTACCGGATCAGTCGTCTGAAACTGACGCACTACAGACAGACGCGCGAAGAAGGATTGGACGATTTCATCAACAGGTGCAAGCTACAAGCTTTAAAGTGCGATTTTGTTGACGACGAATTGAATAAACGTTTAATTGAGCTGATCATAGCAAGCACACCAATCGCAGACTTTCAAAAAGAGCTGCTGAACAAGCCAAAAGGCATGAAGCTTCACGAGGCAATAGCCCTTGGACGAAGTTACGAAGCATCGGCAACGCACGTCAAACAACTACAGCAATTGCATAGCGACGGTCGAGCACAGCAGATGGATGTCATCCGAGACAAGCGGGACACATGCTGCAAATACTGTGGTCGAAGTCACCCATACGGAAAGCAGTACTGTCCAGCTAAAAACGACACTTGTAATGCGTGCCAGAAGCGTGGGCATTGGCAAAAGTGTTGTTTGACAACAAAGCATGAACAACTAGCTACAAACTCTTCCGCTAGGGGACGTTACCCTCCACAGCAAACAACAGACCCGTTCGGCAGAGGGCAGCACCGTAGAATACAACCCCAAAAACGTTATGAGACGCAACGCCAAACACCCGACGTACATCGTCCTGACAGACGCAATCAACGACTTCACACAGTAGATGAACAATGCGACTACGATGACAGCAGGTCACAAGCAAATGAAGTTTCATTCAATGTAGTCCACACTTCAACTTCAAACAGGAATGAGGCATATGCTACTCTGAAGATACAGCTATGCAACAGGCCAGGCATGCACAACTTCACGCTGAAAGTCGACACAGGCGCACAGGCAAACACTATGCCTTTCCGAACATTCAGAGACATGTTTCCAGAACAACTCGACACAGTTCGAAATCCTCGTGTAGACTGCCTACAGCCAACAGATAGCATTCTAACAGCGTATAACGGAACCGCTATCACATGCAGAGGCACTGTTGACATCAACTGCTCCTACGACGAACGAGAATGGAGAAAGACGAAGTTCTTCGTGGTCGACGTGCCAGGACCCGCAATCCTCGGGTTATCCACATGCGAAGACCTACACGTCGTCACACTGCACTGCGCATTGAGCAACGAGACGCCTCATCCGCATAAGATTGACAACATCGGAGACTTAATGAAGCAATATCCACAACAATTTGATCGGATCGGCGAGCTATAGAAGACGCACAAGCTGATGGTCGATCTGAACGTTCCTAGTCGCATCGACCCACCACGCAGAACTCCTATCGCTCTTAGAGACAAAATAAAATCAGAACTGGACAAAATGGTCGACCAACAAGTCATTCGCGTCATCGAAGAACCAACCGATTGGGTCAGTTCATTGACGTATGTCACCAAACGAGACAGCAGCATCCGTGTGTGCCTCGACCCGCGTCAGCTAAACAAAGCGCTGATTCGTCCTCGACACCAAACGCCAACGTTGGACGAACTCAATCATAAGTTTGCGAACGCCAAGTTCTTCTCCAAACTCGACGCAAAGGCAGGATACTGGTCGATTAAACTAGACGATGAGAGCCAGAAGCTTACGACGTTCCAGACGCCATTCGGGAGATACTGCTTTTTGAGACTGCCGTTCGGACTCTCGGTGAGCCAGGACATATTCCAACTGGAAATGGACCGAATACTCGAAAAGTGCACTGGGGTTTGCGGGATAGCAGATGATTTCGTGGTGTACGGCGCAACCGAACTCGATCACGACCGCAACCTGCAGCAGTTCATGTGCATCGCTAAGCAGCATGGTCTAGCACTCAACTCAGCAAAGTGTAACATCAAGTGCAACGAAGTATCATTCTTTGGTCAACTTTACACCAGCGAATCAAGCCAGATCCTCAAAAAGTGAATGACCTCAGGGCAATGCCTGTACCGACAACAAAAGCCGAACTACAACAATTCCTGGGCTTCATCACCGTGATTTCGCACGGACTTGGCAGTTTGATCACATCACAACCTCACCTAGACGGCCCCAGGGAAACGGTTTCATCGAGCGACAAGTGCGGACAATCAAAGCCTTGCTGAAGAAATCTAAGCAATCCGGCACGGACTATCAACTCGCCCTGCTCCACTGGCGTATCACTCCCATCAACGCAAATCTAGCTAGCCCAGCGCAGCTGATCATGGGACGACGCCTCAAGTCAACCATCCCTGTGAGAGTTCGAAACGACGTCCCAAACGAAGACGATGTGCACCTCGAGCTACAGCGGCAACAAGTCTCACAGAAACACTACTTTGATCGACGAGCACAATCTACTGACTTGCCTCCTCTTTATCCCGGTCAACAAGTTCGTGTGCAATACCCGGTAACAGGACAATGGGACCCCGCCACTGTACGAGCAGAATCAACCGAGCCACGATCCTACATTCTACGGAACATGAATGGGAAGGAGTTCAGAAGAAACCGTCAGCATATCCGCGAGAGTCGTGAAATTCCGCAGACTGATGAAGCCATCGAGGACACACGTCATGCGACACCAACGCCATCACCGACCGCGGCTACAGAAACTGAGCTACTGAGCACAGTCGCCCCAATACCTTCGCCATCAACTCCTGCACGATACACCACGCGAAGCGGTAGAGTTGTGAGAAGACCGCGACGACTGGACTATTAGGACTTGTGCCATATCCTTTTAGTCGCATAGCTAGTATTTGTATTTTACCTTTGAACATTTATCAGCATGATACTTAGATAGTTCGTTTTGACATTTACACGTTTGCTATTTGCACTTTTCGATTGTTATCTAGTTCTGCTGTTCGAAAGAAGGGAGATGTAATGATATGCACATCATTATGGCTAGCTGCAGATTAGCTGCAGGCAGTTCGTCTTGACCTGGAGAGCGAGGCTGGTGTTTCAGACATAAAGCATAAACGTTTCTTATTAATCCGTGTTCTGTGTTACACGCTACCACAAACAAACACAGCAACATGACAACACTAACTAACAAACTGGATGAGCTGAAGACACTAATTGCTAGTGAGACGCCATATATTATCACGGTAACCAAAGTATGCCCAAAAAACAGTGCCAAAACAAATGATTGATATAGATGACTAAGATGCTTTCCCAAAGACCCTGGAAGGTAGAGGGGTTGTAATTTATGTGAGGAAATGGTTGAAAGCTATTCCAGAAGAGACCCTCACAGATGACATCTTCAATGAATCTGCCTGGTGTACAGTCAATCTAAAAAACAAGGACAAACTACTGATAGGGGTAGTATACTGTAGTCCTAACAGTGACTTTGAAAACAATGATACACTCCTCCAGTTGATCAAAACAGCCTGCAACATTTTAGGTGTGACACATATCCTAATAACCGGAGACTTTAATATGAAAGACATTGACTGGGATACATGGACAGCACCAGAACATCCCACATTAAAAACGGAACTATTTGAAACACTGAGTGACTGCTTGACAGGTCAATCACGAGGTTTGTCTACACCTGACTCTCGGTATTAACCTGCGGCCCTGCGGGAAAGAGTAAGTGATTAGACCGACAGAACCAAGCCAATTGGAAGAAATCTGTACTCGGAGTTGGGAATGTACTTTAAAAATCGAATCCTAACGTGAGTTTATGGGACATTTGATATGATTGTGGTCACACCACATTTTATCGCCCAGTATTGACTGGGTTCTACCTGTAATATTGCATAAGACAGCCATGCTACGGGTTTGTTCTTCTGACCGTGAACGCACTGGTTACGTTCAAGCGCCCGTCAGCATGACAACCATTATGATTGACGGCGCTGCCCCTTCGAACAATGCAAGCGATCACACTGTGAACTGCAGATCCCCGGCCCGTGGTCAGTGTGCTACCGAAGTTCAGACAGATGGCCAAACTCACATCGTATGCAATGGTATACTTTGCTATCTCTTTAACAAGATGGACATCATGGTGCATGACACGCTGGTAAAGTTGTGCATAGACCACTTCACTTCCAGCGAAATCGAAGCAGTCAAACAGACCCTATACGAATGCGAAAGTCGTCAAGAATCTTGCTCTGCGTTAGGGCCGGTGCGGGCATCATAAAAAGAAAAACAACATTGAAGATATACTGATGGCGCTGCACAAGTTGCCTAGGGGACTGCCAGTGTTTGCGGTTACGGATTTGTCCACCCTGCCGCCGCTCGACATCAACAACATCGAGTTTGGTCACATTATTTCCGAGTTTCGTGCGATGCGGGCAGAAATGGCAGATCTGCAGTGTGACATGACAGCCGTCAAATCAAGAGAACCTGACCCGACGATATGGCCTCAGCGTAAGCCTGAGCTCACGACAGATGATTGACAGATGCTTCGGGTGAATCTGCCGCTGATCAGCGCAGTCACCACAGCAGATCCAAGCCACACGTCGGCCGACGTAACATTCGAGCAACGTCCACTCGTTAGCGTAACCCTGCGATGGATTACAAAACAGTTCTACCAGCTGCGAAAGCTATCGGGAGCCGTGCGCCGGGTGTCGTGAAACAACCAAATAAGACTATCGTTGATGATGGCTTTAAGCTTGTGTCTGGCATGAAATGACACAGTAACGGCTCGAAGGCGGTGATCGGCACGCGGAAATGCGGCAAACAGCTCAAAGTAAAGGATGGACGATTCCTGACAGCCTTTATCTCACGACTGGATCCTACGGTCACTGTTGATGACATGTCTTTGTATGTGAAGTCTGTGCATAAGCTCGAGGCCAAATGTGTGAAACTAAAAACTAAGCATGAGAGTTATGCCTCATTCAAGGTTGATGTTATGTGCAATGACGCATCTAAGTTTTATGACCAGGACAACTGGCCATCTGGTGTATACTTGAGGAAATTCTTTAACACCAAGAACTAAGTTATGGAAATTAACATCACATCTTTTAATTGTAATGGATTTAAAGGTTTTATGCCCTTCTTAAATGATTTGTTAATGAAATGTGATATACAAGAGCTTATGCTCACTAAACAAGATTGCCATATACTAAACACCTGTTACGATGGTTATGTGGGTTATGGTGTTTCTCCTGTAGATGCATCTTGTGGTATTTTAACTGGTAGGCCGTATGGTGGTGTAGGTTTTTTATGGAAACATTCCTTTGATCAATACATCACCATTCTTGACCAATGCTATGACTGGCTATGCGGCATAAGAATTTGTTGGGATAATAAGGAGTATTATCTACTAAACATATATTTACCTTATGAATGCGAGGAAAACAGGAACAGGTTCAATGATTATTACCGGGTATGTCCAAAATTGCTGTATATGTTAATAATATTAATAGCTTATGTATCACTATTGTTGGTGATATTAATGCAGATATTTCCAAGAAATCAGTTTTTGGGAATATCTTACTTGATTTCTGCAAAGAATTTTCTCTGGCTATATATGATCAAGATACTCTCCCGATAGACACATATACATACGTTAGTTCTGCCTGGGGAACTACATCATGGTTAGACCATATCATATGTATCGCTGATGCGAAGGATTGCCTATCTAACATTTCCATACTTTATGACATTATTTATTCTGATCACCACCCGATATCATTCAGCATAGACAGTGCTATTGTACCAGAATGCATTAGTGGTAGTGTCAATACTAATTAAATTAAGCAAGGCATACAGTGGGACAGATTACACCCACAAGATATTGACGCATATAGAGAATGCATGAACGTTGAATTGAGCAAACTGAATGTTCGAGAGGTTGTTAGATGCACTGATCCCAATTGTTATAACTGTAATCATCATCATGATCTTGATGATTTTTACAATTCTATCGTGATTACATTGAAGATGTCAAATCACAAAGGTGCTTATAAGCATTATTGCTGTACCAGGTTGGAACGAGCAGGTGGGATCGCCCGAGTCGGCTGATCCTGCTGAAACGGTGGCAGCAGTCAGCATGTTGTCGGTGGCTGAACTTCCAGTAACGGCTAAAATGATCGCAGGGGCTACCAGAAAGGATCCTATGTTGGCCAAGGTCTATGAATTAACACTGTGAGGCTGGCCAAACTCAACCGATGAGTCAGTGAATGCATATCTATGCAGAAAAGATGAATTGTCATTGGAAGATGGTTGTCTTCTCTGGGGGAGGAGAGTAGTCATTCCAGCAGTGTTCAGAGAACAGATACTACGAGAACTGCAGGTGATGCATCCGGGCATGGTCAGAATGAAGTTGATCGCTAGAAGCTTTGTCTGGTGGCCTGGCCTTGATGCGGATATCGAGGACTGTGTCCGAAACTGTCGGGAATGCAGCCATGTAGCGAGCACGCCGAAGGTAGCACCACTGGTGCCATGGCCGGGGGCTACGGGACCATGGGAACGTATCCATGTGGATTTTGCAGAAAAAGACGGACAGAACTTCCTTGTTAGGTGGAAAGTCATTCAAAGTGGCTGGAAGTGGTCTCAATGTCTCGCACCATTGCAAGCAAGACGATAGTGCAACTGAGAAGAATGTTCGCAGCATTTGGCTTACAACGCGAGGTGGTATCTGACAACGGACCTCAGTTCGCTTGCGAGGAATTTGGTCGTTTCGTGAGGCTGAATAGCGTCAAGCACATACGGTGTCCAGTTTACCACCCGGCGACGAACGGCCTCGCGGAGAGGAATATCCAGATGTTCAAGAAGATGCTTGCAAAATCGAACAGCCAGCTACCATTGCAACACCGTCTGTCGGACATACTGTTCCAGTACCAAAACACACCGCATTCGTTTACGGATAAAAGGCCGTCAGAGTTGTTCCACTTGCGATGTCGAAACCCAGTCTCGAAGCAAAAGTGCAAGATCGGCAATTAAAGCAGAAACAACAGCCTGATGGAGCTCATTCACGCCTTCGCAAGTTCGACGTCTACCAGAGAGTGCGAGTCAGAAACATGAGAGGAGGAATGGAGAAGTGGACACTGGGAACGGTGGTCAGAGTTTTAGGGCCACTAACATATTTGGTCAGACTGCCAGGAAACAGGAGGCGATCCGTTCATGTGGACCACATGGTCACGAATGATAACCACCCAGCTACGCCAGAAGGTTGGAGCGATGTCACGATTGTACCTCCCATTGTCGTGACATCTGAGCCAGAGCCTGTGGTGGTCGATCCAGTAGGTCATGGAGGGCAAGCACCTAAGGCACCTAATGGGTTAGGATCACCAACACCGACTGTCCTTCAGTCGCCAGCCGCTGTCAGGCGTTCATCACGAGCTATCAAACCTGTTGTTAAGTTGAATTTGTGATTATTCACTCAGTTACTCTTAGTATAATAATAATAATAAGATAACTTCTATTGCGCCTAAATCCTTGGAAACCAAGCTCAGAGGCGCATCAAAACAAAAGGGTTGGTCAATCTCAAAGTCCATAAGTAGTTTTCCAGTTGTCAACAGATGGGTCAAGGCGCTAGGGAGCTAAGGTGGATAAGCAAGGTTGTAAAGATACGTTTTTAAATGACGACGGAATTTTGTAATATTTTCAACTGATCTAACACTAAGAGGAAGCGTATTCCAAAGAGTTGGTGCAGCAACAGAAAAAGCCCTAGTTCCAATGTTAGTGTTGGCTCTAGGAACAAAAAGTAGGTCAGAACTAGATGATCGAAGCTGGATAGATTTTCTTACAGGAGTAAGCAATAAATGCAAATAAGATGGTTGCTTATTGGACAGTGCCTGATATGTAATGGTACAGATCTTTAAAATTATACGATATCGTACAGGAAGCCAATGTAAAGACTTCAAAAGTGGCACAGAGCGAGAAAAACGAGGAGATCTTGTAACTACTCTTGCTAGACAATTTTGGACACGCTGAAGTTTTGTGATATCCTTGCTAGCGATATTATAAAGGAGGGAATTGCAATAGTCAATTCTGCTGCTAACAAGCGCTGTTGCAATAGTCTTAGCAACAGAAAATGACATATACCGGCGAATACGGCGAAGATCACGAATATGATAAAAACAGCAGCGACATGTTTGAGATATATGTTGTCGGAAATTGAAGTTTCTATCAAAGATTACTCCTAGATTACGCACCGAGGTTGCTGGCGTGATGTACTGATTCAAAATACGCGTAGGGAAAAAACCATCCAGTTTACAACGCTGCATTCGAGTACCAATAATGATCAATTCAGTTTTATTTGCATTTAATTTCAACTTGCTGTCAGTCATCCAATGGAAGATATCTTGAAGGCAATCACTAAGTTGGTTAAGGGAGCGATTTGTATCCGGGGTAGCCAACGAAATGTAAATCTGAGTGTCATCAGCATAAAGATGATGATCTAAGTTATGTTTTTGTATAACAGAGCTTAGTGGCGTGGTGTAAAGAGTAAAAAGCAAAGGCCCAAGAACAGAACCCTGGGGAACACCAAATAAAGCCGGCAGTGCAGCTGAAAAGCAGTTCCCAATCTTTATAGTTTGGTATCTATCAGTTAGATACGAAGAAAACCAGCTTAGAGCTGTGCCAGATATGCCGTACCACTTTAATAGGCGTTCAATGAGAATGCTGTGATCAATCGTGTCAAACGCGGCAGAGAGATCTACTAAGGTAAGTGCAGTCACTTTACCATTATTAATGTTCAAGGTAATGTCATTATGAACCTTTAAAAGGGCAGTCTCTGTTGAATGAAACTGCTTATATGCTGATTGTGACACATTAGTTAACACATTTGTGCTAATGTGAGACCTTAGACGACTTGCTACAACCTTTTCTAGTATTTTGGAAATGAAGCTGAGATTAGAAATAGGTCTATAACTGTTTAGGTCTTGCTTAGGCAGAGATGACTTCTTAAGAAGTGGTGTGACATGGGCGTATTTAAAATCATCAGGAAAACAGCCAGAGCAAAGTGATGCATTTATAATATTTGTTATAGGTCCAATTAGTGTATCGAGACATGCTTTTAGCAGCATTGTTGGAAATGGATCAAGTGCACAAGATTTATTTGGGGAGGACATAATTATTTTCCTAACTTCATCAACTGTTGCTATATTAGTCGCAGATGGTTCTTTAGAATAGTTCTATTTTAAGGTGGAGAAATGTTGTATATTGATGTAACGGGTGCTAGTTGTAAGTGTCCGTCCGTGTTGTATCGTTTCTGCAATACACACCAGAGGCACTCTGGGATACCGCCAACCTCATGTGTAGTTGATTACTATTCGTAATCTGTCTCCTTAAACATGCAAACTCCACAATACACAACACATACGATGAGGAAATACCTACTCGGACTTCTTCTTGGTAGGCAATGGTATTAAGCAAGGTGGGAAGTTATCCCCTTTACTTTTTAACATTTATATGAATAACCTGAGTATACAACTGCACAAAAAACAAATCGGATGTAGTCTTGGTAACATGGTTGTTAATCACCTTATATGCGCCGATGATCTACTTTTGTTTGCACCTTCTGCTAAAGGACTACAAACACTACTAGACATGTGTTACTCATATGGATGTGAGCATGACGTGCAATACAATGCGGGTAAATCCCTGGTCACGTACTTTGAATCTAGAAAGTCAAATCTTTCTAAAGAAATGACATTAGGAGAAAAGAAGTTAAACTTTGCCACCTCTTGTAAATATCTTGGACATGTCATTTCTAATAACTTGTCAGATGAGTCTGACATGCAAGCCAAAGTGAGACTTTTGTATGCCAAGAGTAATATGTTACGTCAAAAATTCCACTTTTGTTCAACTGCTATTTATAGCGTATTTTGGTAATATCTATATGTGTGCATTACGGGTGAACTTTAGAAAAGTTTATTTTCAGCAATTGCATATAACAACTCTTTCAGGATATTGAACATGTTTGCTACAGCTAATGTCAGCTCGGGTAAATGTGTAATCAGAAAGGCCATTTTTAGCCTAATGAATAGGATTGACATGTCTTTGAATCCCATTATTTATAGCATTAAAATTAGCGACATGTACTTCGAAACTGCGGCACCAGTGGGTCCAGGATTTATATAATTTTTAAACATGTTGTTCTTATCGATGTATTTTTATATTTATTTACATACTTTTATTGATGTATTTTTACATATGGACATGATGATTGTCTGAAATAACTACATTATTATTATTACTGCTTTCTACACCAACATGTCAATTTTCCCACCAGATATCAACATAATCAAGAACCATAATCACTTTTCGATCTGCTAATCACGAATGATGAAATATGGCACAAAACATAAAACAAAAGCCACCTCTAGGGAAAAATTACCATATAACCATTGCTACTGTGACACAATAAGTGAAGAGAAGACAAGTTACCAGTTTGAGAAAGGCAACTATGCTGACATCAAGAGCAAACTCAGAGAAACAAACTGGAAAGAGACTCTGAGTAACCTAAGTGTGGACGAGATGTGGCAAGAACTGAACAGCACACTCTCATATCTGGTTGACAAACATGTACCAAAGAAACAGACAGTGACAGGAAAGAGAGTTAAGCCTTTGTGGATGAACAACGATGCAATGAGGAAAGTGAAAAAGAAGTACAACAGCTGGAAGAGGTACACTGAGACAAAACAGTACAGAGACTATGTTGGCAGTTGAGTACTCAAGTGTGAGAAACATTGCGACCAGTGCTGTAAGAAAAGCTAGAAAAGACTTCGAGCGGAAGCTTGTGACAGAGGTCAGCAAAAACTCCAAGGTGTTCTGGCGCTATGTCCAAGATGGAAGAAAGGTTAGATCTGCCATGGGTGAACTTGACCTAAATGATGGCACAACAGCAAACACAGACCAAGGGAAAGCAGACCCACTAAATAAATTCTTCACAAGTGTGTTTTCACACGAAGATCTGACAGAAATTCCAACACTCGAAGATAGACATAATGGAAACCTGCTGATCAATATTGGAATCACAGCAGAAGAAGTCCTGGCTAAATTAACCAACTTAAAGACAATCACATCACCTGGTTCAGACAGATGTTACTCGTACGTTCTACATGAACTGAGAAATGAACTGGTGGAGCCCCTCCTTTTGATCTTCAATAGGTCATTGAAGGATGGAGTGCTTCCAGCTCAGTGGAAGATGGCAGATGTAACAGCGCTACACAAAAAGAACTCAAAAAGACATGTTTCCAATTATCAACCATTCAGTGTGACATGCATAGCATGTACGATTATGGAAAGCATTATTCGAGACCAACTCCTGACTCATATGACTACGAACAACATATTTCACAAAGATCAGCATGGATTTAGACCAGGCAGGTCTTGCACCACCCAACTCATAGAAGTTATGGAGACTTGGTCTACCACCATTGACTCAGGCAGATGCGTAGACACAATACATCTTGACTTTGTGAAAGCCTTCGATACGGTGCCACACAAGACTAGCAAAAAACTAACTGCATATGGCATCCAAGGAGAGGTGGCAGCGTGGATCGAAGCTTTTATAACGGGACGAAGACAAAGGGTAGTGGTAAATGGGAAGCTATCAGAATGGGCAGAGGTCACAAGTGGCATACCTCAGGGAAGTGTCCTTGGCCCAATTCTATTCATCCTGTTCATCAACAATCTACCAGACGGTATAAACAGTGGACTCAAGATCTTTGCCGATGATACAAAAATATATCGAGACGTAAGGTGTGAAATGGACAAAAAGATATTACAAGACATTAACAAACTAACATCATGGTCAGAGAAATGGCAGTTACATTTCAATCCATCAAACATCTGACAAGCCGAAATTTAGCACCGAAAGTGTCAGAAATCGACAGCACATCAGAAACAGAAAAAGATCTTGGTGTAACATTCGACAGATCCCTAAAATTCCAACAGCATATTGGCACCATTGTGAAGAAGGCAAACCAGATGACAGGCCTATCAAGCACATGTTTAAACATCTGGACAGTAGCAGCTTCCGATTGTTATATACAGCGCTAGTGAGACCACATCTCGACTATGCCAACTCCATCTGGAACCCGCACTACGCTGTCGACATCAACACACTTGAAAGAGCAAAACGCCAACAGAGAGAAACCAAGCTGGTTCCCGAAATAAGAAACTTGAACTATGAAGACAGGCTGAAACATCTTAACTTACCAAGTCTGGCGTAACGAAGAAGCAGAAAAGACCTGATCCAAGTCTACAGAATCACCAATGGCAATGGCACGACGACATCAATAAAGAGGACTTTTTCATGATCACAACAAACCACACACGAGGCCATAACAACAAATTCTATAAGTGACCAAGTACTAGACCGAGTCTTGATATTAGGAAACCCTCCTTTTCACAATCATGACAATGCATCTTGATCTTCCTAGACTGGAACAACCTTTCTCAGCAAACTGTGAACGCTGAAAATATCCTCTCCTTCAAAACAAAACTCGACAAAGAATCGAAGATGGACAAGTTTAAATGTTAATAAAAGGACAAAATCACAAGACAAGCAACGTTCTCAATATCGAAATGTGATACATAAACATGATAAAGCTATATTAAATTTACCCAAAGCTGTTAGCATCAATAGTGAGGCTTACTTCAAAACCCGAAGATCGAGGCAAGCAACAAAAACCATCACCACAAAATCTTACCGTAAACTAATGCTAATGAACTACTTGACTAGAATGTCAGGTGCTTTGTAGCGCAGTTTCTTTGTCTCGATTTAATTCAGTTCAAGAAGCCTTTGGCTTTGTCGAACTAAACATTGTAAACACAGCCTCCATTTTCAACAGCGCCTGGAAAGGTGCCCGGATGTCAAAGCGTGCAAGCATTGTTTATTTGTAATACACCCGGGGCCGCCACATGTTTGCAGAGAACGCGATTGCGAGAACTATTTCGACCACTTGTTTCGACATAATAAATTCGTTATTCTTTTTAACAATGGTCATTAGTGACCACTGGGCAATTTCTGATACTGACTGCATACCTTCATAGAACACATTATGTTGCTAACTGCATAATATGGCAATATATTAACATAATACTAGCGTAGATTAAGCCTCATAATATAAAACGCAGTACCTGATTAAACATGATTAAAACTGTGTACTTTGCAAGTTATATCACCAGCAGGACGCAAGTATTCTAAAGCTCATTAAGACCACTACTGTTTACAGCCAG
The DNA here is from genome assembly GCA_963995525.1 of Escarpia spicata. Taxonomy (NCBI): domain Eukaryota; kingdom Metazoa; phylum Annelida; class Polychaeta; order Sabellida; family Siboglinidae; genus Escarpia; species Escarpia spicata. Next base: position 27,369,468 of record OZ023212.1, read on the forward strand.
CCACTGGGGGTCAACCACAGCATCCTCAAAACGCGCACACACACACACACACACACACACACACACACACACACACACACACACACACACACACACACACACACACACACACACACACACACACACACACACACACACACACACACACACACACACACACACACACACATATCGTCACAATACACTAGTAACAGAAAACTAAAACAATGGAATTCACGAACATTTACCTACTTTTATTTCTTGAAATGTGTGAAAGTACAGTTTTAAAAAGGAATTGTATAAATAGTTGATCTGACTGCAGGCGAAGACTGTACGAAATGTAATGTAAAATATGGTCTAATTATTGATGTTTTCGTTCGATAGCTATTTCTGTACTCTGGTGTGCAGCATTTCGGATATCACTGTATATATAATTATATATATATATATATGTCCAGTAAGCAATTATTCGTGTTGCATCCTACTTGTTATAATGTTGACTAGCAATCTTAAAGGTCGTCTGAATAATCATGTTCAGTTCTACACTACAAACTGAACTATTTAATAATACGTTGACGTATGTTTAGTGTAACTTATTTGCGCAACAAGCCTAGTGACTCTGTAACAGGGGCGTATTTCTGCTAGATGACATCATGAGATGTTTGAAAGGAAAGAGACTGTGAACTAAACGAGATCTACAACTACTAACTGTGAAAACTGTAGATAATACAGATATATTTAATTGTTAAAGATATATCAAAATATGTGAAATAGGATCTGCTACTGGTACACTGGTCGAGCAGACGGGACGTGCATCATTTAACTCGAAAGAAGCGATATTCAGCGCACGTCTCCATCGTCACTTGTCGCACTTCGTATCCGTAGCAGCGAGTCGTGCTGGTTCCGTCGAACTGGGCGAGCACGACGAGACGGGAGGTGAGCATTCGCGGCGAGTGCACGAACAACACCCGGGAGCCGAAACTGTAGGCACCATATACAGACACCCGCCGTTCTTTGACAGCCTGGTCAATATCTCTGTGTATATGAGCTTCAGCTCGTATCTACAAGCAAACAACACGAAAGAAGATATAACAATTGTAATAGTAATACTACAATTTCGATAGCGCTTTTTCAGGAACATGTATGAGCTCAGTTATTATTGTTTATGTTGTCATTTAAAGTAAACTATAAAATGTAAGTTCTTATATAGCGCAGTATCCGATCCTTTGGAGTACTCAAAGCGCTTTACAGTTTACACATGACGTTACCATGTTGGAAGACATTCTGCACCTGTACGAAGGAGCTGAACCAGTGTGGTCTCACGGTTTTTATTATCTTCACTGTAAGATAATGAAAACGATCTCGATTGCAGCGGTTGTATAGCGGATATCCTCTCCACACACTGCCGGCAACGACAGGATTCACTGAAACACAAGACACGGTCACTTTGGATAGCACGCATAAGACACAGCACGTAATAGTTTAATTAACACAGAGAGTCGGTTTAATAAACGAGTGTATAGCCAAATTTTTTTTTAAATTACCAACGCAAGTGACGTTGATCATTTGTTCGAGGAAATTCGAATAACCTTATATATGTCTAGTAGGCTACCCGCAGAAGCCAAAGATAGCCACTTTTGGCCGTTTTTCAGAACACAATTTTAAAAACTAAAAAACTACAACGAACTAACATTTCTTACTTGATATGTTCGATTTTGTTTTACAAAATGCGTTTAAAACGAGACACGAGCAAAAAGGCGAACTGAGGAAGCACTGGCATTTTGTTCGGTGTACACAGAAAATACATTCTACATGGTATGCCTACAATGAGAACTGCCGTTTGTAGCTATGAGGTGGATGATAAGTGGACAATGGAGGTGCACAGGTTAGAATGGTGGAGGAAATGTATAAACGACCAACAGCGGTGGCGAGAACAAGCAAAAACGCACACATGCACATACGCATACCATCACACGCGCGCGCACGCATGCACGCACACACGCACACCGCACCAACACAGATACACACCATCATATGCGCACGTGAGTGTGTGCGCGCGCGCACACACACACACAAAACACGCACACGCACGAACACGCACGCAAACACACGCGCGCGCACACGCATACACACACACACACACGTCATCGTCGTCATCATCAACACCATGCATCCTCTCATGAATAGAGTACATGTGATTGATGTGTATCTAATCTACCGAGACCCGACACAGTCACAAGCCCGGCGTGGATGTGAGGCGGCTCACCGCAGGTTTCGTTCAACTCGTCGGCGCCGTTCTTGCAGTCGACAACGCCGTCACACACGGCTACATGACTGATCTCCTGCGGACTCGGTCTGCACTGGAACTTCTCCGTTCCACGCCACTGACCTACAACGACGAAACGGACACAGCTCGATACAAACTTCTTCTTCTATGTTATGACCACCTTCATAAGGTTGAAGATTTTTTCATTTAGAGGATAATATTTGGCATCAGAAAAGATAGAAGAAATGTATTTGTGCGATTTAGTTTACTTCATACTTGCCTTCTGGGTCGTCGTAAACAGATGATCAATTAATGTAGGCCTGTTACATAACTGGAAACAACTGCCTGGCACACCAATCAGTGACTGTCTTTGTTCTCCTCACATGCTTATGAACTTGGTGCCAGGTTATCCATGATGAGCAAGAAGGTTTATATTGTGTGTATAATATCGAGACAGAGCTGCACAATCTATCCAGAGTGTTTCTAAGTAGGCCCTATTCCTTATTTATAGATTGTGTGAGTGTGTGTGTGTGTGTGTGTGTGTGTGTGTGTGTGTGTGTGTGTGTGTGTGTGTGTGTGTGTGTGTGTGTGTATGTGTGTGTGTGGGGGGGGGGCGTTACATAGTTGTCTGCCCCTACATGACGTGTGTAAACTGACAGCGAACTTCGCCCAGTGTCCATCAACCTTCAGTTAGTGTTTAATCATATTTTCAATACACGAAAACTGATATGTAAAAACGAAATAAAAATATCCAAAAGATACATAAGTGTAATATTAACGCCAATGATCTATAGTAAATACCTACCAGTCATTGTATCGGTGACATGAACATTGAGTAGACGTCTAGCTTCTTTGCCGGTCTCCTTCAATACGTTAATCCTCTTGTCTGCCTTCTCATTTACCGCTTCGTACTCTACTTCTATCCGACCCAGTCGCTCGTCCTGAGCATCAAGGCGTTGTAGCAACTGATCGACACCGGGCGAGTCAGCCACGGCGGCAGCGCACATGAGGACGAGGACGACGACGAAGACAAGAGGACGCATAGCACTGGATTCGTTGACGAGCACTATGTGGCTTCATGTGTTGATACGATGAAGGTCGCAGCTTCTCAGACTATGTCACATACGCACACTTAGTTGACTATGTCGCGACTCTATCGGGTTCAATGGGTCTTGGATTACAACAACGACAACAATACAAGGCAGATGCCCTCACTGTCTCGCCCGGCTTCACTCCCTGGCGCTGCACGTGGCAAGTGACTAAATAGGATGACACGCGAACAACATCCACGACGCTCGTATAGCATAACTATGTCATCATCATCGGTAAGTTTATTGTGTGTCCAATCACGATTACGCTGTGTAACTGTTACATCATGAAACGTGACGAAATATACCAGAATGTATAGCAACGACGGGTCCAAAGTATGAAACCAACAACCTCGTAACAATACTATCTACGTTGCACGCCGGTCTCTGTTGGTCCTACGGTCATTGCACGATTAATTAAGCAGCGATCACGCAACACACGAACTACTTTCAGTTATGTTTCAAAATAAACCCAATGTAGTGAAACGGATTTTCCTTACTAAAATAGTAGTAGCAATTATGTTACATAAACCAGTTCTAACTACAATGTCAACACCCATTGAACACCCCGTTATGGTGGAGATAACGTTTGTGTAGCAGTCCTGCTAATATAAATATAATACATGATAAGAACTGAAGCAACATGCTGAAACTGTTTTAATGGTATCAGTTCCACATAAATGGTTGCTGCGCGAACATGGGGTATACTTTTAAAAGGGTGATATCACGTTGAAAGCTACCACTGATGCAATGCGATCACATTATTTACAACTCGTTGGTGTAGACCATGCCGAAAACTCAAAAATTATGCGAGCATTCGTCCACCCAATAGCTAAAATGTTGGCCTCTGGCTCGTAACTTATGTTCACCAGAACAAAGATACAGTGTATCCAGATTAAACTTCAGTGTCATCTATTCACAATATAGCGTGCATAATTCCCGATATGTTGAGGAATCGACGTGGCCAAGTGTTCCGATGGAGTAACTCCATCTTACACATTCAAGTTGAACCTCACCGATTGACTCTGCGATTAATCTTCTGATCATTCAATATATTCTGACCGTTACTGACATCAACAGTGGCATAGCTGTAAGCTTACCTGCATGGACTCCAACTGGTGCAGAACATCATATGCTGGATTATGCACGTCGCGAAGTTCTTGGGCTGATGATAACAACCTGCAGGGTCGTGGTAGGGACCAGCAAGGCGATGATGTGTCCCCTTAGAGTCGTCTACTGTGCCAACTGGTATGAAACATGCCGTCGTAATACCGTTGTTGAAGAACAGTGGTCTCGACTCTGAATCATTGGCTAACTACCGACCGTTATCTAACCTGAGTTTCATTTCGAAACTCCTCGAGAAGATTGGTGCATCGAAAATTCGACGACACATGGCGGGAACTGTTTTTCTGATGTCTTTCGTACAGTTGTGAAACAGCCCTCGATCGTTCGTATACAAGACTACATTCTTCTTTCACTGGATAATCGGTTGACCGTGATATTGGTGCTGCTCGACTTGAGTGCTGCCTTCGATAATGTCAATCGTTGCTCGACCAACTTCACCGCATAGGCATACGTGACAACACTCACCGCCTGGCCACAGTCGTATCTTTCACAGCGAACACAAGCTGTCAAAATCGGGAGCGTCACCTCAAGAAGTGTTGATCTGTGCTCTCGTGTACCGCAAAGTAGTGTGCTGGGACCCCTGCTTTTTACTATCTACTGTCTTGGACTCCACCGTGTATTCATACGCCATCACCTTCATTATCACACGTATGCTGACGATACTCAGCTATATGTTGAATTTTCGCGTAATCAGCCAGTGCACGTTACGTTTGCTATTGACCGCATAACGCGATGTACCGCTGACGTGAAATCATGGATGGCATCCCACAATTTCTTCTAAATGATAGTAAAACAGAAGTCGTCATCATTTCCGCTGTGCGTAACCGTAAGCATATTCAGCTTCCCGCCGACTTAGCCATTGGTGTCTGTGGCTGCTACATTATGCCGAAACCATGTATTCGGGACATCGGTAGTACTATTGACGACACTATGTCAATGGCGAGGCTTGTACGCTGTGATTGTCAGGTGGAATACTGCCATATTCACAGCATCCCCAGGGTCAGGAAATGTTTGACTACCGCTGCAGATGGTCCAGAATTCTGCAGCGCTCATTACTGGGACCCGCAGAAGAGAACATATCACACCAGTTCTGTTGTCTTCATTGGTTGCTAACGAATCGAATTCAATATTCTCCTACTCGTGTATCGCGCTGTTCACCACCTCGGCCCAGAGTATCTGACGTCACTGGTGACACCGTACTCACCGACCCGATCATTGAGATCCACCGGTCAAGGTCAATTGACAATACCGCGGTACCACCTTGAGCGTATAGTCGGCGGTCTTTCTCAGTGGCAGGACCGACATTGTGGAACAACTCCTGCTGTCAGAGACGCTAACTCAGTGGCAACATTCAAGACATTGATAAAGACACATCTCTTCCGTATAGCGTATAGAACACTATGTTGATAGCTGAAGTGACATTTAAATGAAGTTGACAATTTATGCGTTTTTAACTAAATTAATAATGTTAATTTGTTTTCTATTTGGGTTGTCTTCTTAATGTTATGCATATCTAATTTACCAAGTCAATTTAGTATTGTATTCAATTTATTTATTTTATTGAATTAACTAATTGATTTAATCTATTATTTAACGTATTATTTAACCTGTTTATTAACTTATTTATTTATTTTATCTCTCGGATCTTGACATCGGAAGACGGCGGGGGTGCTGTTGAAGATTTATCGCCGGAACAGCGTTTCAGCACGACTCAATACGTCACTCGTGGTGTCGATAATGACATCGGTAGACGGGGGGGGGGGGGGGGGGGGGGGGGGGGGGGTTGTGCTGTTGGAGATTTGAAGCGAAAATCCGGAAGATGTGTCTGTATTCCGGGAAACCGGGAGATACATCCAAAATCAGTGAGACTCCAGGAAAATCCGGGAGAGTTGTCAGGTATATTATATTCACAAGTGAGCGGTTTCGGGCACTGCCTCGAGAAGTATGAATTCTAGGAGTTTGTCTTGGTGCGACACATCGCGTCTGCTCTCCGCAACAGTGCGGTAGGTCGAGCGTCACGAAGTGTGCGCCCCGACAGCGGGTAGAACGTATTTCACTGCCATGCCACTGTGGTTAGGTAGGGTTGGGAAGGAAGAACAATGATTCCATGTTCCCTGTTATCATCGATATATTGTGTAACTCAATAAATTCACTAGCGCGAGCCCTCCTTGTTGAGAGGGGTAGAACAGTTGCTAGGTTTGTTCTTCTGAAATACACTTGTCTGGTACGAATCAATTCGAAGTCTGACACGAACCAATTCAAAACTAAGAACGACATCGAATCAAGTACACACGAACTAGCACGCCATAATTACATATGACCTGAGCAAGTAAGTTATTAAATCTACAAAGACTTCGATATTACACAAATGTTTTCCATACGGAACAGTTTGATCAAACGTTCCTGCTAAGTTTCCACTACCAGGTACATTTCCAGTATATGTTACTACTAAGTTAATTTCCACTAAAGTTCTTAAGTTTCCAGTAAGTTTTACTAAGCTTCCGCTACGTTTCCACAGAATATCACGCGTCCTAAATATTTGGTTCGAGAAGTCATAGCCGCGCGGCTTGGACTAGGCGCTAATTGTAGTTGGATGAATTGATGGTGCGCATGGCCCCCGCCTTGTTTTTGAAACACTAACTGTTAGTACGCCAATACCCAGTGAACATATTCATCTAGAAGTCCCCTCGAGTCTCGCAAGCTGACAAGAGTTAGATGCCGGCCGGCAAAGTGTCACTTTTAGTACGCCTATGCCATACATATGCAAGCAAGCACAGTAGGACGCTAAGTTAGCCGTTGCCGATCAGTTGTTCTTCTTCCTCGGTGTACGTGTGCGTCTTGCTCAATCCTGACAATCCTGACTCATGTGCAACTGCTTCCTCTGACGATATCGAACCCTTTTACGAAGTTCTCATGTACATATCTGCAGGCCGGTAGGGAGGAACTTGTGCTGCGTTCCAATCACCTCGTGTATCCGTGAATACGACTTCGTAACCCCCACTTGACCCAGCTGCATAAATTTACAAGTGGTAAACTGGAGGAGCTCGTGAACTTTCCAGTTAGCCAAGTCGTGTTTACGATCATCACGAGCCCACTGGAACGCAGCATTAAGCATGGATAGGCACATGCTCTATACACAAAGATAGGCAGACGTATTACGTAATACAATTAGTATAACTATCTACACCGTAACAATCTGTTGGAAGGTGGTGCGTCTAGGAGTGCCTTTTGATAGGATCGGTGACAAATTTGGGCTATGCAACTTCCACCTTGTGACACAGTTCATTTACATGGGGTTTGAACTATGCTCCGATAATGGCTTCATTTTTTCATGAATCAAACAATTGACATTGGCGAGAAGTGTTGTCAATGTTGTATGTGGCGTACCCATGGGGTTTTTTTGGTTGCCCGGAAACCCTCCAAAAATCCTCACTATTGTGTGATCCATACGGTAACGTATAGTAGGGACGTACCCGAGGTTTGTTTTGGTTGGCCGGAAACCCCTCCAAATTTCTGCACTGCTGTATGATCAACATTTTGGCTATGTACGTGAGTACACGGAAGGATGAAGGTAATACCCATAGGGGCGGGAACTGGGTACGTTAGGGTTATAACTTGGTTTTGAACAGCACTAGCTGCCCCCCCCCCCCCCCCCCCCGTGTTCGGATGTCATGAGTTCACAGCCGAGACAGTGGAGAAGCTGAAGTTACAGCGGCGTAGCGGCGGAAATTTTTCAGTGGTGCTGAAGCTCCGGTATTTCGTTCCCGCTCCACTGAAGGTTTCCCCTTTGGAAACCCCCAACATGTCAATCTTGGGTACGCCCCTGTGTGTGGTGTGTGCATGTGGTGTGTGTGGTGTGTGTGGTGTGTGTGGTGTGTGTGGTGTGTGTGGTGTGTGTGGTGTGTGTGTGGTGTGTGTGGTGGTGTGTGTGGTGGTGTGTGGGGTGTGTGTGTGGTGTGTGTGGTGTGTGTGGTGTGTGTGGTGTGTGTGTGGTGTGTGTGGTGGTGTGTGGTGTGTGGGGTGTGTGGGGTGTGTGTGTGGTGTGTGTGGTGTGTGTGGTGTGTGTGGTGTGTGTGGTGGTGTGTGGTGGTGTGTGGTGTGTGTGGTGTATGTGGTGTGTGTATGTGGTGTGTGTGTGTGTGTGTGTGTGTGTGGCGCGCACGAGGTGGCGTGTACCAATACACGCGTATTCGTGTGTACGTACGTGTGCCATGGGTGCCTGAGTGCGAGCTTAGGCCTGTGCATGTGTGCTTAAGCCTTATTTGTGTGCGTGTGCGATATAACAAGAGAAAACACTAACCACTATTGGGTGCCACGTTAGTCCAACTAGCTATGCATTAACTTTGTTAACATTATTACAGCAATGCCGAGTGTCGACACTCGAGCGATCGCATGAACCTTTCGGGTCCTGTTCCGTGCCTGTTCGCCACGACTGTTAACCTATGACCTGATAGTCAGTACGCTTTCGCCCATAGAGTCAATTAACTAGTTCTGTAGTCTGACGACAGACGGCGAGTGTGGTGTTTCACGAGACAATGGCGACAGGACCTTCCAGCGTGAAAGTGTAAACCGTCATTTCTTTGTGTATAGCCACCGAAATAAGCTGACACACATAGAGTCGTTGTGGTGTGAATATCAGGTAGACACGAATTCGCACCACGATGGATACGGAAGATATATGGCAGAAACGGAAGAGTTTTGCAGAGAATCCCGACGACGCTAGCAATGGCAGTGGCGAACACTCGGTAGGATTTGGAAATATAAACGTGCCAAAACGGTCGAGCAGCGGCGATCTACTACCTCAAGTCGAAGATGAAGAAATCGCCACTAGTCAGCCTCTCTTGTCAGACACTGAGAATGTTTGTGTTGAACAATGCAGAGTTGATGAAACACCCGGTGACGATAAATTTGCCACACCGGACAAACTTGCGGCTAAATTGAGTCCACTACAAGTACAACTAGTGGGAAGCAAAACTTCGATACTATCCGAGAGAAGCGGCACGTATCTTTCATTCCACAATCTCACGTACACCGTCGACGCCAGAGTTGGCAAATGTTGTGGGAAAAGCGAAAATAAGTCAATTCTCAACAACGTGAGGTAAGTTTGAGCAGCTGTGACTTGGTATTGGAGTTTGTTGGAGGGGGTGCACTGGGTCTGGGTCCATGGTAATGGACATTGGATTGTTTGCTGCCCGATCGACTTATTTGGTCACTTGTACCTTAAACGTGACATCACCTATCTTATGCAGAGTTGCAGACATACAAATCCAGCAGATGATCATATCAGTTGCATGGACACACTTTGGAGAACATCAGCACCATGGCATAACATATATCAGTGTCAATCTACATGATGACCTGAAATGGAGATCCCATATAAACATCACTACAAACAAAGCCAATAAGACCTTCGGCTTCCTCCAGCGCAACCAACAATTCCGGAATGGAACAGTCTGTCTCAGGAGGTAGTGACAGCCAATTCCCTGGACTGCTTCAAGTCCAAGCTTGCCGCCTACCTATAAATACCACACCCCTCCCCTTCCCTACCACCCTTCTTCTGCCTATCACCCTACCTGCCCTACCCCTACTATAGCACACCCTTTCCCACATTCAAGAGATCTTAAAACCGCGCTGGCCATCTTTGCAACCACCATTCGACATAATCATCAGTATATTGATGTTGGCTGTAAAAAGGAAGAAGAAGAAGATATAATAGCACTTGACGTAGATGATATGTCAGAAAATATGTTTCAGACACAGTCACATACAGTATGTTTTTAAGTGGTACGGCTTAGTGTAGTAAAACTCAATACTGGTTAAATTGTGATACAGTGTATCTTCTTTTTCTTTCCATAGATGCCCACATCATTTGGTTGATTATTCTGACATTTTGGGAATGGGAGTTTAGAGAATGAGATCCAAGCTCACTGAGATCCTGTGTGGAATCTTTTATTTCCCCTGACTTACACACGATGTAGAAGGGACCAATAACTTATAGCATCTCTTCCGATAGACACAGGCATTGTAGAGTGAACGAAATTGCCCAAGTTTTGGTACCGAACCACCGGTCAGATGACGTCCGGATTCGGACCCCCTCCGATGACAGGCCGGCACTCTTGACCACTCGATCACCATGTCCCACTGTCACTTCATTCTCTGAAGAAACTGAAGATTAATTCAAGGGATGGTGGTCAGGCGGTAGAGTGCTGGTTTTGGTTAAGAGGATTGGGGTTCAATTCCTACTCCCGACCACCTTTTCATAACTGGCAATTTTGTTCTCTCCATACGTTGTCTACAGGTGTCTTTCAGAAGACATCTAAACCATTGACCTCTCTTATCTGGTGTCTATGCCAAAGGAAGTAAAATATCCTCTGCAAAACGGTAACTGTGTAACCTGTAGTGGACTTAATAACTCTAGAGAAGAAAAACTCTGAACATAAACCACTTGTATAATAGCGTGTGTTGTGTCAGTTTCCAGCCCACACAAGATATTTTTGTACCAAATATTAAGTTCATAACATTAATTTTGTCGTTGTTGTTATGTTTTATTTACCAAACAGAGACATAGGGCTAGGCTTGTAAAACTTTGTAACAACAGTATAATCGTAACTGCACCAAGTTATCATGTCAAGTTATGTGGAATACACGGACAAAGTCCGGCATGTATTGTAAGTCATGAACTTGACAGGTTGTGTAATGCAAGATATTAACTATCTATATATATATATATATATATATATATATATATAGAAAAATGTGCACATATTTTACCATGTCAAAACAAGATTAGTAGTTTTTAGTATTGTACCAATAACAAAAGCTCTGTAAACAAATTTGAAACTGTGATAATTTAAGTGACCTTATCCAGCTGGTAGGGAAAGAATGACATAAGGTGTTAATGGATATAAATCCATGCAATTAACACTACATTTATGCAATTTTCACCAATTAATTTATCATCAAGTCTAAGATGTTCCACAAATCTTCCATCTAAAAGTATATCTAGGTCAAATATAAAATATATTTACCTCTGTTATGTGCAGTAGATTTTTATCTATATTTTTATATATTTATCCAAGTTATCTAACCAGACAATAGCTTGATGCTGAATATATAATGTTATAAATGGCGCTGTGTGTCACTGTCAGTAATAAGTCAGCTGATTTGCAAAAGACACTCCTATTGTGCACTCTTGTATCTGTGCATACTGAAGTAGTGATAACAAAAGTAGACAACATGAGGAAACATATATGGTATGTAACAAAACATGTATAAAAAGCAAGATGCATTGTAAATTTAGTTTACCAGTTTTCATGGCAACTGAGTCTGAAATATACATATAATTTATATTATGTGATTATGATGGTGTATTAATAAATGTGCAGGATGTTGATTTATAAACATGACGGACATGTTTAAAAAGTCTCAGGCCACTCAGTAGTGGATTTAATGAGTCAATGTGTACATTTCTACACGTCAATAAATGCAAGCCATATTATCTATCTTGTACTGAAATTCAAAATGGTTAAATTAAAAGTATGTACAACATAATGCTGACACTAACAAGCCACTGTAACTTCCTTGAAATGGTCTTTCAACCTTAGTAGTCATGTTGTATTTACACTCTGTAAGATATTTGATATACTGTATAAAAACTAAATTACATTGGGCAATGCAGGTAGGTGTGCTAGCTTCCTCACTGGTTGCTGGCTTTGTCAGGCCTTTATAGGTATAAAGTGACAAGGAACACTTTGTATTATACTTTGGCCGTGAACTGTAACTGCAGTGAAAGCCAGATATGTACTCCCTTTGTCATATAAATTATTGACAGGCTTGTCTTTACTGACATCCAGTGCAGCAACTACACATTTCCAGGCACCCTGTGCAGTGATGAATGACATGCCAGTGCTTGGTCAATAATTGTTGACCCAGCCATAAAGCCAAGGGCAGTGCCTGGTATAATTTTGATTCACACTTTGTGGTCACACTGTAGTGGCAGTGAACATTTCAAACAGCATGTGTAGATTGACAGGTGTTTCATTCAGGTATTTCAGGTAGATATGGTAATATAGGGTCATTCTCAGTTCAGTGACCTGATACCCATTGGATTTGGTGAAACATGATTGTTCAGTGTTATTGTAGTGTTGTCTAGATTTTTTTAATAATGAAAATGAGGGTAATGATATGCTACTGTGTCAGTATTTAGTCATAAAATCAAAAGAAAACAAATTGGCATCAAGCCCAAGTTATAGAAATGAATCAGTCAGACTGGTCAACAATCTGGTTAAACTACAAATTGGAACAGTTCACAGAAACAAATATTAGTTATCAATTTCTTAGACCTAGTATGGTCAACACCCCTATAGTTATTACTGATGTAATGACTCAGTGTGGCAGGTGGTAGTTGTGTATGACCTGGCTTAGTCATAACTTCATAAGGGCACACATGGTTACAGTGATGCAGCTGTACTGAGAAACTGTATGTACCAGTCTTCTTTGTTTGATTGTGGTAGCATTGCCACCAGGGAGAAGTGAGGGGATCAGGGGGCTGTACTAAGTCTAGTATTACACCCTTTCCTCCAGTCACACCTACCACATTATGTAGCAGTGACATATATCAGTTTTCTTCTGGCAATAGTTCAGGATATGAACAGTTTGAAAAATCCGATCAATTTAAACAAGTTTATTATTTTATATAAGAAATGATAGATTATAAATTAAAACAATTTCTATAAAATATGGAATAGTTAAGTGAACACCCAGTTGTTCATTATGCAGTTTTTGAAAACCAATTATGTTCAGTGGTAAGGTAAGTGAAGCATCTTTGGCATGGAAACTCAGATTTTAAAGTTGGTTTTGAAAATAACTTACCATGCAATGTACAGTGTAATAACTAAATAAGACGTTGCATTGGTGTGTAAAGTTGTAATCAAGACTTGGCAAGCCATGTCTTATGTAGCACACAGTCAAGCCTACCATGTGTGAAAGTACACAACATTGGTGTTTATGGGTGGCCTAGTGACAGTCTCTAGAGAGGAGATAAATAAATAATATAATTAGGTATGAATTATTAATTGTGTTAGTCCTTGGGCTGAAGCACCTCCATAATCAATTGAGAATATAAACAAAATGACAAGTTGAAGGTTGCCTCTGGGAGAGAAATGAGTTAAATGTACTGGGAGCCATGGTGTAGAAATTAAGCTGAAGTGTGTTTGGCTTCCTCTGTCTAATTAGCTTGTGTAAGCAACTGGGTTTTGTCTTTTCATCACTTGTAGTCATTAGCAAAAAATTCCATTCTCTGGATAGCGCTGCATACACACAGACGCAGAAAATGCTTTGCTTTATTTTCACATTTGTTATAAAGTAAATGTAAGCAGTTTTTGAAATGCGGGTTACCTAAAGCATCCTCCCAGCTGATTGGTGGACCTCGGAACATTCGTAGAAATTATGTGTAATATTATAACAATCAATAAATTAATATATCTGGTATGGATCATAAACTGGTAAGAATCCTTAACCAACAGGGAATTTAGGAATAATAAAGGTGTTGCATTTATTCTGAAGGGTTGTAGATAAATCCCTGAAAATTTGGCACCCGAGATACACGATGTCTTGGAGAGAAAAACGTTAACATACCAGGTACACACTAGCATGGTTATATTTGTAATTAGCTGTTCACAATGGATCTTACAAAAATATGGACAAATGCAGGATTAAACTAATGCCCTGGTAATGACACATTCCAGAGCTGGGTTTGGTTGTTTGGGCACTGAGTAGTGTTGCAGATAATGACAGTTTATGAAACTGTACAGGTCTGCAGCCCTGTTCTGAGAATTAGGCTCTAGAGGGAGTCTAGACAAAGTAACGACTAACATGAGAGAATAGTATGCTTGCAAATAAAATTCACTGCCTATTATTGGGTCAGAAACTTCAGAGAAATATATATATATATGGTGCAACCTCTTGGGTGGTTGTAAACATGACTGCACATGAGTGTGGACATAAGTATAACTGTGAGCAGGTTCATGTCTGCACGTGGATGCAAAACATCAAAGCAATCTGTTGACGCTTATTTGATCACCTGTTTCGAGTGTTTACTGTTGACATCTGATGCATTTCACTGTCTCTTGTTTTACCTTGAGCAGTCATGTGCTTCTCTATTTCTGCTTTGTCTCGCTAAGAGTATTACATGGATCTAATAATCTAGGTCACAGATCAGTTATTGATATTAACTGAGTGGAGTATTTTTGACAGCATAATTACTAAATATTACTAAATATTCAATGAAAGTTGTCAAGTTTTAAACTTTTATAATAACACATAGATATTAGATCTTTATTGAGATTTTCCTTATTCATGTATACATATATCTTCTTGTTTGTGTAATACTCTAAACAAAGTATTGAATATTGATAATATGCCGCAATATTATATTATTAATATAATATTTAGGTGACCAACATTCTGGGTAGTTTTTATTTGGCATTTGTAAAAGTGAAGTGGGTTTTGTCATTCTGATGAAAATGTTATCAATTCAAGGCAAACCGGTAAAGAATCAACAGCTTGCCTCAAAACAGAATTGGTAATTTGTATTTTATGATTGTTCAAGTTTTTGAAACAAACTGCTAATTTAAACACTAACGAAGCATAATTTAAAAAATTACATATTTTAATGTAGACAAATTTTCAGAAAGTGGAAGAAGATTTTGTCTGATTCAAAAGTCGAACTGATGTGTGAACTAAATGGAATGAGGTAGTACTCATTGAGTGTCAGTAGGGCATGAAGCCTGGGGTGCTGACCCACTGATAGTGATACAGAGCACTAGTACTAAAAAACTAGTCTCTATCCGGTAGTTCAATTGCAGCTGGGCACAGGTCTACAAAATTATCAACCGGTAATACATTGTACTCAGAAATAAAATGGTCCAATCTTGAAGCTGATCCACATTAGCTAGTACTCCTGAAATGGAGGAAAGAGTTGTTGCCTGCAGTTCTAACGAGTCAGCTATATTTAGCACTAGTTACATGTATTGACATTTTATTTACATAAATCTGATGTACGTAGACATTTGTGAAGTGTCATGTCTCGGAGTCGAACATTCTAGCAACATGCCAGCACTCTGTCTTACTGCCTGCTGTGTGAGTCAGTTACCCTGATTGATTCATGTGACATGATCTGGAACCTTGGTCACCTTGTGATTTGTATGACCAACAGTCATGTGACCTCAGTTGACACCCACTCACCAGGTTACACAAGCATATTTCAACATGATGTAAGACATCTGGATAATCTCAGCAAAGTCCTGGTAGGATAATGCGCTGAGGTGACCACATGACCGGTGCATGTCCTATGTACATGCGCTTAACTATTCACACTATTTACAAATCTCGTTGCCTACCAGGTCTCTCGGAGTAGCCAGATTGTGCAAATAGAATGATAATAACTGATCAGTTGTTTGAAGTAAAGGAATTTAACACCATGTATTAGCAAATCTTACCTTGTATATGAATAAATAAATATATATTTATTTATTCATAAAACATTTCTGTTTCACTAGTCCAGTGGTCATCTAATTTTATATTATGTATGAAGTATCTACAGGATATAAGCTGACTGTTTAAATGTTTTGGAGGCATGTTTTACACCAGTTAAGTACAACATTCCTAGTTTCTCTTACCTTCTTTGCAGTAACCTTTTGCTGTAAACAGTTTTCTATGATCCTATTTAATAAGAACATCGTCATGGTATCTAGATAAATTATAATTATGTTATCAGTTAATGCAAATGGCAAACGTTAGGCCTTGACAGTTGTGATTTCTTTGTGTTGTAAGTCATGTATAGGCTGTTTATGACAGTGTCTCACCTGAAATACATTCTGGCCAGATAATCACTTAACTTTTGAAATGTTGTATCTTTGTAAAGGGAACATGGACCACTACCAGGCATCTCTTAAACACGTCAACTGGTGATCCCATTGCTGGTAACATAGACACAGATAAAACTTGTGAGGTTATTCTGGAATTAATGTAACCAGTGTATGAGGTGGGGTGAATATAGTGATGCAGTGGTTTCAACTTGGGCTTCGAACAGTGCTGAGCTGGATCTCAAACTTACCAACATTGGGGAATTGGCATCTTCTGGTCCTTGTTGCCTCGTTTTGGTGTTTGTGAAAAATAACAAGTGAAAACACTGAGAGCTGTGGATGACATGGTTGATTTTTATTGAGATTGTTTTAGGTGTGGAAGGATCTTTGAAATCCTTTCTGAGGTAGAAACTGTCAAAATAACTGCCCCCAAAATTTCAAAAACTTGCAAAAAGGCCCACCAGAAGAAATAACCAAAAGAGCTAGCAATTTAAGTATGATTTATTCAAGGCAATAAAAACTCCCACAACGGTTTCTGTTTCCGGTGACATTTACTTTTCCTTTTGGTTATCAGTTGTTGTCACATTGTGTTGATGTCACCATTTCCTTGATTGATCCCATTTGTCACAAGACTGTCATAAGATCCGTTCGTTTCTGCCATGGCACAGTGTGCCACAGTTAGTTCCTGTTGTCGTCTGGGATCTAGCTGACTAATTGGCTGGAGGCAGCAGTAAGTTAGTGATATAAGTACCATGGTATAGCAGGGTGTGTTGTCAAACAGGGTGTTAGAACATGGTGACTGTCACACGAGCTCTTGAAAGAATGCTTCTCAGCTTCACATCAAGCAAAGTCCATTTTATGAGAGGTTTATGTTTACCAAAAACAGGTCAAAGCGTGGTTTATCATAATAATCCCTCATTGTGTAGCTTTATCTCTAACATCCTTTAGTAAGTGTGTGTGACAACATGCAGGTGCCCTGTGAATGGGGGCCATGCCAAACCTTCACAAGTAAAATGTCAGCACTAACAAGCAGTACTGTTTCAACATTAGTTAAATGCCTCACCGGGTTATGTGGTGTACTTTAACAATATCCTAGTGAAAAAATTGAAAAATGTTAGTAACTAATAGTCACATGATATTCATTGGGCTACGTAAATATTGAATTTTTAATAGCAATTAATATTATACATTTGCAAAATCAGCATACATTGAATGGATGATTTTCTTTAAAAAAAAATTTTTAATTGTGCATACTTTCAGAATCCTTTTTCCTGAAAACACTAATGTGACATCACGAAGTATCAGTAACATTGTAAGTTGTTTGAGTCAATATGTTATGTTTTTATATTTGTTCTCGGTTCCAAGCACATGGTATAAATGTTGTGAAACAGGAGAAATATCTTAGTACTAGACTCCCACTGGTGTTTATGGTTTTGTCACTGTGTACTCTTGCACCTGCAAAGGTCTATTTTTCATGCTGCATTGCATGTAAGTGGTCCATTAATTGCCCCACATAGTTTGAACTCCAACAACACAGTTTAGCACTGCAAACAAGTGACATTGGGGGGGACTTACGGGTGTATAGGTCAATAGTTGCCCAATGGCTCAGTGCCAAAGTACTCTTGTTGTTTACTTCAAGACTTTTTTGTGATATCCCTCGTCTGATAGCAGTGCTACATTAATGTCTATTAGTTTTATGAACTTCTCTCCAGCACTGGTCAAGGTCTAGTCTTATCTCTCATAGTTTGTTCAGCTGCAATATTTTTAGAATGGTGCAATTACTGCTATCTGACATTTTACTGCAGTTTTGAAAGAACAAACCTGAACACACTTAATAGATTTAAGTGTATTAAATCGATTAATAGCTCAGTTTAGTGTTTTATGGAAGAAGGTTTTGTGTCATGAAAAGAAGTGCTTCAGCCTGCCCTGTGCATCAGCCTGCCCCCACTACATCAGCCTGCCCTCATTATATCAGCCTGCTGCCATAACATCATCCTGTCCCCAGCGCATCAGCCTGCCCCCCAGTGCATTAGCCTGCCCCCATTATATCAGCCTGCCTCCAGTGCATTAGCCTGCCCCATTATATCAACATGCCCCCAGTGCATCAGCCTGCCCCCATTATATCAACCTGCCCCCAGTGCATCAGCCTGCCCGATTATATCAACCTGGGCCCAGTGCATCAGCCTGCCCCCATTATATTAACCTGCCCCCAGTGCATCAGCCTGCCCCCATTACATCAGCCTGCCCCCAGTGCACCAGTCTAACCCCAGTGCATCAACCTGCCCCCAGTAAATCAGCCTGCCCTCAATGCACCAGTCTGTGTATCAGCCATCAACTTGCTATGGTGCAGCTTAGACTTGATACTTGAGCTGAGTGGGACTTAACGTGATAACACTTCAGATTCTGTAGTGGGTTTGTTTAACCAATGGGTGTACTGTCTTTTCTTGTGTTGATATGTTTATTGTGCCCTTGTTGCTGTACATGACAAACACCACCTTGTCTTAAGTAAGTCAGTGAGCCCTGTAACCCACTGGCCGTGTCACCTTGTCTTGATTGTCACTTGTCTCTGTTGTTTTTATACAGGCCACAGGGTGTTTTGTTTTGGATATTTATTTATCAATGAGTTGGACCGTCCATCGCAAATGTTTATTCTTGTAGAATATTGAGTGATATATTTAAAAGGTAGCGTCATCCTTCAAAGATAATCACAGTGGTCAATGACAGGCGTGTAGCCTTCAAAGGTAGTCACCAGGGCCTCACCCAGAATAACATTTTTGCAGTAAAAAATTTTTCAGACATGCTACAAAGCGAGGTTGGGCATGCGATCAGACGCGCGATCAGACGCGCGATCGAACATATTGAATGAGAATTCCTAATTTGTATGTCTATTTTTTTTTCAAAACGTGATTCACATTTTAATGCCATTTACAATATAGCACAAATAAGTTGTTTCATTAGAACACATTTAATTGCCACAATTTTCAAAATTACTAACAAAACAATAAAAAATTAGCAAACATTTAATGTGGAATGCCAATTTTTATATACAATTAAAATGTGTGTTTACAAATTGTATACAAGGTCTGATATACTATGGAAGCTAATATTTGGAATTTTAAAGCATTCGATTTTTTTTGGTACAAGTATCATATAATAATATTAGAAATACTACAGTTCAATTTTTTATATTTCTAAAACTAAATATTAGATTGACAAATATTTGTTTTAATAATACGCCATGCAATGGCCATAATCGGTTACAGTTATTAATTAAAACATTATTCGTGTTGCTGTGAATGTTTCAATTGTTAAACTATAAATCAGTCAAGACATTAATTAATTTAATTAGCAAGCATAGACCAAACAACACGCGGCGAACGGGACTCGCCACGGCAATGCCCTAAAAATAGCGCAGAGTAACTAAATCTAGCACAGTCGCCATACGTTCAACCTGCATGCTCCACTGCAGGCTGATTATTGCAATCCTGTTCAAAAATGATGCGACATCGTCGTACAAAATCTAGTTTCCGCACTTGTAAATCATGTTTAATTATCATACAACATATATAATTTGAATAGTGGAAAAACTGACAAATGGCATCGGTGATGCATGAAGTTGTATATCGGGCGATAACATAGGAAACCGACATGTTTACACTTCAACTGTTTGTAACTTTTGTTTCTCTGACGGCATCGATTTCATGTAACATCAACAGTCAGGGCTGCCTACCTGACAAAAATAATTTCCATAATTATCCCCCCCCCCATCGCACCCGTCCCGCTCCCTGGTCTACAAGGTTGTCAATCAAATCTTTCTCTGAAGTAGATATAGTGACAAGTCCAGCCTGTTGTCGGTGCCTGAGAGTCCAGGAAGTTGCTCATTTAATCATCAAAAGTAGATATACTTTGTTTCAACATAATTATTGTGTGTTACACTGTAACTCCTGTCAGCAGTTAAGGTCGTCCGTTAGCACTTCAAAGGGATGCTAGTGTCCAAGTGTTTATGTCTGTAGAGCATCACCATGGGAAATACGGCGCCAGTGAAAAGTCAATAATCATCCAACGAGCTTCTAAATTTACAACACACAGCAGGAACATTATAATTATTACTAACAGTCAATGACAAAGTTAAATTGTTGTACTCAAATAAAAACCTTTGAATAAAAAATGGTTAGTTTTATATTGCAATTACAACTCATTTTATATTATTCTAAGACAGTTTATAATTATATCCATAACTTTCAGAAAACCATAACTATTTAATGTAATTTAATGGTTCTACCTAACGTCATCTTCATTTTTTTTTCACTATATAATTCTACACCTGTACATTTTATTAATATCTAGACTCGCATTAATGACACTGACATAATAATATGCTCACGTGCCACAGCAGTCAGCAGGCTGGTGGCAGTCAAAGTTGTAACATTGTACACAGGCACAGCAATGGTTGACGTCACCGTACTGACTTTGTAGAACTTGTATTGATGAAATGTGTTGATAAATTGTAACAAGTGAATGAGATAGTTTCTTCAGGGTATCTCGAGCAGCAGTATTTATAGATTTAGCAATTCTTTAATGTGTATAATTTTTTGTAGTCGGATATTTGTATTCCCGTAATACGGCGGCAGTTTCCGTAATACCGTGATCTGAGGTGAATTTCCGTAATGAATACTGAGAATCCGTAATGGTAGGCAGCCCTGCAACAGTGAACACCAACACATCTCCTCGTTGGTTGATTAAAATCCATACGATCCAATATGATTACAAGTGTGGGTTTTCGATTGCGACCTGTGTTTTTGTGAAAACCGTACTTTCGCGACGCGCCGTCGGCATGAAATTCTTAGCGCGCATTTTAGCTAAGTCATGGACGACAAGTTCGTCAAATAAAGGACTACTTCTAAAAACTTTATACCATTGTAAATAATGTTCTGTTGTCGTTCCAATGGTATTAAATATGTATCATTTAATGCGGACTGAACGATGTAAAGACTGCGTGACTGGTGGTTTGTCATAGTTTTGCACCAGATCTGGCCAGATCCAACAGCCGTGCCTTTGATGATATACACTCAATTGGTGCCTGGGTAACATCACCCAATCAGTTCACTAAACTGTCCAATCGAGCCTTGTCATAATCGAGGAGTGCTTATTGGAACTCCTGCCCTGATTATTTGGGCTAAGCAAGTGTTGCCTGCTTTTCAAACAACCACTGCTAGTGGTTAGGTGACAATTACCCTAGCAAGTCAAGGCCTTAATTGGTTTCTGACATGGCAGCTGGCCAGGCGATCCAGGTGGTCGATTTTCAAAACCAATCTCAGTAGATGTTGTAACTGGCTTCGCCGCAGTTTCAATGACCTGGTAAAAATGGCATGGACGGGGCTGTCCAGCACAAAAAATACAGCATGGACGAATAAGGAAGCGCCAGCCTGGAGGACCCGTCCACAATCAATTTCACCCCGTCCAAAATTGCGATTTTTGACAGGCATGTAGCATCATCCCTCAAAGGTA
Source organism: Escarpia spicata (assembly GCA_963995525.1). NCBI lineage: Eukaryota > Metazoa > Annelida > Polychaeta > Sabellida > Siboglinidae > Escarpia > Escarpia spicata. The sequence goes on from OZ023212.1 coordinate 27,391,298, forward strand.
GTCACAGTGGTCTGTGGCAGGCATCGTCTATCAAAGCTAATCATACTGTTATGTGGCAGGCCTGTAAGTTGTAATATCATGTGTCAAAGGTAATCAGAGCATTTGGTCTACAACAGCCTGTTGACAGGCTTGTAGCATCATCTGTCAAAGATAATCATAGTGGTATGTGACAGGCTTGTAGCATCATCTATCAAAGGTAATCATAGTGGTCGAGAGCAGGATGAACCTCGTCTCACATATTGTGTACAATTTCCTATTAAAATAAGCCATCATGAAAGTTATGTCTGCAAAAACATGTTTTACTGTATACATTGGAGCCAAACATACATGGTTAGACGTGTAGTAGCTCTTAGTCAGTATGGACATGATTCACATGCCATGGTGAGCTTCACATGTTGTTTAGGTGTGTATAGCATCTTACTGCATGATTCACATACATGCCAATGGTTAATGATGCCAGCTGCCCCCCACTTCTACAGGCCCCAGTCTTCAACCACTGGCTACTTAGCAACCTGTTAGTTGCCATGACAACCCCCAGTTATCAGTTGTTAGTCTACATAATGCACTGACAGACCTTTGTACTGATCCTGCCGCCCTGCACTCACAAAAAAAACAGGTTTGCTTTCTTATAGAGTAATCAGCATTCGAAATAGCACTTGTCCGTTTGTCCGGGACAAGTGATTTTTGGCCCGGACAAGTAAAATGACTCTACATGGTTATCCGGTGGACAAGTAAAAAATTACAGTAAATAGTGACGTGTGCAACATTGCAAAATTTTTATTTGAGGAAATTCAAACGAAAATGAAGTTCGCTAGCAATCGCGCACGTTGCAATTTTGTGTGTGTGTGTCGGCGTCTTGTCGTTCCGCTGGCAGTGTGTTCTACTTCGGCGTTCGACAGAGTTTAGTGCCTGCACTAACAGGCTCATCCGCTGAGCGCACCAACCTAGCTCTGTCACACGCGTAGGACAGACTCCGCATCAGCCATCGTTGATCGAAGCTGTATTTCATAAAATCGTAAATCGTTCAGGTTGGCCGACGTACAACTTGCTTCCACCCATGGATCGTATTTGACGAACTTTGGAAATAGTAGACTGTATCGCTACCTGTTATTTGAATAATTATATAGTTTTAACCATTATTACGCCTAACACACGCGGACTCGGCAGTCTTCCAAGTCACCGAACGTTAGCCGATCCAGTCCCAGATCGGTAAAAATTGTCAAAACTTATAACTGGCTCTCCGGTAAATCTATGGTGATGGTTAATAAATGGAATATTAAAGATATTTCAGAAGTGTTGTGTCTATGTAACATTTATTCTAACCATAAATTGCAAGTTTTCGAAGCCAAATTATGCAAGACGCGCGGCCGGGGTGCCAACCGCCGTAGACATGTCGGCTTCCGCCAACTACGGCGGTGTGCGCGCGGCAGCGACGTTACGACATAACTAAATCTATAAATTATATTCCATCTGGTAGATGTAATTCTGGCACTGTTAAAACTGTTTATACATCATTGAAATGGTAATATAAAATTTAGTAAAAAATATGCATTTGTTTGCTGGTCATCAATTGAATATTATCTTCGTTTGTAAAATACAGAACTTTGTTAATATTGAAGTTCATAGAGATTGAACAAAATAATATCAGATTATATAGTTTATTTTGATTTTTGTGACATTTTCTGGCTTTCTATTGGTCTTGTTCCTGATGGTTGAGTGACATCTTCAATGACAAACTGATGCCAACATTTTACAGCAGTGTTATATGTTATATATATATATATATATATATATATATATATACAATATTAAACACAAACAGTTTTTGCAACATTATAACAAATAGCAAGGAAAACAATTGTCTCATTCCCATCATCGTAATAATTATTTGTTATTAATAAAAGCGTTCATTCAGCATCACTAAAGTATTGGTATACATCATGTAACTTTTAACTTTCGTGATGAATAGTGATGATAATGGACAGAAAAAAATTGTTGCAAGTATAATTTAGCAATTTCAAAATGTGCAGATTAAATCAAATTGTGTCTTTGATCACAAGTCACTCAGGTGTACATGCAACGAAACAGCAGGAACATTGTGCTTGTTGTCGTAAAAATAAGACAGACTTTTTTATGTTTTTTCTGAAGTTTCAAATCCCCTGGTCAACCACTCGGACAAGTAAAAATGTTGGCGGACAAGTAGATTTCAAAACTTACTTGTCCAGCGGACAAGTAAATATTCTGGCTTATTTCTATCGCTGGTAATGTAATACTTGGTCTTAGGGACTGGTAAACAGACCTGTCATTTGAACACCTATTTGACATTTGAGAATGCTAGTGTAAATGATGTTACTTATCTGTTCATGGGAGGCCTATGGAATTCTTCTAGACTCATGCTTCAGAGACTGTGCATTGGCTGTTTCCTAAGGTTACTTTTGTAAGAAAACATCAAAGTGTCACCAGTGGGAAACAGTGACATGTCGTTTTTATTCTGTTTGATGTCTTCATTAAGTTAAATTAATAAAGCTTTCCTTTGTGTTTTGCAGTGGACTATGTCGGCCTGGCATGAACGCGATCCTTGGACCAACTGGCAGTGGAAAATCATCGTAAGTTCACTTTCATTCTAACTACACAACGTTGTGCATGGTTGCTTAACACATTCCCCTCTTGTTCAGTTCTAAAGTTCTAGGTTTTATAGAAATCAGGTCAGGTCTAAAGAAACAAATTCTACCATCCATAATTGTTGTACCATTGAAGTGGATGTGTATTTATTCCTTGAAACCCTGGTGTACTTGTCTTGTACACTGTTAGTCAATCTAACTGTTGTGAGATATGGAATCAGATGAGACACTTTGTAACAAGGAGTTATACTAAGTACTGTACTCTAAAACACTTATGAAATTCTATTCTGTTTGCCAAGGATCTGAAGACTAAGCTTTTTACCCACTTGCCCTGCTGGTATGTAACCAGTAACCACAAATATGCCAGCTCACACTTTTTATATTTGACATATTTGCAAATGGGACCCGTTCCAAAAAGTTGGATATTAACCCTCCTAGGTCATCCCTCCAACTGCTTCCCTTCATGCAGGCTGGAAAGAATGTCAACACCTGTCAGTGACAGCAGGCAGCAGCTGTGTCACTACGTAAGTGTGTAGTGACACACGCCACACTCATACCACTGGCATACCACAATTGTTATGTCAAAGGTTGCCCAGTACCTCTCCAGGCTCTTATATCCCATTCCACTTTGTAGTTGCGTTCTAACCACTTTCACCCTTCCCCCCTCCTTACCCTCCAGTACCACCTCCCCAACACAGCACTGTGTAATCAGCTCATGGGCTGAACACACTCGCTGAACATACAAGTTTTAGAGTTGAGGTCATTGTTTTTAATATATTCACAGTCATGATTCAGGTTTCTGGCTCTTGGTTTTTCCAGCTCTAGTTGACTCCCTCTATCTTTTATCATGTTTGTTATTATTGTGTTTATTGTGTGTTGTATTATGAATGTGGTTGCTTAGTTACCACAATGCATTTCTAGTGAGTTTGTAGAGATCTTACCGGAGTGTCGATAAACATGTCACTCATGCACTACCTAACAGATAGTTCTAGTCTGCACACAAATATTGTCTGTAAAACAATTAATGTTAAGTAACTTGTGTTTAATTCTGAATTACGCAGCTGTGTTGTTGCAGCTTGTTGGATGTCCTGGCAGGGAGAAAGGACAAGATAGGACTATCAGGACATGTCTTGGTTGATGGCGATACGCAGCCAGTCAACTTCAAGTGCATGTCTGGATACGTGATTCAGGTGAGAATCAACACAGTACAAGCAGTCAACAAAATTGGATTTTGTTTAAAAAACAGAAATAAAAAAGTTAGAATTAGAAGAAATAATGTTGGATTTGAAGATATTGATTGATGTGGAAGTAAAAAAATGAATTAATGTTTTGGTCTTGATGCAAGAAAATGTACAAACAAGTTGTTCCTTAGTGTGGGACGTGGAACTAGAAGGTGTGTCCAGTTGGCAGTGGAACAACACAATGCTACATTAGCTAGCTGATCACTTGTACTAAGACGTAGTGCGTGCACTGCAGTCTGTAGCCGATCACTTGCACTAAGGTATAGTGCATGCACTGCCGTCTGTAGCCGATCACTTGCACTAAGGTATAGTGCGTGCACTGCAGTCTGTAGCCGATCACTTGCACTAAGGTATAGTACATGCACTGTAGCCGATCGCTTGCACTAAAGTATAGTGTGTGCACTGTAGTCTGTAGCCGATCACTTGCACTAAGACGTAGTGCGTGCACTGCAGTCTGTAGCTGATCATTTGCACTAAGGTATAATGCATGCACTGCAGTCTGTGTCCGATCACTTGCACTAAGGTGTAGTGCATGCACTGCAGTCTGTAGCCGATCACTTGCACTAAGACATAGTGCGTGCACTGCAGTCTGTAGCCAATCACTTGCACTAAGGTATAGTGCATGCACTTGCAGTCTGTACCCAGAAACTTGCACTGTGGTACAGTCCATGCACCAAAGTCTGTAGCCAACCACTTGCACTGAGGTATAAGCGCATGCACTGTAGTCTGTAGCCGATCACTTGCTCTAACGTACCTTGTTGAATGCTAATGTTTTAATGCTGCATGGTGATGTTGCATACTGGTTGGTTGTACATTGTTCAGTGCCAAATACACAAGCATCCCTTCTTTGTGATCTCTGTAAGTGTCCCAGACACACTGCTGCACCTGTCACATGTCACACACATGTGCAATTTAGTACACAGAGTTGACATTTGATATCCGGGTGTTTCTTCTTGAAGCACCCTGACCCTGAGATGCCATCTACTTACTACTTATTGTAGATAGAATGCCTACACTTTTTGGAAGACATGTTTTGTTATGGATCTACCCTATGTTTTGTAAATACACTGTAGTCACTAAAACCGTCTCTGTTCTGTATATAAAACAAACATTCGGATAATATAGTGCTGGTTCGATATATCGAGTATCGAACTGCAAGTAGTGCTGGTTCGATACCGTCGATACCTTCGATATATCGATTCCATTCGATATCTACGAAGTCAAAATTACGGATATAATACGGGCCGACGCCACTAAGTCTACGGGGTTCACTTGCCACGAAAACTCTGGACTGTAGCGTCACGGATGTCTAGTGGCTGATTGACATTGAATGACGTCACTATATTTTGAGGAATCAAAAAATTGACGCCGTTGATTATATGACGTAGCAAAAACACCTTGCAAATTGAAAACAAAGATTGTCGAATTAAAAAAAAAATTGAAGGATAATCCGTAAATTTACTCCATCCAGGTAATAATAAGGAGGCAGACTAGCGGACAGATGCTATGATGTGCCCTGACATGCTAACTGATGCGATATGTGTCCATGAAAATGTTGACGGCTTCGAAATGGAGTGAACGGCACCTATTTCTGTCCAGCTGCAGGTTTTTGGTGGCCAGAAACTTAATGTTACTTTCAATGACAGTACCTACGGTAATTAAAAAAATTAATTTATATTGCGATGTTGACCAAGTTCATCATGTTGCATTTTAATAGATTCGCGTGGAGGTATTACAACACAATTATACATAATGAGATTATTATCCGATAATACGTATACAATTGTTATGCCTTTGTTTCTGGAAAGAATGGTGTATAAAATATTTGTGATTTGAATTTGTTGGAAAATGTTCAGCCATATCCCGGCACACATTGTTACCAAATGTCAAATTGGCCAATGCAACCAGAGAGAGTTTGTTTTAATCTGCTTTCTAATGATATCACATTTCAAAGTGCAATGAGAAATAATAAAGTTACGTCCATTTTAAATAAAAACCTGTCATTTTCTGATGCTGACAAAATGATTTAAAAAAATATTTTATGATCATGAACTGGCTGTATCTCCTCTGCACAAGCTTAAGTGTAAATGGGTTAAAAGTACATAATATTTGTGAATCTAGTTTTGAAAAGTTAATATTATAAGTAATTATTCAAACGCAACCAAATAGCCTCGATTACCCAGGCTTCATTTGGTGGCACTATCTTTTGCTGTTTGGTGGCGGCATTATTTGGTATTTTTCAAGTGCAATCATAATACATATATTTTCCCTTTGAATTATAAACATGCAATCAGTTTATTTGTACAAACATTTGTTTAGTATATATATATTCTAATTTGTCTTTTTAATGTAATACATTATTCGTTGTGGTGATTGAAACAGCCAGGCTTACCTAATGTGTATAATAACATCCCAATCTGTATTTTATAATATTTGTTCTAACAGTCGGGTAAACTGCTATTTGTAAACAGTGTTAGGGTGAAGTACAATTATTAATTTAATTTCAATAATTTATTACAAAAGTAAGTATTTTATTACAATTGCCTAGACGTTGCTATAACAACATTACAAAAATAATGCGTTTATTGAAATAAGTGATAACTGCATAATAATCATTTTTGCATGAATAATGATCAGCCAGTATGTCAATGTTGATGGTCAAATTGAAAAATGAATAGATGTAGTGTATCGTTCCCCATAGATGCTTGGTGCTTGGTAGTGAAGAAGGCTTGGGTGCACGTCTATTATTATTTCAAAACTGGCATCAGGCAACATGTATCAACAATGCGTATATTCAGCATACCTACCTAATATCGACACATGACAAGAACGTAACACCTTGCAGCTAGATACACACATTATGAATGACCTAACAAATTTCTGCAAGGTGGTGGCATCAGCAGTATTGTCAAAATTTGCTATCTATAACATTAACAAGCTTTAAATTAATTCATGAAACATCTATATTTTCAAGCATGCTTCCCTAATGGAAAAAGGGTGTGTGCAATGGATAATATGCTTCAGAAGTATACCCTATAGAATTAGACTTACAACGTAAGTATCGAGTATCGAACATAATTCTGGTATCGATCGATATCGAAGAAATCAGGTATCGAATCAGCAGTAGACTCACATGTGATGTGTAGTTTAACCTGCTGCTCAACTGTGGGACAGTTCGCTGTGATTAATGTTGTTTAAGTGTTTTTGTTGGAATGTGAAAGTGCAACCTGCTTGAGATAAAACTGTCTGACTCACTTCATTTAAACTGTAAACATGACACCAGAGCAAGGGATCTAGTTTGTTTGTCTGAAACTGACTTGGCTGTCAAATAAACAGTGCCTTCATCCATCTGTTGACAAACTGTTGTAGGATGACATTGTGATGGGGATGCTGACTGTCATAGGATGACATTGTGATGGGGATGCTGACTGTTGTAGGATGACATTGTGGTGGGGATGCTGACTGTCATAGGATGACATTGTGATGGGGATGCTGACTGTCATAGGATGACATTGTGATGGGGATGCTGACTCACTGCCTGTTGTAGGATGACGTTGTGATGGGGATGCTGACTGTCATAGGATGACATTGTGATGGGGATGCTGACTCACTGCCTGTTGTAGGATGACGTTGTGATGGGGATGCTGACTGTCGTAGGATGACATTGTGATGGGGATGCTGACTGTCATAGGATGACATTGCGATGAGGATGCTGACTGTCGTACGATGACGTTGTGATGAGGATGTTGACTGTTGTAGGAAGACATTGTGATGGGGATGCTGACTGTTGTAGGATGACATTGTGATGGGGATGCTGACCGTGAGAGAGAACATCCAGTTCTCCGCGGCTCTTCGCCTCCCAAAGACCATGTCGCGTGAGAAGCGCAACCAGAGGGTTGAGGAGGTCATCTCCGAGCTCGGTCTAAACAAGTGCGCCGCCACCAGGGTGAGCCACTCATGACATTTGGGAATGTAGAAATCGGTGTTGTTTCAGGGAGTAACTGCTACTTGGTGGTATTGGACATCTCTTGACTGTATCACCAGTTTGTGCACACATTATAGAAAGACATCAGTGAAGACACCACCGATGGCTTTCTGTAAGATGCATAATGTAATATAAAATATGGAAATATGGTATTGTTTATTAAATGAACAATTTCAGTTATTGTTTTAAGTGATATAAGTGTTTTCATTCTTTGTTAAATTTCTTGTTGATTGTTTCGTTTATATCAATGTCTTCTAGACCAATATCACTTGTGGATTTATATAATGTAGTTATTCATGTCAATATAATTTTTAAAAACACTAAATAAAAACTAGATGCTGTGATCTGTTGTGACAATGTATTGTTTGCATGGTTGAGTCAGGTAGGGACAGAGTTCACGCGAGGTATATCTGGAGGAGAACGCAAGAGGACAAACATTGCGATGGAGCTCATCACCTCTCCCTCTGTACTCTTTCTTGATGAACCAACCACTGGCCTTGACTCCAACACTGCCAACTCTGTGATGCATCTGCTTCAGAGGTAAGCTATTTTCATATTTATGTGCACTTTAATGGTGTTGATCGTGTGAGTACAAACAGTCGGTAGAATGACAAGTTTGAATTTCTAAATAAATTTGAAAGTTCATCGTGATTTGTAGTTAGTTGTGTACAAAAAGATATGAAAAAATCACCTTCTCAAGATATCTGAAAACTGAAAGATTCGAGGAGTATTAGGGTATGTTTTGAAGTTGGAATGTGAGTCGGTGCCTAAGTTACACAGCATTTATCTACACAATGCTTAAAAGATACATATGTTTACAGTACACATCTACCATAGATTCCCTTTTTAATCCTTTGGGCCGAAGATCCAACGGACTGATGCCATCATTTTGGGTCTGCCGTGCACAGTTAGCTGTCATATCTCAGAAACCATTCTCTAATTTTGCATAGAAATTAGGGTAGTGCCATGCAAGAAATCTGTATTTGATTGAATCATTCTAAGGGAACCTCAGGGCCCCCCAGAATGCTAAATGTTCAGAAAATTTGCCTGTTTCCTTACTACTGGGCAGAACTTGGCCAGCTGCCAAGTTCTGTGTATTGGTCACTGACAGAGAACCTGGCCAGCTTGTTCTGCCTGCCATTGTCCCAGTCTTGAACATAATGAATGCCTCAATGTGGAGTGTGACTAATGTGTACAGCTTTAACCCATTAGACCCCACCAGTTAACCCATGCTGCTGCTACAGATTTCACCATTTCTGGGTGCCTGGGTTAAAGCATATTTAGCCAAAATTATAAGGAATATTATTCAGATGTTTTACTATACATGTTCCAGCCATTACTTCACTCCAATTCAGTCAGTATTATGTGATTAATTGCTACTGTTTTTAAGCCAAAATGCATGCTATATATATGTACCTTGTGAACAAACAGTTTTATCATAGTTCATCTCTTTCTTCTTTTCATTCTGGGGGAGGGTGGTAGGGGCAAAATGAGAACAGAAAGTGTGTGCACATTTTCTTAAACAACCTTTAACTGTGCTACACGTGAGATTGCAGCTCACCAACTCTCTTGCAAGGTTTCTACAACTACTGGAAATCAGCCTAAATAGTAGAGTATCGGGATAAAATTCAACAGTATTTTTAACGACACATTAACTAATACTGTAAAACCTGCCTTAGCGGCCACCTGTCCATAACGACGACCTGGATATAACAGTCACTTTTGAAAGTCCCGAATGACTTCCTGTTAGTTTGCACTGCCCACTACCTGTCCATAACGGTAACCTGTCTATTGCGTATAATGGTCAGTTAATTTGGACCGAACCATTTATAGTCAACCTGCCGTTTGTCGGCAGGTAAAAGGGAATCCATAATTTCCCTGAATAACACGTCAGCTTTGATGTCCAAAGTGAGCTCAGAGAAGCCATGAGCATGTAGTCACAGATGGAAGCAGGCTGTAGTAATATTTACCTAGCATCCTAGGTGGCTAGAGACTGCCTGGGTAAATATTACAATGGCCCCGTAGCCAGAGCTGTAACTAGTACATTTATTTTGTACTTGAGTAAAAGTACAAGTAACTTTGGAAAAAGCTACTCAAGTAAAAGTAAAAATACTTTTTGAAAAATAAAAATAAAACAAATGTACTTGAAGTAAATGAAAAATACTTTTCTAAAAAAACTTTTGACATGGTCACCCACTGCAAACAAACAAGTAAATTAAGTTGTGTGCAAAACAAACACGTTATTGAACAGGACAGGATCCTCAGAACAAAACTATACATACATGTACTATGCAAGACAGTGACAAAAGAAATAAAATAATGGTAATACCCTATTCAGTAGTGTGTACAGTGAACAGTAAATATTGTTTACGACCAGGCCTGGGGGTCAATATGTGAGACGAAATATTGAAAACATGAACCAAGAATACATATAATTATAAACAACATTTATAGGCCCTAACAATACTTATTTTATTATTAAGATAAATCTGAGTAACCATTAGCAGTTTAAATTGCCACAACGAAGGGAATGTTTTGGGGCGATAATGTGTGAATTTCGACGTGCGTTTATCACTAATGCAATTCGGGACACTATTCAGGTCACTAATAGCTCGAACCTAAATCTAAGAACATATTTTGTTCATGTTAAATGCACTTGCACCTTTTGTACAAATAACGATGTGTTATGGTGTAATATATTTTCAAAGCAAAAATGAGGCAAGAATACATTTTAGCTGCTTAGGTCTAACACTAATAATTTATCGACCACGTGTGTAAGGAAGGTTCGAAGGTGAACAACATATCTGGCATATCGACGCACACAACAAACAGATCAACTTAACAGTAGCCCCGTGAACTGACTTAATCTCAAACATACTGGATAAGTATGGTCATGGATGCTGCAAATTATCGTTTTCAGCTGATCCTTCCATAATAAATCTTTGAACGCGAATGACATATAATCTTGGCAATGTTCACGCCACCTGGTGATCATGCCTGATAATGGCAATGATAGGCCAATCAGAAAAGACTACCAGTTGTTGCTCCGACTGATATCTATTTATAGATATATGTGCTGGGGAAAACCAGTTCCGAGTTTCAGGCATTATCATTCGTTACTAATATTTTTGGAGCTCCAAATTTTTAATGCATAAATTATGGATACTTCGTTACATTTATGAAAAGTACACACATTTGTACTTCGTTACAAGTACTCCTAAAAAAATGTACTTTGTTACTCACGAAAAGTAAACTTTTCTACTCAAGTACATTAACGAAGTACTTGTACTTCGTTACATCCCAGCTCTGCCCGTAGCTCAAATTATATTGATAAGAGAAGCCATTGAAGCAGGCTATTGTAATATTTACCTAAGCGGCTTGGCATAGCTGGAGAGACTGCTTAGGTAAATATTAAAATGGCCGGTTACCTACCACTTGGGGTAGCTTAAATTGTATTGATAATTATTGTTAATGCTAGGTTTGTATTCACGAGAGTACCAACTAGCGAACGTCAACGTAACCATCCATAATACTGTGGCTCCACCTAGTGAGTATCCAAGTTATGAAACTCTCCATAACAGCAGCCTGCCTATAATGGTAATTTTACACAGTCCCGACGATGACCGTTACGGACAGGTTTTACTGTATATGCAATCTTCACGACACAGCCTACTTGAATATTTTATTTCCAAGTGTATCTTCACTGGGATGCATATAGTCACTACTAAACATGTCAACATTTTATTTCTATCATAACCCTTAATGATCTGTAACTATGATTCAACAAAAAACATTTAATTAATATTTACAAAATCACAATATAGTCCAAAGGACTTCAGGGCCTCTTAGCTCATATTTTCTTTCTTGTCTTTATACCGGTAGTATTGCATAATTTCAGGTTGTCACGAAAAGGAAAGACAATAATCTTCTCGATCCACCAGCCACGGTATTCTATCTTCAAGCTGTTTGACTCGATGATGCTGCTCTCTCAGGGCGAGTGTGTCTACCATGGCCCTGCCTCTGATGCTCTCGAACACTTCGAAAACATAGGTAATGACCTCACGGATGTATCCTCAAGAATATGTGTACTCAACTATTTATACAATCTGAAATCAGGCAGATGATTTCACAACATAAATATTCAACAGAATGTTCAAATTGATTGTGAACGGGTCCATCCATTTTTTTTTTGCGCAGACCAGCCTGTCCATGCCATATTTGCAACATCATTTAAACTGCCGCGAAGCCAGTTACAACATCTACAGAGACTGGTTTTAAAAATCACCCACCCAGATCCTGGCCAGCTCCCTGACACATGCCAGAAACCAATTAAGCCAGGCCTCCACTTGCTAGGAGAATTATCATCTACCCACTAGCAGTGACTTGCCAGAGTAATTGTCACCTACTTGCTAGCAGTGGTTCCTTGAAAGGCAGCTGACACTTGCCTATGTAGACTAAATAATCCTATGTGAGTTCAATGTCAGGGCAGGGGGATACAATAGCACTTGCCAATTACTAAGCATTCTTAGAAAACGGATGGAATTCCATGTAATCAACATTTCGAAACAGGATTTGTGTTTTTGAACGGAAACTCGGTAAATGCTGAAAGAGTAGAATCACCAACACCGTAAATGATACTGACTTTATTGGTGATATTTTGAAACAAACATGATTACTATGCAACACTATTTATTTATTTTGGTGGATTTATGACGAATGATTTTTAAAAGTGCAACACAAATAAATGTTGTTAGAAAAGTTAACCACACCGTAAAACAGTATTATTTAGATGCAGAGATCATAACATTGTGATATTTTAAATATTTAACAGAATGTATTATTTTTCTAAGTTAACTTTGAAATAAAATTACTTTTCTGAACAGAAATGGGCTTCTTTTTTCACTTTTAAACAGAAAATGCATCATTCGACACAAAGAAAGTCTACTTACATTTTTGATCACACAAGGTGTACATTCAGCCATGTTGTCTTAAATGGTAATATGTACTTTTAGTTTATTCTTATACTTTATGATTGGATACACTAAGTATGATTACCAAAATTTACCATGCTGGTGTATATGTATATATATATATATATATACTCATAGTTGTGTGTCATATCGCGCGTTCGATCGCATACTCGACCGCACTTCGTAGCATGTAAAAAAAAATTGGACTGGCAAAAATGTTATCCTGGGTGAGGCCCTGCCATGCACTTACATCAACTTGTTTGGTGAAAATATAGAATATTACATGACACATGTACTGGAATCAGTTGGAATGCAACCATTCCAACATACTATCAAGACCGGTTTCTTTGTTGACATTGCTGAATAACGAGGAAGTAACATTAAAGGATCTGACAAGTAGTTATGACAATATCGTGTGTGCCCCACCATGTAGACTTGCAATGTGGGTAGTATTGATACTTGTGGTTTGGGTCCCAGGCTATGTGTGTGAGGAACACAACAACCCGTCAGACTTCTTCCTTGACATCCTCAATGGCAGCCTCAACCCCGTCTGCAGCACCGAGTCAGACCAGTACGCTTCTGAGATCTGTCCATCCACGGGTATGTCGCCATCTCATCAGTCACAATGTCATTTCTAGTTGAATAGTACTGTGAACGAACAGTTTTCCCTGTTGCCACGGAAAATACCCAACTGTGAGCCGAATAAGAAGAAACGTTCCTCACATGGCTTGCAGTGATCTACACCAATAACATTGATCACAAAATTGAGTTATAAATTAATTTAAAAGTGTTATTTGATTACGGTTGAAAATGTAGGTTTTGAGATGTTACTGTTCTTACAGAAAGATGTGGTGTCGTTGTTTTGTAGAAAAGAACATTGACGGAAAACTGACGGTGATCTTCATTCCAGAAGCTGAAGATGGTAAGAGAGTTTTGTTGATAGTGTTACTGTCACATAAAGTAGTGTTTTCAGGCAACACCGTCATGTGACACTATTGTCCTACCCTGTCATAAGACATTCTTTGATCTTTGTTGTCAGTCAGTGACATGTCTCTGTTTTGTGACAAATTAAGGTGACAACGGAAATCACACATCTGTGCATAGTAGCAGCTACTTTTTGAATGATGATCGATAATTTTGAATGATGATCCACAATATCTTTTCTGTAATAAGTTATGATGTAAATGACATGTCTGTTGCACTGTGTCTGTTTCTTATATTTAAGCTAATGAGAAAACCATTTCAAAATGTTTAATTGTCTTTTGTTGTTGTCTTGTGTAGGGTCACCAGATCTGTCTGCCCGACAACAGAGCCTGGTGCAACATTACCAGAAGTCAAGCTGGCATCAGAGGTACGTGTATTGGTTCAGTAGCAGTAAGTCAAGCTGGCATCAGAGGTACGTGTATTGGTTCAGTAGTACCAATTTAAGCTGACATCAGAGGTACGTGTATTGTTTCAGTAGTAGTAAGTCAATCTGGCATCAGAGGTACGTGTATTGTTTCAGTAGTAGTAAGTCAATCTGGCATCAGAGGTACATGTATTGGTTCAGTAGTAGTAAGTCAAGCTGGCATCAGAGGTACATGTATTGGTTCAGTAGTAGTAAGTCAAGCTGGCATCAGAGGTATGTGTATTCGTCCAGTTTTGTTGGGTTAAGTTTATTAGTCTGGATATATTTCAGTTGTGTGTTGGGATAATGTAGTTATGTGTTGGTAAATTGAGGTTGTTTGTTAGTAGATTTAAGCTGTGTGCCTTGTTATGTGCTCACAATTGTCAGTGACACTGCAATGTGTAAATACTGTGTGTCTTGTTGTGTGCTCACAATTGTCAGTGACACTGCAATGTATAAATACTGTGTGCCTTGTTGTGCGCTCACAATTGTCAGTGATACTGCAATGTATAAATACTGTGTGTCTTGTTGTGCGCTCACAATTGTCAGTGACACTGCAGTGTGTAAATACTGTATGCCTTGTTGTGTGCTCACAATTGTCAGTGACACTGCAGTGTATAAATACTGTGTGCTTTGTTGTGTGCTCACAATTGTCAGTGACACTGCAATGTGTAAATACTGTGTGCCTTGTTGTGTGCTCACAATTGTCAGTGATACTGCAATGTATAAATACTGTGTGCCTTGTTGTGCGCTCACAATTGTCAGTGACACTGCAGTGTGTAAATACTGTATGCCTTGTTGTGTGCTCACAATTGTCAGTGACACTGCAGTGTATAAATACTGTGTGCTTTGTTGTGTGCTCACAATTGTCAGTGACACTGCAATGTATAAATACTGTGCCTTGTTGTGCGCTCACAATTGTCAGTGACACTGCAGTGTGTAAATACTGTATGCCTTGTTGTGTGCTCACAATTGTCAGTGACACTGCAGTGTGTAAATACTGTATGCCTTGTTGTGTGCTCACAATTGTCAGTGACACTGCAATGTGTAAATACTGTGTGTCTTGTTGTGTGCTCACAATTGTCAGTGACACTGCAATGTGTAAATACTGTATGCCTTGTTGTGTGCTCACAATCGTCAGTGACACTGCAATGTGTAAATACTGTGTGTCTTGTTGTGTGCTCACAATTGTCAGTGACACTGCAATGTGTAAATACTGTATGCCTTGTTGTGTGCTCACAATCGTCAGTGACACTGCAATGTGTAAATACTGTGTGTCTTGTTGTGTGCTCACAATCGTCAGTGACACTGCAATGTGTAAATACTGGGTGTCTTGTGTGCTCACAATCGTCAGTGACACTGCAATGTGTAAATACTGTGTGCCTTGTTGTGTGCTCACAATTGTCAGTGACACTGCAATGTGTAAATACTGTGTGCCTTGTTGTGTGCTCACAATTGTCAGTGACACGGCAATGTGTAAATACTGTGTGCCTTGTTGTGTGCTCACAATTGTCAGTGACACCGCAATGTGTAAATACTGTGTGCCTTGTTGTGTGCTCACAATTGTCAGTGACACTGCAATGTGTAAATACTGTGTGTCTTGTTGTGTGCTCACAATTGTCAGTGACACTGCAATGTGTAAATACTGTGTGCCTTGTTGTGTGCTCACAATTGTCAGTGACACTGCAATGTGTAAATACTGTGTGCCTTGTTGTGTGCTCACAATTGTCAGTGACACCCCAATGTGTAAATACTGTGTGCCTTGTGTGCTCACAATTGTCAGTGACACTGCAATGTGTTAATACTGTGTGCCTTGTTATAATAATAATAATAACTTTATTTATACACTAAAATCCAAAGTAGAACTCTGTTCAGTAGTGTTGACAATAGTCGTTAGAAATTATAAGAAATAAATATAATAATAATAATACAAGTAAAACATATAAATAAAAAACTGAACTAGAGAAATTAAATCAAAGATAATATTGATGTAAATTATATTATATATCATACGTAGTAAAAATAAGTATATATATAAATACATAACTATATAAAACAACTATATAGTAAATTGCGAGATAAATATATTATAAATATATAGATATGAGTTAATTAATAAGTAACTACAGTAATACATTATTAGTTTCAATTAAAATGTCAGATAAAAAATAAATATGTGGTATGACGACTAAAGTATAAAATTATGACGGCTAAACATTAAAAGCGAGTTTAAAATAGTGTGTTTTAAGACGGGCTTTAAATGTGTCTATGCACTGTATCAGTCGTAAATCTTCCGGCAACGCATTCCAGAGGGTCGGTCCTGCGCACGAGAACGAGCGACGGCCGTACCGCTCAAGGTTGTACCGCGGTACAGTTAATAGTCCACAGTCAGTTGATCGAAGTGCGCGGCGTGGCACGTATGGTGAAATCAATGACGCGAGGTAGGCCGGCGTCTTGTCGTGAAGGGCGGTGAACACAAGCACGAGTAACTTGTACTGAATGCGCCACTTCACCGGCAACCAGTGCAGGCTATTCAGTGCTGCAGTGATGCTCTGTCGATCGCCCCGCCTAATACGTAATACGACTCTGGCTGCAGAGTGTTGTACCATCTCAAGGCGGTGGAGTAACCGGTCGGATATTCCGTACAACATAGCGTTCCCGTAGTCTATTCTTGAAGTAACAAGAGCATGTACGAGACACTTGGTTGTTCCGGTCGTTAGTGTGTCGCGTATACGTGAGATTCGGTGCAGGTGATAATATGCACTCCGGCACGCATTTGCTACTTGTGCCGCCATCGAGACTGCAATGTGTAAATACTGTGTGCTCACAATTGTCAGTGACACTACTGTGTGCTTTTGCAGTCTGCAGACTGAACTCACTCAGATTGACGGTGACTATGAGAAGATGGATAAACACAACAGTGCCAAGAGAGGGCGCCACCTCTTCTACTCCACATCATTCCTAACACAGGTAGGCCCAACTCAAGGATATTGTTCAAATATAGTGTGCCATCAGTAGTAAACTTTCACTTATCATTATAGCAACTGCTATGTATGTGATATTGTGGGTGGTTATTGTCATGAACTTCACCCTTTGGTAGTGACCCTTAAATATTGATCAATTTCATTGAAATGTTGGCATGTTAGTTGTTATATTAATAATAAAACAGTTAAGGGGTGTCTCAAAAGGAATTTAAAAAAAAATTACCCGGGGCTAACCTACTGTCATGTCTTTAATTTTCAACACATTATTTTTCAACAATCTACTTCTATTGTAATTACCAACAGTGTTGTACTTGCTTATGACAAGTTAGCTACCTTTATGTTACCACAACTTACACATGTGTTAAACTTTTAATGTTGCAGTTAGCAATTCTGTCAAGTCGAACGTTCCGAAACATGATCCGGAATCCGCATGGCTTTGTCACACAGGTTTGTCAGTGTGCTGTTGTTTAGTGCTGTTGTTTTGTACAGTCGCGCCTCGTTATAACGCGTCCCCATTACAATGCGGATTCGGATATAATGCGGTCGGTCGTTTAGCTGTATAAATGAATACATGACTACAGACAGTGGTTGATAATTATATATAATGTGAATGAATAGTCTTTGTCCAGTAATTGCAGTGTGGCTGAAATCTTTCCAGTGAGGTCAAGTTAAAATTGGATTGAACATACCTGCCAGGGGATTAAGTGTAAATTGCTTTGAACAGTCCTGTGGATTGCATAATTCACATACTTAACCTTTTTTAATTAAATGCATATTGTCTGTCATGAGTGTAAAAGCAAAACAGGATTTATGTTGAATCTTATGGACTTATTCAAACTAACTCCAGGACTCTATATTTAAGAAGTCTTTTGCAATAATACATTTAATTGTTTCTGCTTGTTAACACATAAGCTGGATCTGTGAGTTTGGGTTTCTTGCAGCTCTTCTCTGCCATCATTCTGGGCCTGATTGTGGGAACAATCTACTACCAGACAGACTCAACAGCTCAGTCCGGCATCCAGAACAGGTATCGTCACTTATACACCACCACTTGTACCATTCCAGATACACCATCACCTGTACCATCACTTGTACCATCCCAGATACACTATCACTTGTATCATCCCAGATACACTATCACTTGTGCTATCTTATATACACCATCACCTGTACCATCCCACATACACCATCACCTGTACCATCCCAGATACACCATCACCTGTACCATCCCAGATACACCATCACTTGTACTATCCCAGATACACTATCACTTGTATCATCCCAGATACACCATCACTTGTGCTAACTCATATACACCATCACTTGTACCACCCCACATACACCATCACCTGTACCATCCCAGCTCTTAATAGATAATACTTTGGAAATAATCATAAATACATGGAAATAATCATCCTTACACTTCTACCAAAAAAACTTACTTATTTAAGTTAGTTTTTTTTACATAGTTCTTTATGTATATTGTTGTGTTTATATAACCATACATTTGTAGGGTTGGTGCGTTCTTTTTCATTGTCATGAACTATGTGTTTGGCAACATGGCAGCAGTGGATATCTTCATCAAGGAGAGGTCACTCTTCATGTACGTATCTGCACTAAAGAATTTTACATTAGAAGGATACTGTTTGCCTAGTATAAAATAATATTTATAATGTTCTCTCGCAACTAAAAGACCAAGTCTCATTCCCAAATCTCTATAGTGAATATCAGTATATGTAGGATATCAATAATATCCAGTTTACACTGAAGAACCAATCCGCTTTAATACAGTCTCTTTTGTGACCTGAGTGACATGGTTGTATTAATGATCTGAGTGACATGGTTGTGTTAGTGATCTGAGTGACATGGATGTGTTAGTGATCCGAGTGACATGGATGTGTTAGTGACACGAGGGGCATGTTTGTATTGGTGACACAAGTGGTACAGTTGTATTAGTGACCCGGGTGGCATGGTTGCATTAGTGACCTGAGTGATGTGGCTGTATTGGTGATCCGAGTGACATGGTTGTGTTAGTGACCCGAGTGGCATGGTTGCAGACACGAGAATGTGAGTGGCTTCTACCGCGTGTCTGCCTACTTCCTTGCCAAGCTCTTCTTTGATGTCTTCCCCATGAGAGCTCTACCCATCCTCCTGTTTGCCTCTGTCACTTACTGGATGATAGGTGAGTACTGGGACTATTTTGTTCACAACTTGTTCTTTAAGTTTTAAAGGCTTGCGGGGTTCTCAGTCAATGAGTATGTTGATGACGTGATATGAAAGTAATGAGTATGTTGATGACGTGATATGAAAGTAACTGGTCACAGTTTACACATTCAGTGACTTAAACATTTTCAAAATGGCTGCCAATTATGTAATGTGGCTGGAAATGTTTTTGTTCCAATTCCAAACTTTGTAAACACAACACTTGAAGGGTAGAACAACCGTCCATAAACAGCTATTAGACGTCACATGTGAAGTTTATTTTAGGTCAACAATTAGTTGATTTTAATGTTATCTACAACATGTCAAAACTAGTAAAATTTGTACAATTAATTGCATGCATGCATGCATGTACAATTAATTTTGTGTGTGAAAAGAGTACATAGTCCTTAGTAAAAACAAATGTAGCAGTGCAATAGTTACTTCATGCTGTTTGTTTGACATAAAATCTTGCTTGCTGGTGCAGGTCTGCGCAGTCTGTTCTGGTGGTCGTTCCCCTTCTACCTGCTCAACACGATCATGACGAGTCTTGCTGGCACGTCCGTCGCACTCATCTTCAGTGCGTCGTCACGTGTACACACGATCGGCACGATCCTGACTGCACTCGTCTGGACCTTCATGATGGTCTTCAGCGGTCTCCTCGTCAACGTCAACACAGTGCCCGTGTGGCTGCAGCAACTGAAGTATCTCAGCATCTTCAGATACAGCATGAATGTAAGTCATGATACAGTCATATACACTGTCAAATCTTTGATTAACATCTTCAAATACGGCATGAATGTGAGTCACAATACAGTTATACACTGTGTCAAACCCTTGCCCCACGTCAAGCAGTCACGTATGCACAAGCACCAATCACTGTGTTGTGTTGTTTGTGCATATTGATTAACCAGCTGAACACACAAGAAGATGTTACAAATTTGAGTTATAGAACTTGGATATAGTACTGATGTGTTAGTCACATGGCTGTGGTAACACTGTTTCAGGTTATAATTGATGTGTAATAGATTAAGTTTGATTCAACTTCAAAGTTTAACAATGACAAAATGTAAATTAAATGATCTGTTTTCATCAAAATCGTCTTCGGTTCCATCTTGGCAGTTATTTTGTCTTCATCAGACTGACTACCGCTAGACAGTCTGTAGTTTGTGTAGACATTGTTACACTGCTTACATAGTGTATTTCTGTTGACAGGCCTTCCTTGTGAATGAACTCAAAGATGCCCAGTTCTGTGATGTGCCTGATGTGCTTCATCCAAACAACACTCTGTGGTAAGTAACAACAGGAGATGTCAATCCACAGCATTTCTTGCATAGTTGTTTTCTTAAGTTTAAGCCTTTTACTTTCATTAAACTGCTTTGTTAGTATAATTGATCTAAATAGCATGTTATTGTTGGTAGATTTACTTTGTGGCTTTTAACTTTATAATACAATTAAATTATAAATATTTAAAGTTAAAACATACATTTCAGTGAATTGTTTATATGACAAGAAGGTATTCTTTCAATCCTAGTTTTGTCAAAGCATGTTGAAGGGTTTCATTCTTATTATAGGCCACTTAAAATGTTTTATATAGTATTGAAATATTTGAGGTTATTAATTAAACTGTTTGTGTTGTGCAGTGACTACGGTAATTCGTACCTAACGAAACAAGGCATTCCATTCGAAACGATGTGGGATCTGTGGAGCAACCAGGTTGCGCTACTGTGCCTGGCGATCATTTTTCTCATCATCACCTACATCCAGCTGAGGCGCATCAAGAAACTTCACTGATGCATGTCGTACTGTATGTCATACTCATAATGCCTGTGTGAATATGTGCATGCATGTCACACTCTATGTCACACTCATAATGCCTGTGTGAATGTGTGCATGCATGTCACACTCATAATGCCTGTGTGAATGTGTGCATGCATGTCACACTCTATGTCACACTCATAATGCCTGTGTGAATGTGTGCATGCATGTCATACTCTATGTCACACTCATAATGCCTGTGTGAATATGTGCATGCATGTCACACTCTATGTCACACTCATAATGCCTGTGTGAATGTGTGCATGCATGTCATACTCATAATGCATGTCACACGGTATGTCACACTCATTATGCATGTGTGAATGTGTGCATGCATGTCACACTCATAATGGTTGTGTGAATGTGTGCATGCATGTCACACTCTGTCACACTCATAATGCCTGTGTGAATGTGTGCATGCATGTCACACTCTATGTCACACTCATAATGCCTGTGTGAATGTGTGCATGCATGTCACACTCTGTCACACTCATAATGCCTGTGTGAATGTGTGCATGCATGTCATACTCTATGTCACACTCATAATGCCTGTGTGAATGTGTGCATGCGTGTCACACTATGTCACACTCATAATGCCTGTGTGAATGTGTGCATGCATGTCACACACTATGTCACACTCATAATGCCTGTGTGAATGTGTGCATGCATGTATGTGATGTAATGAAATGGATAAAGAAATCAATGCTAGTCATCTCTGTTAATTCACACGCCCAAGGTCAGTGCCAAGAGTGTTCAAGAAAGGAGTCACATTAGCCTTTCTGTACAGATTATATCTAGACTATGGTAGACAAAGTAGGTGGTCGTGAAGAAAAATTTGCGGCGCTAGTGACCGACCCATTCAGTATGTATACATCTCACTTCAGGGAACACGTTTGGTGTTCTGAGAAGAGAAACATTTGTGTATAATCTATTAGTATAATCTTTGATGCGAGGCCTCATATGTCATTTTCAGAACCAAGTAGATGAGAAGTTAAGCTGTGAGTTATATTGCACAGCAAAAGGCCAAGCTGGTGCTAGTGGTTGATGTCAACGCCCACACAGCCAGCTGTCTGTAGATGAGGCTATGTTGCAATATGTTGTGAATGTGTTATGTGATTGAATTATGAGTGTTGGGTAACAAGGGTCTTTGTGATAAACGAATGTGTCCATATTTCACGCTCTGTGATGTTATGTAAATATCTCTGTAGTGTCACCCCTTAATTTTCTACAGATTACAGTGTAATTATTTAGATTTGTTCAAACCAATGAATGGGTGCCTTTGGTGTAGTCCCAAATGTTATATTTGTTGTTTCTGATGACTGTTCTGCCGGCACAAACCTGTTACAAGATAAGTATCTTACAGTTATTAGTGATAGTCACTTTCTGTACACAGTTTGGTAAGGTTGACATATGACCCAGGATATGGTGAATATATAATGGCATTCCATATCAAGTTTATTATGTCGGCATATGGTTACGTCTTCGATGTAGGCCAATCTGTTTGTCTTGTATAATAATAATATTGATTGAGTTTCTAAATGCAGTAGGGGAACCTTTTCTTTCTGTTCTAATAAAAAATTTAGTCTGTTGAGTATCATCTCATGTTTAATCATTGATGTTTCCAAACTTGAACAAATCTTTTCTAAACAACTCAATCTGTTTGAAGTTAGTGCATTTGTTTCCTGCTACAGCAGTCCTAGAACATTATGCCAATAAATTATTTTGTGAATTTGTTTTAAAATCCTTAGAAGTTAACTATGCAAAGGTTGTTTCCAGACTGCTAACAGAGTGGGCATACCTGTAAGACTGCCAACAGAGTGGAGAATGCTAACAGAGTAGGGCATACATGTAAGACTGTCAATAGAACTGTGTAAACAAACCTGTATGTTTCTCTACATGTGCTACTTTTCTGCACTTGCACATGCTCAAAAGGAGGTTGCTGTGCAAACTGGGATATAGTGTATCGCATACATTAAAAAACATGTTTGTATACGCACAAAACAATAAGGAATGTGTCATATGCCCGTAAGACTAAAGACAGTCTGTCAGTGTAGCATTTCACCATTCAAGGCAGGTCCTATGGAAGGATGTCATGTTGTGTAACTTGTCACATTGGTGTCAATTTTACAAGCCATAGTATAAAGATAAATATTTATGAAATAAACAGCAGCACGACATGCACACAACGGGCTCTGGAAGTATACCTTAAAGCAATGCAGACTCTGTTATTGTATTTATTGTTTAAAAAAAAACAGTTGAAATGTTTTATATTGCCACAGGAAGTAAACATTAAAATAAAATAATTAGCCATCTTTAACATGCTCACTTGTACCATTTTGTATATTTCCAACTATACAATTTATGTATGTGTGCCAGTGTGTTGGTGCTGACAGTACCAAGTCGTATCCCAGGCATGTAGTCAGGGTAACACACACACAACTTGCTGGCATAGTGTAATTTATGTCCGAGCTATGTTGAAATGCATATTTATATGTATCTGTATGTATAAACATTATACTTTTACATGTATATTTCTATAGTATAAATGGGATTGTCGTATTTGTTATAAAAATACAATGGAGATTATCTTAACGTTAGAGCACACTTGCTTGGCTTATTGTTCTGAATATGTTTGATGGATGCAAACTGACAAATGGGTTGGGATTGTTAAGAAATATTTACATTTATTGCATGGGGCAATTGATAATAAAAAGAGCAGTGAAATTAATGTTTAGAAATTGAACAAAGTTCAGAGGGCAGATTTTACGAGATGCCCCAGAAAAGCCAGTGCAATTGGGTGTTCACTCAACACTTCCAGGCTTTGAAGGGACCAAGAAACATTGTCCTCAATTGTGTATCATTGATGTTGACATTTAGAATGTTTGGTGCAAATGTTGCTGCAGAATTGTACATTTAGAACTACCTGGCAGTTGTCATCATATGTGATGAATGCCAACATATTAAAATTTATGCTAATCCTTTCAAAGACAACCTTTCTTCTGCCAGTAAATTCGTTTAGACTAATGTGTGATGTTTTGGAGATAGCTGCAGCTCATTCCCTGTCGTTAGATGCAATGGCAATGAGCTAGGACCAGTAATGAGTTGGCTTCACATGTAAGACTGAGCCATGTGCAAGACTGGGCCACATGTAAGACTGGGCCACAGTTCAGTCACACCAAAGACTTGATGCCTCTGTCGCTGGCAACATTGTCTCTCTCTCTCTCATTTAAAGTATTGTCATAAATGTACAACATTTTTGAAATAAAATGTGCAACATTGAAAGCGTATGGTGTATTGCTTGAATTTATGAAAGATACATTAATGAGTCTCCATCTGCTTGAGGTGGTAGATCTTACGAGTCTCCATCTGCTTGAGGTAGTAGATCTTATATGGCTTTAACCATTATTTGTAATATGAAATGTATTAATACCAAAGCTGGAAACTGGAGACAGCACATGCATAACATACAACGCATTTACCACAGAAAAGTAATGCAGTCAAACCTCGTTTTACAGTTACCTCCGAAATACCTTCCAATTAAGGTAACCCCAAAGCACTCCAAGGTAGACACATGTCTAGTTACTGTTACAACTTGAGTCAATCCAACATTGGCTATAAGTGTAGTTAATCTAGTGTTATGGCAATTACACTTGGAGTCAATCTGGTGACACAAGTACAAGTGGTGTCAATTGATGTCAACGTGATGACACCGTCACCTTCCTGCTGTGTGTTGACAAACTGTTGACTTGTCAAACATTGAAGTGTACAGGTCGTCCCTGCAACAAACACATGGTACAGCAGACAGCAGGGAGTCATCTAGAGGCCAGTCAGACTAGACTGCCAGTATTTTGATTGATCAGCTCATCCAGCAAAAACTCACTGACTAGTATACTTTGTATGATATAGTTTCGGCCTTGATGGGACAATCCATTCAGTGCCAGGGTACATGCATTTCATCACATTTGGGAAACCTGCATACTTTGTGGCATATTATTACCTTGACGGGCAGAACCATAATCCTAGATAGTATATATCTGCCAGCAGTACAATATCAATATGTTACTGATACAACTCAATTATTAATTATTTAACTAAATAAATATTATAACTTGTGAGAAAACTGGGGATATTACTGGGGTTACACCTCTAGTATATACCGTATTCATTCGTTTTAGCTTACATGCCCTAATTAGTGTACACCCTCCCTTTTCCTTTGTAATTCCCTAAATTAGTAAGAAATACACATCATTTCCACCATGTGGCGTCACCGTTTTGTAATTTTCACACTGGTTTGAAAAACAGAATTTTTTGTAACATGAAGAATATTTTGTAAGGGTACTGTACGCTAAAAAGAATGAATACGGTATATCGACACAGAGTGTGAGTGAGGAGAGACTAAGAAAGAACGCATGGGAGAAGAAGATGTAGCAGCATTTAGTTTGATATGACCACTGACCTGGCTTCATCCGTCCACTGACAGGTGTCAGTTGGGGCCATGAAGTTCACCAGTTTGCGGTGGACATCATATCTAGAACATTACAAGAGCAAGTATTAGAAGATGGAACACATGATTAGCGCTATGTCACAATTGATCAGTCTGTTCTTAAGTTTATAAAACAACAATTCACCATACATTTTTATCACACTTTAAAACACGTATTGTTCTCATCTATGTGACACTAACAACAATTGCAATGACTCGTATCCGACCACCAGACAACGATGTAAGCTGTGTCACACACCTGATCTTACGGCCCTTGCTTGCCTTTGTATCTACCTTCTTCTTCACCTTACTTCTCAGCTTCTGGATTTCCAGCCACTGTCTGGAAAACAAAATGAATGAGATACATTTAGTGATGAAAACATGCGTATATAGAGAAGACTCCTCATGAGAGCTTGTGGTAATATAATATGAAGACGTTCATTGCACCAACATCCTGTGGAATCAGAGCTCGGCAACATGTAATAACCAAAGGTATGTTAGGAATTGGTACACAATGTCAGAGTTGTCAACGGTGTTATGAATGCATCTAGAAGCTAAGGAGGGTAAGCATAGGATCACTAAGGTGAGAGATCCTACCTGCTGAGTGCAATGGGATCACTAAGGTGAGAGGTCCTACCTGCTGAATGCAATGGGATCACTAAGATGAGAGAGTCTATCTGCCAAGTGCAATGGGATCACTAAGGTGACAAAGATCCTACCTGCTGAATGCAATTGGATCACCAAGGTGAGAGAGTCTACCTGCTGACTGCAATGGGATCACTAAGGTGAGAGAGTCTATCTGCTTAGTGCAATGGAATCACTAAGGTGAGAAAGAGTCTACCTGCTGAATGCAATGGGATCACTAAGGTGAGAAAGAGTCTACCTGCTGAGTGCAATGGGATCACTAAGGTGAGAGAGTCTACCTGCTGAGTGCAATGGGATCACTAAGGTGAGAGTCTACCTGTCGAGTGCAATGGGATCACGAAGGTGAGAGAGTCTACCTGCTGAGTGCAATGGGATCACTAAGGTGAGAAAGAGTCTACCTGCTGAGTGCAATGGGATCACTAAGGTGCAAGAGAGAGCATACCTGCTGAGTGCAATGGGATCACTAAGGTGCAAGAGAGAGCCTACCTGCTGAGTGCAATGGGATCACTAAGGTGCAAGAGAGAGCATACCTGCTGAGTGCAATGGGATCACTAAGGTTCATGGTCTTGCGTTCAATCAACTCTCTCAGTAATTGATGGTAGAAGTCATCGTCATCAAAGATCTCCTCATCATAGTCTTTCAAGTGACCTCGGCCATCGCTGGTCAACTGTAAACAAACAGAAGCAAGATGGAGTCATTGAGAGAGAAAATGGAATGAAGAAAAAAACCGAACATGAAGGGGGAGATTGAGATGAATAAGACATGTAGAGAGAATGAGTACAGGGAAACTGATAAAGAGCATGGAAACAGAAGAGGGCAGTAGAAGGAGAAGAGGGCGGTAGGAGAAGAGGGACGTAACTGAAGAGGGTGGTAGAATGAGAAGAGGGCGGTAGGAGAAGAGGGACGTAGAAGGAGAAGAGGGTGGTAGAAAGAGAAGAGTGGTAGATGGAGAAGAGGGTGGTAGGAGAAGATGGTGGTAGAAGGAGAAGAAAGTGGTAGGAGAAGAGGGCGGTAGAAGAAGAGGGATGTAAATGGAGAAGAGGGTGGTAGAATGAGAAAAGGGTGGTAGAACTTGAAGATTGTGGTAGAAGAAGAGTGTGGTAGAAGGAGAAGAGGGCAGTAGAAGGCGAAGATGGTGGTAGAAGGAGAAGATGGTGGTAGACGGAGAATAGAGAAGGAGAAGAGGGTGGTAGAAAGAGAAGAGGGTGGTAGAAGGAGAAGATGGTCATAGAAGAGGGTTGTAGAAGAAGAGGGTGGTAGACGGAGAAGAGAGACGTAGGAGAAGAGAGTGGTAGAAGGAGAATAGGGTAGTAGAAGAGGGTTGTAGAAAGAGAAGAGAGTGGTAGAAGGAGCAGAGGACATTAGAAGGAGAAGAGGGTGGTAGAAGGAGAAGAGGGTGGTAGAAAGAGAAGAGGGTGGTAGAAGAAGAGGGCGGTAGAAGAAGAGGGATGTAAATGGAGAAGAGGGTGGTAGACGGAGAAGATGGTGGTAGAAGGATAAGAGGGTGGTAGAAGAAGAGGGTGGTAGACGGAGAAGATGGTAGTAGAAGGAGAAGATGGTGGTAGAAAGAGAAGAGGGTGGTAGAAAAAGAGGGTGGTAGATGGAGAAGATGGTAGTAGAAGGAGAAGATGGTGGTAGAAAGAGAAGAGGGTGGTAGAAGGAGAAGAGGACATTAGAAGGAGAAGAGGGTGGTAGACGGAGAAGATGGTGGTAGAAGGATAAGAGGATGGTAGAAAGAGAAGAGGGTGGTAGAAGAAGAGGGTGGTAGAAGAAGAAGAGGGTGGTAGAAGGAGAAGATGGTGGTAGACGGAGAAGATGGTGGTAGAAAGAGAAGAGGGTGGTAGAAGGAGAAGAGGACATTAGAAGGAGAAGAGGGTGGTAGATGGAGAAGATGGTGGTAGAAGGATAAGAGGGTGGTAGAAAGAGAAGAGGGTGGTAGAAGAAGAGGGTGGTAGAAGGAGAAGAGGGTGGTAGAAGGAGAAGATGGTGGTAGACGGAGAAGATGGTGGTAGAAGGATAAGAGGGTGGTAGAAGAAGAGGGTGGTAGACGGAGAAGATGGTGGTAGAAAGAGATGATGGATGAAGGAGAAGAGGGCATTAGAAGGAGAAGAGGGTGGTAGAAGGAGAAGAGGGTGGTAGAAGGAGAAGAGGGCGGTAAAAGGAGTAGAGGGTGGTAGAAGGAGAAGAGGGTGGTAGGAGAAGAGGGTGGTAGAAGGAGAAGAGAAATGTTAAGTTGGAAAGACAGTGTCATGAAAGATATCAAAAGGGTAGGGATTTAATTACTTTACTTACTTACTTACTTAGTCCCTTGACTGACTGGGGTGGGACATATGTGAAGCTGCAGCTGCGATTTTTCTCCATACTGTCTGTGAGTGGCTGTGGTGAACCACGTGATGTGAGATAAATACTGGGAGATAAATTCAGAATAATGGGATAGGTGGAGAATGATCATCAACAGTGAACATACTGTGACATGCCCCCCACAGCACAACTGATCAAGGGGGAATGATGAAGACTGCACAAAGTTTGGGCAGTGATTCTTATGCTAGATATTACAAGCATGACTTCCGTTACATCCACACCAAGACTGTGGGTCATATCACCTGCTGGTCATCCACTTCGTCATTCCGGTCATCCACTGCGACCACAGTGTAGGCTGACCGCTTGAGTTGTGTGCGGCGTATCAGTCTTGTCTTGTCACCCAGAATCTGTCAACACACAGCAATACAACATACCTATAGCAGCTCACTGAGCAGCTGTGTTTGTACAAGATGCACTCAGTACTAGAATATATGAGTGAACTGGTTGGAAGAACTGAAGGCTGGCAGCAAACACTCCCTACATGCTGAGAAGGCACAGAAACCATTTATTCCACATTTTTTGGATTGAAATCTGTATTTTCAACAATAAATACTATGAAATATGTGTAACACTTGGCAATGGTAAATCAGTTTGTAGCATTTCTGTTCCAATTGAGTTTCACAATCTACAATACCTATATCACATCAAATAAGTTTTGTTGGGAATGTACCTAGCACCAAACATATTTTCTCTTTGACAACTATAAGTTGGTCATTCAATTTTATACTTACATAATGAACACAACAAAATATGTACTTTATCGTTATTATGGTTCTCAAATCTGTACTAAAACAGGATATGTCTATATTTCTACCTAAATAGATTAAATCCTTACTGTATACGGGACATTCTTGCAACATGACATGTATTAACTGACATCTACAAGTTGTAGTTGAAGTGAGATGCTGTAGCACCACTCACCTGTTGGATCTGTTTCAAGGCCGATTGGTCAAAGGCACTGAACCCTTTGGTGAGCTTACCTGAAGCCACCCGAGTCTTGTCATACCACTTCTGGATTGTGTCATTCCTATGACATACCCATTCAACGTTTATACTTACAGTGCTATACTTGTTATAGTAATAACAGTTTTTAAGTTGTCAAGAATAAGATACAGCCACATAGCCATACAGTTGACAAGCTGTAAGTGCTACGTGTCTCCCTGTTTGGCTTTAGATACAGCCACATAGCCATACAGTCGACAAGTTGTAAGTGCTACGTGTCTCCCTGTTTGGCTTTAGATACAGCCATATAGCCATACAGTCGACAAGTTGTAAGTGCTACGTGTCTCCCAGTTTGGCTTTAGATACAGCCATATAGCCATACAGTCGACAAGTTGTAAGTGCTACGTGTCTCCCTGTTTGGCTTTAGATACAGCCACATAGCCATACAGTCGACAAGTTGTAAGTGCTACGTATCTCCCTGTTTGGCTTTAGATACAGCCATATAGCCATACAGTCGACAAGCTGTAAGTGCTACGTGTCTCCCTGTTTGGCTTTAGATACAGCCACATAGCCATACAGTCGACAAGTTGTAAGTGCTACGTGTCTCCCTGTTTGGCTTTAGATACAGCCATATAGCCATACAGTCGACAAGCTGTAAGTGCTACGTGTCTCCCTGTTTGGCTTAAGATACAGCCACATAGCCATACAGTCGACAAGCTGTAAGTGCTACGTGTCTCCCTGTTTGGCTTTAGATACAGCCACATAGCCATACAGTCGACAAGTTGTAAGTGCTACGTGTCTCCCTGTTTGGCTTTAGATACAGCCACATAGCCATACAGTCGACAAGTTGTAAGTGCTACGTGTCTCCCTGTTTGGCTTTAGATACAGCCACATAGCCATACAGTCGACAAGTTGTAAGTGCTACGTGTCTCCCTGTTTGGCTTTAGATACAGCCATATAGCCATACAGTCGACAAGTTGTAAGTGCTACGTGTCTCCCTGTTTGGCTTTAGATACAGCCACATAGCCATACAGTCGACAAGCTGTAAGTGCTACGTGTCTCCCTGTTTGGCTTTAGATACAGCCACATAGCCATACAGTCGACAAGTTGTAAGTGCTACGTGTCTCCCTGTTTGGCTTTAGATACAGCCACATAGCCATACAGTCGACAAGTTGTAAGTGCTACGTGTCTCCCTGTTTGGCTTTAGATACAGCCATATAGCCATACAGTCGACAAGTTGTAAGTGCTACGTGTCTCCCTGTTTGGCTTTAGATACAGCCACATAGCCATACAGTCGACAAGCTGTAAGTGCTACATGTCTCCCTGTTTGGCTTTAGAGACAGCTGCTTCACTTGGTTGATCCAGTACGTAAGCCTATCTATGGCTATTTTTAAAATCATTATTTATTTAAATTATTTTGTGTGTAAATTTCCATCACCCTCTCTGCTCTCATCAACAAGACTTTAAAAACTGGTTATTAATAATCGTGTCACATGTACAAATACTACCAACAAATACCACACAAATTAAAAATTGTATGTATATAACAAGTGTTATAGATCAATACCTATACTGCTCAAAGCACTTATGACGTTTTGCTAGGAAGTCTGGGTAGTCGTCCATTTTGAGCTTCCTTTTGGCAGCATGGTGCTGTTCTTTTTTCTGTCGATCACCCTCTTCCACTGAATCTACATCACTCTCACTAGTAATTTCTTCTTCGTCTGCTTGGTGACTAAAGGCAGAAACATAACAAATCAAACAAAATGGTCATTCATTATGTTAGATAATGTTAACCAATTGTTCACAACGTTACCTGTATTGTTTGTGACTGTACCTTACAATCTAAACCATCCACCAATCAGTCAGGAGCCTTTTAGATTAGTTTCAACAACTGCAGAAACAATGTGTAAGACTGAGAACAATCTATTAACGTCCATCTAACATAATGTAGGAATCCTTAAATGGCAACATGTGCTCAACTGCGCAAATGTTTGTTAAATATCAGATAAAAATATATCAGGAAAGCATCTGTGTAGTGCTATCCAGAGGCCCATTTTATGTAGTAATACTATTATTACCACGTGTAATGCAGAATTAAGATCTCTTCCTACAAGAAAAAGTTGACCACAATGACACTGTTCAACCTCACCTGCCCTTCTCGGAACTCTTGCCTTCTTCCAGCCGTTTTGTTTCTGGATTTTGGTGGAACAAAGCTGTCTGCAGCCGAACCAAAACATCCAATAATTTCTTCAGGTTGGTTTGTCCTGGAAGTGAATATAATCAAGTAAAGGACAGTTTCAAATATACAACAGAAGTTAAATATGAAAACCATAATAATACTCTTGTCAAACCATTAAGTAAAACTGTTTTACCTTAGTAATATGAAAGTGACAAGATGGAGAGTTTGAGTGACCTTCGAGCATGGCTTGCTTGTACTCCTCCCCGCCTGCCTCCACTAGCTGGGACCACTGGGCAGGCTGGGGCAGTTGGTTCACCAGCTGCACCGTCTTGTGCAGCTTGATACGGCCTTCCAGGAGACTGTCCCACAGACCTGCAACAGACAGCAATACTACAGACTGAGGACACTTCCAACAGACTGTCCCACAGACAGCAATACTACAGACTGAGGACACTTCTAACAGACTGTCCCACAGACCTGCAACAGACAGCAATACTACAGACTGAGGACACTTCCAACAGACTGTCCCACAGACCTGCAAAAGACAGCAATACCACAAACTGAGGACACTTCCAGCAGACTGTCCTCCATAACTGCAACAGACAGCATTACTACAGACCAAGGACACTTCCAACAGATTGTCCCACAGACCTGTAACAGACAGCAATACTACAGACTGATGACACTTCCAGCAGACTGTCCTCCATAACTGCAACAGACAGCATTACTACAGACCAAGGACACTTTCAACAGACTGTCCCACAGACCTGTAACAGACAACAATACTACAGACTGAGGACACTTCCAGCAGACTGTCCTCCATAACTGCAACAGACAGCATTACTACAGACCAAGGACACTTCCAACAGACTGTCCCACAGATCTGTAACAGACAGCAATACTACAGACTGAGGACACTTCCAGCAGACTGTCCCCAACAACTGTAACGGCGGACGCAGAGTGATGTCAAAAAGGACTAAAAATTTGTCACTTAACTAGAATTGCATCATCTCCAGATGATAAATCTAACTATGAAAGCAGTAACCACAACATGAGAGACTTACATCCTGATTATAATGTCACTGCAACAAGCAACAATGTACTTACAACCAAATACCACCTTGAAAATGACTTGAATGATCTCATAAAATATAACGATAACTATGCTAGAGGACTTTCTTTGCATTTGAATGTTAGAAGTATACCTAAGAATATTGATAAGCTGAACAACTATCTACAATAGCTTGATCTACAATTTATGATAATCGACTTAAGTGTAACATGGCTAAACAATGAAACTTCAGAGCTATTTGAACTACCAGAATACAGAAGTATTCATCTTACGAGACTCTCCAGAAAAGGAGGAGGAATAACTATCTATGTCCACATGGAATATCTATCTATCTATGTTCACAGGGAATATCTATCTATGTTCACAGATCATATGACTACATAGAAAGGCCAGAATTTTATATTATGACTGAACATATAGAATGTTTTTTTGTTGTTGAAGTCAAGTCTCAATCCAGAAAACACAAAAGGAAAATATTGGTTGGCATAGTGTATAGACCACCAAACACAAACATCAGTGCATTTACAGAATAAATCACTAAAATTGTATGTTATATAATGGGTGATTTAACATAAATCTGTTAAACTATGATCACCATATGGAAACACCTAACTATGTAGACGCAATGTTTTGAAATTCTTTAATACCTCAAATTATGAAGCCCACTAGAATAACACCAACTAGAGCCACATTAATAAAATACTATAGAGACAAGTTGGAATGTTGTCTGCATATGAAGATCCCCAAAAAGCTATATTACATTTGTAAAGACAATTTTCTGTCATATAACAAATCCTTCCCCTCAACCAAGAAAAATGTCATGAAAAGAAAACATAAAGCATGGATTACCAAAGGAATTCCATAAAAACAAAACACAAACTATACACGTATTTTCTTTAAAAAATCCAACAATATTTAACAAAACCAATTATAAACGGTACAATTTACCGCAACTTATTAAAATTGCAGAAAGCAATCACTATCAAAAGGAATTTGATAAACACAAGAGTAACTTGAAAAAAGCCTGGCATGTGATAAGGGAAATGATAAGTAAGATGACGTCATCACAGCGTAACCAAGATGTCTTAGTGAATGGTCCTTTAAGATAAGCAATTAATAGCTGATTAATTTAATATGTATTTCACGACCATTGGCTCTGAATTAACTTAAAAAATACTAATCGTTACAGAAAAGCAGCAGTTTCAATGACGTTGTAAAAATGGCATGGACGTCCACAATCAATTTTAACCTGTCCAAAAATGCGATTTTCGAATTTTACCCATCCAAATGATGGGTGGACAGGTATCTGGGTGAGGCCCTGATTCGCTTCTTAAAAATATAACTTGTGGAGTACCACAAGGATCAATACTAGGTCCCTTATTATTCCCTATCTATATACATGATTTAAGTGCTGTATCACAAATCAGTATTATGCATGCAGATGACACCAATATCTTTATTCAAAAGAAAGTTCTGCAAATAATGGAACAAGATTTAAATACTGAAACAAAAATGTTTCACTTTGACTTAAAGTTAATAAACTTTTGTTAAATATAAAAAAACATGTTCAATGGCATTTAGTAATAATCTTAGTGTACAAAACAGACATAATAACATCCACATTGACGGAATACAAATAGACACTGTTAACCATACGCAATTTCTGGGAGTGATAATAGATAATAAAATGAATTGGAGTATAATTAGTCATGTCGAATTTAGAAGCCATACACACTTTGTATTTAAAACATATCAAATTATGAACATTTATCAACTGAACAAATGTGTAACTTGTATACTAATGTATAAACATAATAGAGGTATACAGTGCAAAACGCTTATAACGAACAACTTTGTGGGTAGCTAACAAGTTCTTATATCCGTGAATTCGTTATATGCGTGTTCACGTTTGCCCGCTAGGTGACAGTGTTTCATGTGATAATTTTTAAACCATTCGCCAGGTGTCTATCAAATGCACATAAAACGGTTACAAATGTTACTATTAAGTGTAGTTATGGTATAACATCGCAGCGTCTGTGAAAAAGTAACGAAATATGACGTAAACACATGGCGAGCACGCTTTGTCCAAGCACTCTAAAACACGAACTGTGGCTGGATGGAGCCACGGTAACTACCTTCTCTCTGCACAACACACACAGAATGACACCGGTTAATCCGCTTTGAAGAAGTCCTCCAATGATGTTTGTTTGCTGTTGGATAGGAAACCAGACAAAAGGGAACCCTTAAGCAAGTCTCAGTGTGCTGCAGCGTTGTCTGACTGCCTTTGATGATTTCCCTCATGGATAGATGAGTCCTCCATTGAAGAATTCCTCCATTGACGTTTGTTTGCTGTTGGCTTGGACACCACACGAAAGGAAATCTTCAAGCGAGTTGCAGTGCGCTGCAGTGTCATCTGACTGCCTTTGATGATTTCCATTATAGACCTAATTACTTTGGCACTGGCACTCTGCGCGGCCACAGCATGGCTTCCAGGTCACAGGCGGTAAGTATTTGCAAACAACCGAGCGATTTTCAGTTGGACAGAAGTTCGTTATACAGCAAAATTTGTTTGGAAAAAGGTGTTCGTAATAACCGTGAATTTGTTATACCCGTGTTCATAATATGCGTGAATGCTTATAATGGAAAAGATTTGGGAAAAAATCTGTACATATGAAATTGTTTCGTTATATCCGTCAATTCATTGTATACTTGTTCATTATAAGCGTGTTGCACTGTAGTACCAAATATATGCCAATGAAATACATCACACAATTATAATATGAGACAAGATATAGTTTATGAAATACCACATTGTAAAACCAACACCAGACAAAACACACTAGCATATGGTGGTCCCAAACTGTGGATCATATTGAAGATTGTACGTCTATCAATATATTAAAAAAGGCAACGAAACATTACGTCTGGGGAACCTATAAACAGGATAATTCCACACAAATAGGATAGTATATTTTAGTATAACAGTATGTATTAGTATTTGTGAACAGTATAGTTAGTCGATAAAAAAACTGTGGTATGCTCGCATCAGAATAATTTCACCAATTTATACCATGGCACAAATATTTTGTTTATAATAAAAAAAGGAACTACAAGCAATTTGCTTCTTTTCCTTTGCATATTGTCTGTTTCATTTGTATGTACGCATCCAATGTTATTTCGGGACAATCACCCAATAAAACAATTGTATACTGATACCATTTCAGTATTATTATCAACATGAAAACAAATTCATGATGCATTACGGATCCACCGTAACACATGATCTAAACCAGTCGTGGTTGTGCATTTTTACAGATGATTCAATCCAGAAGCAAGATTTCCAAAGAAAGAAATCTTGCACAGAGGAATTACTACCATTTACCTGTTCATAAATGATGTTATGCCTAGAGTAGACAGGGGGTCACACCATTACCTACCCAGTTGGTTTCTCACAGCATTGCCCTTCTCTACCTCTTCTGCTGTGCTCACTCGAGACAGACTCTGGATAGGTCTTGGGCCTGAAAGACAAACAAAATGTTTCAGAAACTTTAATGGCAAGTGTTTCAGTCGTACAACAAGAACGTCTCAATTCTTTCTGCACAGTCATGACAACCTATCCTTCATAGCTGGAATAATACAATACTTAAAATCAGTACACTAGCCAACAGTGTTGTGGATTAAATAAATGCTTGTTTACTGTGACCTTTTGGTAAGGAATGACTACCTTAGTTGCAGTCATATCACCTTTTGTGTAATTTTTGTTTGCTTAACAAATACAATTAAATTCAAGATTGCACTGTTTTGTATACTTAAAACGATTAAATAATGAACTAAAATGGTTGTATCAAATGGATTCAATAAACATGTCCTACACATCCATTTTTCATCTCCCTCTTCCCTTTATATACCTTCGTCCTCCTCCTCTCCATCATCTTTGGCATCATCTTCATCTTCTTCCTCATCCAAAGATTCCTCACTATCTTCTTCTCCACTTTCATCCTCTGCATCATCGCGGTCATCAAACCTGTAAACGCAAGTTACACCACGGCCCAAAATCATGACTGCTATATATTATCCCCATCCATTTATAACATCAAGAAAAATCATTCAACATATATGTCTTAGTCGTACTATAATCACTGTAATATGTAAGAAGTAACATCCTAGACAGTGAGACTGAGGTGTCAAAGACCTACATAAATGCAGTGTTGTCCTTGGCCTGTGTTTCAGAGTCTGGATGAGACCTCTCCACATCACTACCAGCACCATCGCTGGAACTGGCCCCTTCATCCTCAGCTTCTTTGTCACTTTCTGATGCAAACTTCATTTCATCTGCAATCAATTATAAACAGTTACTTCTAATTATGGGTCAGCCGATGTAGATACTGCATATATTCCAAGCAACTGATTTTTAAACTAAATCGTTTGTATGCTGGACATCTGCGGCAACGGGTGATATAAGATGGCACCAGGAAGTGTAGCAGTGCCACAATTAATTCTTCTTCTTCACTGATTAACCAAATACAAGACAGTGCATACCAGAGAGGCATATCTTCGACAAACGTACATATTCAGAGACTCTCTGCAAGTACGCAGTGATGTTGTTTTATCTGCAATCCACAAGTTTGATCACCTTAATCATAAGTCCAAACAAACAGTTTGCAAACTCTGCAGACTTTCGGTGAATAAGCAGAATTCTTTCTACAACATCTCGTCATCAACCGTAACACTGTTATTACTGACGAAATGCGGCGATGTGAACACCAACTCAGGCCTTGCTGAGCAGAAGAGAATCTATATGCCAAGACACCTATGTTGTAGTTGTGGCAAAGGTGTCACTGCCCACAGTAGAGCAATCTCGTGTGACTCCTGTGGCCAATGGACACACAACAAATGTGTCACTGCCCACAGTAGAGCAATCTCGTGTGACTCCTGTGGCCAGTGGACACACAACAAATGTGTCACTGCCCACAGTAGAGCAATCTCGTGTGACTCCTGTGGCCAATGGACACACAACAAATGTGTCACTGCCCACAGTAGAGCAATCTCGTGTGACTCTTGTGGCCAGTGGACCCACAACAAATGTGTCACTGCCCACAGTAGAGCAATCTCGTGTGACTCCTGTGGCCAATGGACACACAACAAATGTGTCACTGCCCACAGTAGAGCAATCTCGTGTGACTCTTGTGGCCAGTGGACCCACAACAAATGTGTCACTGCCCACAGTAGAGCAATCTCGTGTGACTCTTGTGGCCAGTGGACACACAACAAATGTGTCACTGCCCACAGTAGAGCAATCTCGTGTGACTCTTGTGGCCAGTGGACCCACAACAAATGTGTCACTGCCCACAGTAGAGCAATCTCGTGTGACTCTTGTGGCCAGTGGACACACAACAAATGTGTCACTGCCCACAGTAGAGCAATCTCGTGTGACTCTTGTGGCCAGTGGACCCACAACAAATGTGTCACTGCCCACAGTAGAGCAATCTCGTGTGACTCTTGTGGCCAGTGGACCCACAACAAATGTGTCACTGCCCACAGTAGAGCAATCTCGTGTGACTCTTGTGGCCAGTGGACACACAACAAATGTGTCACTGCCCACAGTAGAGCAATCTCGTGTGACTCTTGTGGCCAGTGGACACACAACAAATGTGTCACTGCCCACAGTAGAGCAATCTCGTGTGACTCTTGTGGCCAGTGGACACACAACAAATGTGTCACTGCCCACAGTAGAGCAATCTCGTGTGACTCTTGTGGCCAGTGGACACACAACAAATGTGTCACTGCCCACAGTAGAGCAATCTCGTGTGACTCCTGTGGCCAGTGGACCCACAACAAATGTGTCACTGCCCACAGTAGAGCAATCTCGTGTGACTCTTGTGGCCAGTGGACCCACAACAAATGTGTCACTGCCCACAGTAGAGCAATCTCGTGTGACTCTTGTGGCCAGTGGACCCACAACAAATGTGTCACTGCCCACAGTAGAGCAATCTCGTGTGACTCTTGTGGCCAGTGGACACACAACAAACGTGTCACTGCCCACAGTAGAGCAATCTCGTGTGACTCTTGTGGCCAGTGGACACACAACAAATGTGTCACTGCCCACAGTAGAGCAATCTCGTGTGACTCTTGTGGCCAGTGGACCCACAACAAATGTGTCACTGCCCACAGTAGAGCAATCTCGTGTGACTCTTGTGGCCAGTGGACACACAACAAATGTGTCACTGCCCACAGTAGAGCAATCTCGTGTGACTCTTGTGGCCAGTGGACCCACAACAAATGTGTCACTGCCCACAGTAGAGCAATCTCGTGTGACTCTTGTGGCCAGTGGACACACAACAAATGTGTCACTGCCCACAGTAGAGCAATCTCGTGTGACTCTTGTGGCCAGTGGACACACAACAAATGTGTCACTGCCCACAGTAGAGCAATCTCGTGTGACTCTTGTGGCCAGTGGACACACAACAAATGTGTCACTGCCCACAGTAGAGCAATCTCGTGTGACTCTTGTGGCCAGTGGACACACAACAAATGTGTCACTGCCCACA
This sequence comes from Escarpia spicata, assembly GCA_963995525.1. Taxonomy (NCBI): domain Eukaryota; kingdom Metazoa; phylum Annelida; class Polychaeta; order Sabellida; family Siboglinidae; genus Escarpia; species Escarpia spicata. Next base: position 27,430,733 of record OZ023212.1, read on the forward strand.
GTAGAGCAATCTCGTGTGACTCTTGTGGCCAGTGGACCCACAACAAATGTGTCACTGCCCACAGTAGAGCAATCTCGTGTGACTCTTGTGGCCAGTGGACCCACAACAAATGTGTCACTGCCCACAGTAGAGCAATCTCGTGTGACTCTTGTGGCCAGTGGACACACAACAAATGTGTCACTGCCCACAGTAGAGCAATCTCGTGTGACTCTTGTGGCCAGTGGACACACAACAAATGTGTCACTGCCCACAGTAGAGCAATCTCGTGTGACTCTTGTGGCCAGTGGACACACAACAAATGTGCTGTTGTTTTTACAAACAATGCATACAGCGTGCTATGCAACAGCGGTAATTTCTTTAACTTTCTGTGCGACCAATGCTCACTTCACGTCCTCCCGTTTGCTGACGACATGGCCAATGACAACATCAGCGACCAACCACCGATCTTCAAGCAAGCAACCCTCAGGGATGAGAGACGTTATCCTGATGGCAACGACCATCTGTCGCACACTGCTGGTGAACCCGCAGACCAGTCAATGAGTGAGAGAGACCCCTTGACTTTGAATGTTTACATTCAAAGGGTCTCAACTTTGTGCATTTGAACTCACGCAATCTTCTACCGAAACTTGATGATTTAAGAATTCTCGCAACCAACACTAAAGTGGCGGTGATCGGCATCACCGAGTCTTGGTTAGATTCGTCGGTCACAGACTTGGAAATCGAAATTACTGACTATGCTGTTCTTCGGCGTGACAAGAATCGTGAGGGCAGTGGTGAATGCATTTATGTAAGAAGTGACATTCCTTTCAACTCTAGAGACGATGTTTGTAGTAATTTAGAAATTGTGTGGGCTTAGCTATATTTACCTAAGACAAAGCCTATTTTAATTGGTGTATACTACAGTCCGCCCAAGCAAATGGACTTTTTTTAATATACTCGAGCAATCCTGCTTGAAGTGTAATTCATTCGCCAACCAAGAATTTATCATAATGGGTGATTTTAACATGGATTACGTTCACTTGAGCACTGTCACTAATCCGTTCGTTCCGAAGAAAGGTTTTCTTCACAGCTTGAAGCTGCCAGAGAATGGCTGATAAACAAACTGTCACTCCATCTAAGGAAAACTGAATCCATCCTGTTTGGGTCAAAACGTAAACTACATACGTGTAATTCCACCCTGGTGAAATGTGCTGGCAACACACTGTCATGTCAGACGCGTGTTATCAAGCGGCTAGTCTATTTTTAGCACAGCGTCACCGCCTGCAGTGGCGCTCTTGAAACCACGCAACTAGGTTGCACAAAATGCAATTTCCACACTTGTAAACCTTTTTCAAATGTCACATAACATATCATCTGAACAGTGTGAAACTGACATGATGATCCAAATAGGTTTACAAATGCTGGTTTTAAATTTGCAGCGACCTGTTTTTGTGAAAACCGTACCTTCGCGGGGCCGGCATGACATTTTGGCACGCATCATTGCTAAAGGAGTACTTAAAATATGGTTATACCATTGTAAAGAACATTATCTTGCTGTTCCAGTGATATTAAATATAGTGTCTTATTTACTATGGACTGAATGATGTAAGGGCTGTGTGACCGGTGCCATGTCATAGTTTAGCATCAGAACTGGCCAGATCCAACAGCCGGGGCGGCCGCTGTAGTAATGCTATATAAATACAAGATCTAGTATATTGTCTCTTCATATGCCATATGTTAAATCATTTGGTCAAACTTCTTTTTACTACACAGGTATACAGGCATGGAATGGATTGCCATATAACATACAAGGAGCTCCTAACAAGACTCAATTTAAATGTCTAGTGAAACAGTTTTCATTCAATTACATTGAAAAATATGTTGATACTGAGGTGCCTGTTAGTCGTTTCACAAGAAGTCCACAATGCAAAGTTAAATGAAGATTTTTAATCGTGGTATCACTCTGCAGTCTGCTGTTAATGCAACATCTGAGATGTCACTGACCTATTTTCAGCTCTGGCTGTCCTCAGTAGTCAGCACATCAAAAGCATTTCTTGGTTTTGGCTGTGCCTGAGGCTCAATGCTAAGGTCGGTATTGCCAGGATCAGGCACATTATACCATGATAAATGTGCATCTGAATGCCCTGATACCTTGTGTATCACGTTATCATTATGACTGGAGATGACCGATGCTGATGTAAACACTGCAACGGTGTGCAACACTGTCCAGAGTCCTGACCTTGCTCTCTTTCCACCCTAGGCACAGCTGTATTACAAGATCCACCAGTGCAGCCATGGTCTTTAGCAATGCTATCAAATGTTTGACAGTCCTGATAGTCCTTGATGCCTTTCGATTATGGAAAATTATATGCACTAGAGTTTTATCATTCAGATGACAGTTGAGATTGTCTGCCATCCATAGCCAATGTGTAACAAGACCGCTTATTGGGTGAATAATTAATTACCCCCACCATTCACCAATCACGCGGGCGGATAGTACCGGATACAAATGAATTTGGCAGCGCATACAAGTCATCGTATATGCATGGCTAAGTTTTATTTGCTGTTATTTAATTAGTTATAACAAAAATGTAACAAAACAAACATTGATTTAAATATCAAATAAAAAGATTAAGCTTTAGGGTTGTCCTATTTTTGTAGGTAGGGTTGGGTTATCAGAAACATGATGGTGGTCAATCAGATTGAAACCAGTGGCCCGGCGGGCCAGTAAAATATAAAAACTGGTTGCCCAAACTCCCTCAATAAAGGCGCCGGGCTAGCAGGCCAGTGTTAATGTCGAGGCCTGGCCGTTTACATTTTTATATTCAATAAAATCATAATCATCAACTGAGACATGTCCAGTGTTTCAATGACCCTTAAGGCTTAACATGGAAGTATAATTTTGTAATGCTCAAATATAAAACATTGTAGTTTTCCTAATATAAAAATATCTCTCCCTTTACTGAATGATTGTTCACTATTGATCAATTAAAGCCAACGTAGAAGTCCCAAAAGACAAAACTTACCAGAATCACTGTCATCATCCATTTTCTTTCTTGACACAGTTTTGCCACCATACTTCTTGTCGCCATCACTGAGGAGTGTGATGGCACGCTTCCTCAGCCTGCTCTCACCAATCTCTGCCAGCGTGTCGTCCTTCTCATATTTGCCAGTCAGCTGGGCACCAGAATCTGGCAACACACGACGATTCTGCTTAGCCTTAGGCTAAGCCTCTTAGGCCTGCCCTTGGCTTAGCCTAAGGCTAAGCCTAAGCCTAACTCTAAGACTAAGACCTAGCCTTAGCCTTAGGCTTAGCCTGGAGTCAAGGCTTGACTTCGTCTGCACCACATTTATATCTGTTTAAACCAACAACTCATTAAACTTTTTTAATGTAAATTTAAGCTGGCACTTACAATGATGTGTGCCATTATCATAAACTTAAAGCCATTATTAATAGAAGTGTTATTAATAAGAGAACACGCGCTTGAAACACCCCATTATCGCTCACATCACACCACATGTTGACATGCACAACCACAATTTATTTGTCAAAACAATTATATTCATTGATAAAATACCATCTTCTAAATCTTCTGGGTCGTGAAAAACCGGTGCTGGATTGGCTAATCGCGAAATCTGCTCCGCCAAATTCGTCATCTCGTCAAAACACGACTACGCCTACGAAGCTACGGCCACCTAACCCGTCTCCGAAATACATTGGCCCAAAGATTGTAATCCAGATGGCGCCACAGCAGGTCACATTCTATGTGGACCACTGACCCAATGTGGACGATACGTTCGTAGCCCCCTACGTAACTTCATTAGGTTCTGATTTATAATCTCCTCCTCCTCCTCCTCCTCCTTCTTCGTCTTCTCCTCCTTATTCTTCTTCTCCTTCTCCGTCTTCTCCTTCACCTTCTTCTTCTTCTTCTCGTTCTTTTTCTTCTTCTCCTTCCCCTTCTTCTTCTTCTTCTTCTTCTCCTTCTTCTCATTATCCATCTCCTCCTTCTCCTTCTCGTCTTCTTCTTATTATTCTCCTTCTTCTTCTTTTTCTCCTTCTTCTCCTTCTCCTTCTCCTCCTTCTTCTTCTCCTTTTCCTTCTTATTCTTCTCCTCCTCCTCCTCCTTCTCCTTCTTCTTATTCTCATTCTCCTTTTCCTTCTTCTTCTTCTCTTTCTTCTTCTCCTCCTTCTTCTTCTTCTTTTTCTTCTTCTTCTCCTTTTCCTTCTTCTCCTTTTCCTTCTTATTCTTCTCTTTCTCCTTCTCCTTCTCCTTCTTCTTCTTCTTCTCCTTCTCCGTCTTCTCCTTCTCCTTCTCGTTCGAACAACAGTTCTATACTCTATAACCCCTCACAACAATCATTTATTAACATTGCACGACACTTTGTTTTCTTGCACTGAATTATATAATTGATTTTGTATTTGTTGTTTACCTTGATGATTCGTTATTTATATACACTTGGATATGGTTTCACAATTGTTGTTTTTAAACGATGATCTTCCTCGTTGTGTTCTAGTAGACAAGCATGGGCAGATATTTGAAACTTAATTCTCCTGTAATTATAGGCGTGTCTGGCCAAGGGGAATGTGCCCCTTCTATAGACCTTTGGAATTTGGCGTGCCCGCAGACCGTTTTGTATGGGCGCCATGACCGTGCCCTCGTGTGACTGAACTTACGGCGGCGCAGCGACGACAAATTGTCAAAGTACCATTTTCCTGCTCTTTGTTGTAATCAGCTATATTCCGTAAAAATAAAAACTTCGATAATTTGTTACGTTTTTGCGTAAGCTTAGGAACGCACACATACACACACACACACACACACACACACACACACACACACACACACACACACACACACACACACACACACACACACACACACACACACACACACACACACACACACACACACACACACACACACACACACACACACACACACACACACACACACACACACACACACACACACACACACACACACACACACACACACACACACACACACACACACACACACACACACACACACACACACACACACACACACACACACACACACACACACACACACACACACGCACACACACACACACACGGACGCCCACTCGCACATGCACGCTCGCACGCACGCACGCACACAAAACGTACACTCGGAGTTTACCAATTTACCCGTACACATTTCTTCTTCATGTTGTAGAAACTACTTTACACAATAACGTCTTTTTATGTTTTCCAAAAAACTTAATTTCCGCTTTGAACAAAAGGCCACAAATTGACTTTTAACTACATTAGTGACAGGACAGACCCTGAAATTCTGTGTTTCGTGTTAACAGGTATGTGTCACCGACGTCTTAGTTAGTAGGTAGGTGTGTTCACGGGGAGCCAGTCTTACGTTATAAGTCTTACGTCAGAGAGCGTCGAATGCAGAAATTACGCCACTGTCACGGCGCGTAATTTCCGCCCACGGAGTCGATGGCACCGTGGAAGCGATTATAAATTATTTTTTGATCAACCCGGAAGTTCGCCGCAAGATACCGTGCAATACAACGCAGGGATAACGCGAATTCATACATAGTAAGTTGATAATTTATCCAACTTCAGTTTAAATTCACCACTAACAATGTACGTTTTATTGTGACAGAGAACATCTTAATGCAACATATTGTCACAGTGACGAGGGTAGTTCAAGTAGCGGCAGTGGCTCACGTTTGTTTGTGGTTTAATTAAATCTCGCGCGGTTTGCACAAGCTTCTGATATGTTATCGATGTTAATTAAGTCAGTAGGTAGACATGCTCCATGCTTTCGCTCCTGCTTGTATTCACCATCGTACTTCTAATGTCCACCGTGTGTTATTATTCCACTAAAATACACACAATCGTCCACTTGCATAACCTCCTTGTCCACCAACATGATGTTAAATTCTTCTCACTGGTGTCCAACCCAAATCACGCCTGTCTTCTCCAAGCCCATTCTCAGGCCAAACTTCTTGGGCACCTTTTTCCATTCCGCAAACACTTTTATAATTCTTGTTTGCTTTCTGGTTCTATGGCCAAATAGTCTGCACAGATCATTATGTGTTTAATATATAAACAATAATGTACACATTAAGTTTCTTCTTTCCATTTTCAAAGCAAAGTACAGTGTATATCTTTTGGATCAGAGTACGCATATATTTAAAGAATAATACAACTGAATTGTTGTTGTTGTTGTTGTGTGTGTGTGTGTGTGTGTGTGTGTGTGTGTGTGTGTGTGTGTGTGTGTGTGTGTGTGTGTGTGTGTGTGTGTGCTTGTGTGTGCGTGCGTGTGTGTATATAGAGTGAAAGAGAGAGTGTGCGTGCGTGTGCGTAAGTGCGTGTATATGTCTGCGCGCACGTGTCTGTGTGTCTGTGTCAGACGTTTGTGTGTCTGCCTGTCTCTGTGTCTCTGCGTCTTTGTGTATGTGTGCGCGTGCGTGAGTGAGTGTGCGCGTGCGTGAGTGTGCGTGAGCCTACGTGTCTGTGGGTTTGTGTGTCTGTGTGTGTGTGTGTACGGATCTATGTGTATGTGTGCGTGTGTGTGCGTGCGTGTGTGTGCGTGCGTGTGCGTGTATATGTTTGCTCTGAGCGCGCGCGTGTCTAAATATCTCTACGTTTTTATGTGTATGTGTGTGTGCGCGCGCGCGCGCGCGCGCGCGTGATTGTGTGTGCCTGTGATGTGTGTGTGTGTGGTGTGTGGTGTGTGTGTGTGTGTGTGTGTGTGTGTGTGTTTGTGTGTGTGTGTGTGTGTGTGTGTGTGTGTGTGTGTGTGTGTGTGTGTGTGTGTGTGTGTGTGTGTGTGTGTGTGTGTGTGTGTGTGTGTGTGTGTGTGTGTGTGTGTGTGTGTGTGTGTGTGTGTGTGTGTGTGTGTGTGTGTGTGTGTGTGTGTGTGTGTGTGTGTGGTGTCGTGTGGTGTGTCTACAATGTAATACTGGATATATCGCTCATGCAGTTTTTCTCTTGCTGCGTGTTCTAAGATATTACTACGATCCATTTTGTTACAACAGGCACATTAATCTGCTCATAAAATAACTAAATGATGCATATTTGTTGGGGTCTAGATCGACTATTTGTTTAATTCAGTACAGGCCCGTGCAGCCGGGACCCACAAGAGGCCCGTTATAAAGATACCATGTACTTTTTTACACACAGTGCTTACACACAAACCTCACTTTGAGGTATGTAGTTCTGATAACAACACACTTTAAAACAAAGACTTACACACATTCGCATTCATGATCCTTTCGAGGCTTGTGTGCATTTCTCTTTGGTACACTGCTTATATAATGTGTGTGTGTGTGTGTGTGTGTGTGTGTGTGTGTGTGTGTGTGTGTGTGTGTGTGTGTGTGTGTGTGTGTGTGTGTGTGTGTGTGTGTGTGTGTGTGTGTGTGTGTGTGTGTGTGTGTGTGTATCATAAACATTGTTACATTACAATTACTACACACACGCATATTTATATGCACAACTGCATGTGTACATGCACGGGTATATGACACACATGCGCGAGTATGCGCGTGTGAATGCAATGTACGCATGCTAAAGGCAGATGTATACATATATGTGTGTGTGTGTGTGTGTGTGTGTGTGTGTGTGTGTGTGTGTGTGTGTGTGTGTGTGTGTGTGTGTGTGTGTGTGTGTGTGTGTGTGTGTGTGTGTGTGTGTGTGTGTGTGTGTGTGTGTGTGTGTGTGTGTGTACATACATATATTGTCTAACATACTCTTAATTACAAAAAAGGCCATGAATATAAATAATAATTATATATATATAATGGATGTTATACCTGAATGCAACATAACAAATAGACCAAGAGCAAATCAATTATGCTTAACGACTACATTTGTTTGGTTTATTTTATACCTTTCTTACCGTAACATGTTACAGTTTTTATTACAAGGATACACCCTCGATCTTTTATAAAACTAAACTACGCATAATCTTCTCAAGCAATCAAGGCCTGCTATCAAGTTGCTGTATAATTTATCCAAACGTTACATTATTCTCTATCTACTAATTACTATTCGAAATTCCTACTTAACCTTGAATTACCATAGTTTTGACAACAATGTACGTCAATAGCGGCGTCAGTAGGTGTACGCGATGGCAATGCGTGTAAATGGAGGCGTCAGGAGGTGTACACGGTGTCGCTGTGTGTCAATTGAGGCGTCAGTAGGTGTACGCGGTGGCAATGGGAGTGAGTTCCTGGTCTTGTTGACGGGCCCGTTCCCGCCGGCTGACAACCACCCACATGACGACACCGATAGCTATAGAGAGCAAAGCGGCAAGCGCCAGCAAGGACGATATCAAGGGAATGTCGTGTGTTATCTTCCTGTGCTTATAGCGCAGTACTGGCAGTGCACGTTCGGTTGTAGCCGTGTCAGCCTTGATAGATGGACCATCAACCACACCTGAAAGTGTTGTCTCATCCGAAATTCGCGTATTTACTAACACAGTATGAGTCTTTACCGCTACAACGTATTCGGCGGTCGTTGTGTATGCGGGCTTCCGTTGGGGAGTTGTTGAAGGTTCAGTGGTGATTGGATCATAAACACCAAACACGGTCCCTGGTGTTTCGGCTTGTGTATATGTTTGTTTCGATGATACATAATGTCGAGTTGTCATAATGACGTCATCTGTCGTGGCTTGTGAGCGAAACGATACATCTTCACCCTGTTGTAGTCGAGGTGTATTAAGTGTTACGTGCTGTTTGGTGTGAGTCGCTGTGTGCGGGAGGGGTGTTACATGTTCAGTGTGTGTCGTTAGTCGTTCGCCATCTGTTAGTAGTGTCATGTCCGCTAGATGTTGCGTGGTGTCAGTTACTAATGGTTCACCCCGTGTCGTGTGTCGGGCGGTGCGAGGCACTGATTGTTCGGTTGTACTCATTACCTCCTTGTTGTGTGCTATCGCTTCAGTGTCTGTTGTTGCCGACTTCCGTGCGGTCGTACTGTGCACCACATCTTCCATCTGCCCGGTGGTGACGTCAACCAACACTCCCGCGGTTGTTTCAGGTTCATTATACATTGTTGATATAACGATAAACTTGTACTGGTCACTGGTTTGATCTATTGTACGATCGGCTGTACTTGACCTTTCCGTTTCTGTTGTCCGCCATGTTGTAACATCGCCTGCCGTTGAGGACTGTTCAGCGTTTGACACCGTGTCGTCACATATGACTGTAAAAAGGTGTCGCGTTGTAGTTGGCTCTGTTGTGAAGCCAATAGTGTCATAATATGTTGATGTCTCCGCCTCAGTCGTGCTTCTCTCCAATGCTGATGTTAGCGTTGTCTGCCCGGGAGACGTGTCTTGTTCAATGGCCGTCTGAGTTGTCGTCTGATTCTCCTCTTGTGACATCACATACACCGAGGTGGATATAGCGGTAGTTGCAGTGGACGTCGTTTCCCGTGCTGACAAAAGAAAACATAATCTAATGGATTGATTACATATAATTAATTCCTTAAACAGTTACAAGATGTTCAAACTCTCACGGACGTTCTGATAATAATTATAATATATATTTAATTAATAATTTGGACCGGTTCAAGTAGATTTTTAATTCTGGCTAGTACGTGTTATGCCTCAGGATTCAAATTTGTGATAACACGACGGTAACAACGTGGCTCTACCTATACAAAGTTTACACTAGATATTGGATAAGAATGTTCTAGCGCAACAGAAACATCCAACTTCAGTTAGATATATCGGTCGCTCCTTAAACACCAGTAAGACTTACCAGGACAGGGTAGCACACTGACGTCGTCTATAGCGATGTCACTATACACCGACTGGTTCTTTTCCCCGCGAATGATCACCTACAACGTATACAGACGAGTCATGTAATTTTACAGCCCATTTAGTAAAATGCCCTGCTAATTAATATGAATAGTCCATATTTGTATTCTAGTTCATTAGCCATGAGCTGAAATTCACAATATAATTATGATTTATTGAGATCACTCGTAATTATGTTTGAGTTACCTGACACCTGGATATTATAAAAGATGCTGCAAAATGTAAATACAATATGGCAAATGACATATGCTTGACGAATATGTGAATCGTGTCTCACTTTGTGTATGTTAGAAAGTTTGTAGGAGTGGCTAAACATAATATTTGTTATGGTTGGCGAACTAATTTATAATTTGTTTATATTCTAATGGACACAAATGCAACATTGCTTGCCTGGAATTCGTCTGCCAGTAACGGAATCTTCACATGTCCCACCTTCCACTCGTCGCCTTGGTTACCAGTCAAGGTGAACAGAGGTGTCTGCTCAGAAAATGTCTGGTCTTTTGGTTTCACGAACACCGACAGGGATCCCACTGCAATATGACGTCGTAGGTTTAATATTACACAGTGAGCCATGCGGTTGTTATTACAAGCACAGCGATGTTGAATTAGGTTAATTGGCATCGGTGCATTAATATTTGCTCTTCCGCAACTTTCAGATTCAAATTTATAGAACGGATCTTTTTAGTTAGTTAATTTTGAAATTGACGCAATCCACGTATGTCTCCTCGCTGCATTTAGATGTTAACAATAAATACAGTCACACGCATATTTAAACAAACAACACATATCTAAACAGTACAATTTGCAACATCAATAGTTTGGAAAACTCGAAACGAACTCTATCGATAAAGCACAAATGTAGGCCTACCTGCCACTCTTCCGGACATGTAGTACCAGAACTGGAAACATTTGCCGGCGTAGGTGGGCGGGTAGACCGGCGAACACAGCTGTGCCATGTCTCCTGGTTGACGCGGTTTCGACGTTTCGATGAACAAATAGTGACCTTCAATATACAACGTGCTCATTTTACAGTATGCCGAAGTCAACAACACAGGCAGCACCAGGTGAACAGCATAACTGTAGACCGCAGCATTCACATGAACGCACATGTAGTGGTCAAGACAACAGACGGGCAAACATTATAATCCTTCTACTTCTACCTGGTTAATCAGCATAGTCCATAGGTCTGGATTTTGACGCCGGCGGGTACCTTAACATGTTCACAGGCTATAAGCTAAACCCTAGCCGTGATGCACACAAGGGATAACAACGACAATACTTTAGTTCAGGGGCCATTATGAATTGGATGAACGCTCCGTTACCCCTACCTTTTTTTTACTTTATACGTTATGCATTAATTCCCGGGCGCGCTATGTAACATTAAGATTTGTTTACTACATTAAAAGGAAACAAACATCAACTTTTGGTATTGTGCATATAACAGAGTTATTGCACACCAACTCTTGGCAACTACAATCAACATTCACGTTAGTAGTTTACTCAGAATTTCTTCTCAAAGTTTAAAATTCTAATGAAACTTCTGATATCCCGAAAGCTGACATAATATTTCCCATGACACACAACTATAACCAATAGGCGAGCATCAGTTTATTTACCGCGGCGTTGCCGCGACGACGCGTGTTTATGCAGCGACCTGATTATAGTTGTTTACATATAATAATAATAATGACAAACTTCTATAGCGCCTAAATCCCCATGAATCTGAGCTCAGAGGCGCAACATACAAGAATCATTGGGTAAAATCATTAACAGGGACAAGTAAGAGTCGTCATTAGAGCAAGAGACCGCCGAAGGTTAGGGTGGGAATGCAATTTCAAATAAATAAGTCTTAATTAAGTTTTTATGAAATGTATCTATACTATAGTCTCAGGTGATTTTAAATGCCATAGTATGTACGGTTTGGAGGACTTTTAGAAAGCATGTTTGCAATTAACGTGATTTGGCTAAATGCATGACTGTCTACCATTACGGATTTTGTCGCCGTATAATACATATTAGTCTAAGTAAATACAATACCCGACTACCGAACAATCTAATCGGGCACCGCGACGCTCCGCTTCCGTCTATAAAGGACCACTCAATCTCCGCTGACCCCTGTTTCGATCAGACCATGACATCGGATGACGGGGGTGGGGGTGGGGGAGGTCCATTTGTTACGGTAACATTCCAAATTGTTGAGCTCACCAAAACATCTAACAACTGAACCCCCCTTGGGACTCACCAAAACTCATCAGCAAAAAAACTCAAAATGCACACCCTTTGAGACTCATTTTAAATCACCAACAAGAAACCTCATACTACTCTCCCTTGAGACTGTCCAAAATTGCCAACTAAACTACTTCCACCTGCACTCCCCGAGACTCACCAAACATCTATAAAAGTACCCCATTGGCAAAATATTGGGGGCTAATCCTATCTCCAGCCTCCCATCAGAATATTGGGGGACCCCCGGTTCCAGAGCCTATGTATGTGTATGCGTGTTTGCGCATGTGCTTGATATCTCAGGTATTTAAACGTCGATGCTCTCCAACATGTCTCTCTAATGGTTCTACGACCTCGTAGCAGTCACCGCACCTGCCTTCAGCCCGTCGCCGTACGTGTGATCCCACGAAGGACCCGTGTAGCGGGTGGGGGTCTTGCCTGACCAAACGGTCCAGTCAAAGTGGTCCTTGTCGCTGTTTGTCCACCCGCACATACGTTTCTCAAAGTCACACACTGACACCGAGCCGACGGCTGAAAGCAGTCACATGTATCATGCTATTTTGATGTAAACCCGTTTTGAATATTGTTACAAAAATGTATTATGGCCCGGCATAATGCAATAACACACTATATTATAATTACATGCTGCACGTATCACTTCACCAGTATTATTAAATGGAAACATTATCGCCCAACCATAATTGACACATGATAAGTGTGCTTTCAATTTCACTAACTGTACACGTCAGTAAACACGGATAAAACGGCAGCATGAATACTTATTTCATAGTTTTAATGACAGACAATTCTTGATAACTTTGATTATCGAGGTTACAAACCCATTACTTGTAGTTCCGTACAGCTTTTATACCATCTTGATTCTTACAATGCAAATACATTTCTGTGTCAAAACATCAGAATTGGAGCTGTAATTCATAATTACATTCAGACGTTAAACACTGAGTTTTGTTAACATCTTATTCAACATGTGAATATTTGAACTTCGTGTGTACTCGATCTGTTCAATCATCACAACCGATAAACGCTTAGAGATGCCATTGCACCGTGTCTTACGAGCAAAATGATTCAAGGGAACGCATTATATGACGTTTTACAGAGCCATACTGGTGAAACAGCGTAGGAACTGGACCCAGGTTCACGGGATACAACGTTAATTTCCAATTGAATGTAGATGCATTTTAATGTTAACTTTGTTGCACGGTCAATAGTTATAGCTATAATCGAAGTAGCTGCTATTGTTCAGCTAACCACGAATGCAAGTAGGTGGTTTGGCGCTCCACCGTTTGCCATCGCAGTAGATGTCCCGCATGCCCTTGAGTGCGTGCGACTCGTCACAGGAGAAGGACAGGACGGCCCCGTCGAACGTCTGCGTGACGCGAAGTTTACCGATACCAACGACGGCGGGACAACCGGCCGCTGCAAAAGGAACACACGGATTGAGATACTGGAATGCGAATTGAACTTCGTATGTATATTAGCTGTTCAATCATCACAACTGATTCTTGCAGAACAATCAGCTCACCAGTTTGCAGTTAAGTACTAATTATGTATACCGATTTATTCATGTTCAATCGTATATAAGCTATGATGTAATTTCATGTTGAGTATTATGAAAGGACTGACCGACACAGACAGGCGGTTGATGGTTCCACTGTCCACTCACACAGATGGCCCTTTTACTGCCCACCAACGTGTAGCCGACCCTACAGCTGTACTTGATCATCGTGCGTCTCAGCAGCATCCGGGAACGACCATGGCGAATCCGTGCCTTGCGACATCGTACTGGACAGAGACGGTTCAAGAGGTGCAATTTTACCCATAGTAATAAAATATTATGAAAATAAAATAGAACATTTGGAGTAATGATTCGTTTGGTACACGCACGCACGCACGCACGCACGCACGCACGCACGCACGCACGCACGCACGCACACATATGCACTACATTTGTTTGGTTTCAGTTGGTTTGTATGATGGCATTTATTATAGGTTCGCCATTGCTTTTTAGTAGAATAAAAATAACTGCTATAATGGTTGCCGCCGTCTGGCTGCTTATAGTTTGCCATGCCGTAGTGTCAATATCTCTTTCTGCTAATGTTGATTCCAACAGTTCTACATGTACTATTTTAAGTTTTACATACTAAACTTGCAGGTGAGCCTCGATTTTCAAGTTGTAGGCCTTGCTATAAAATTATAGTCAGGGGAATACTTCCCACATAAGACGAAATGGTGTAACTTGTTTGAACAGGTATGCCAAAGAGTGAAGTGTAAGGCGCTCCGATCAGTCCTGAGCAGTAGGACTGGATACCGCGCTATATAAGAACCTGCCTTTACTTTTTAACTTTATGTAATACTAACACACCGTGGGCGATGTGCCGGCAGTTTTATGTTCCTATCTTACTCCTAGTAACGTGTAATACTAAAAGATAAGTTTGTATATAGCGCAGTATCCAGTCCTTCCGGTTCTCTCGATTGAGAGTCCGTTGCTGTAGCCCCTGCACCACCACTGAGGCACCGCGCGCTACGACGCGCCACCGTGTTAGTCATGATGTTATGAAATTGATGTACTAATTGCTCACTATTATTCATCTTGAATGGATATTGTAATCATGAAATACGTATTATTATCGCCAAGAATAAACATAGATGACAATCCTACTGATTCAAACGTTGGTCCAGAAAGACATACATTACATTGTTTTTATAAAGAATTACATTTGGGCAGTGTAAATTAAAGAAGGAAGAACAACGTGTCATTTGGGCAGTGTAAAGTAAAGAAGCAATATCAATATGATAGTTAGGCAGTGTAAGGTAAAGAAACCATAACAACCTAATAATTGAGCAGTGTAAAGTAAAGAAGCCATAACAACCTAATAATTGAGCAGTGTAAATTAAAGAAGTCATAACAACCTACTACTTGAGCAGTGTAAAGTAAAGAGGTCATAACAACCTAATAATTGAGCTGTATAAAGTAAAGAAGTCATAACAACCTACTACTTGAGCAGTGTAAAGTAAAGAGGTCATAACAACCTAATAATTGAGCAGTGTAAAGTAAAGAGGTCATAACAACCTAATAATTGAGCTGTATAAAGTAAAGAAGTCATAACAACCTACTACTTGAGCAGTGTAAAGTAAAGAGGTCATAACAACCTAATAATTGAGCAGTGTAAAGTAAAGAAGTCATAACAACCTAATAGTTGGGCAGTGTAAGGTAAAGAAGCCTTAACAACCTAATAATTGAGCAGTGTAAAATAAAGAAGCTATATGAACCTGTTAGTTGGGCAGTGTAAAGTAAAGAAGCCATAACAACCTATTAGTCGGGTAATGTGAAGTAAAGAAATAAGAACCTACCCCGTGAAGCGGCGTCAACGTCTAAAGTCTGAAGAACGAGGAACAACAACGTGAAAAGGGTCAGAACATCGCCAGACTTCATAGTTGTTCCTTGTTATGTATCCAAAGTCAAACAGGGCATCGACATCTAGAGACTGCTGCTGAACATTGGCTTGATCTACCACGCAGTGCGGCTTGCGTGGGTGATGTGTCAGCCGTGGGGCAATGCCGGACGTCTCGGTGAAACCGAGTGTTCATAAATAAATGTGCCGTGTTCTGTTACACATCCTCAATTAGCCACTTATTTATACTCACACTGCTTGAACGAATCTGCAACAAATACAATTATCCTACCTGTTTTAGCATATATAATATATATATATTAGTTTCTTGGTTGACTGAACACTTGCAAGTGAAATAGAGACTAGAATGAGGAGATCTGTAGACGTGTGCAGCACATTTTGAATATATATATATGTGTGTGTGTGTGTGTGTGTGTGTGTGTGTGTGTGTGTGTGTGTGTGTGTGTGTGTGTGTGTGTGTGTGTGTGTGTGTGTGTGTGTGTGTGTGTGTGTGTGTGTGTGTGCGTGTGTGTGTGTATTAACTTATACGCTACGCACCCATACAACATTTTTGTTTCACTGGTGTTAGCATCTGTTCTGCCTACAGTTCTACATTAACGATCAATGTATTTCGCCAAAATACACTTTCAAAAGGTGCTGACTACGACCGTGTAGGAAGATTGCCGTTGATTTGTGACGGCTGAATACGAGCGATGAGTATATGATGAATATAGTACGACGAATGGGGATATTTCCTGACATCCACAGGTCAATGCAATTCAAACGTTCATCCAGCCAGGTATTAGGTTAACTTATATCGAACTTGAATGGTGTTGTACATAGGTGTTTTGACGTAATTCCCAAGGCTACTAAAAGCAAGCACATAATTTAACAAGATTTAACAAGATTGCCATCCAGAGAATTAAGTCTAGATGGCAGGTGGACAAGGAAGCCCTTTGGCTTAGTGACAGTCCAACCCTTTTATTTACATATATCCAACCCTTCTGAGGTATGTGTCGATTTTATTTTAAAACATATTCACACTACTAGCACCCACACAATCATCAGGATAATATGTTCCATTCATTCACAGTCCTTTGTGAAAATGAGAACTTTCTTACGTCTAATCTACACTGCTCCTTTACTAATGTAACTTCATGTCCTCTAGTCTTTCTATCTTTCTTAACTGAAAAAAAACATATTTCTATCAATATTTTCATAACCATTCAATATTTTAAACACTTCTATCTGATCTCCTCTCAATCTCCTGGTCTCTAGTGTTGTTAAACCACATTCTTTTAGGCGTTTTTCATAACTAAGATCCCTCAGTTTTTGTATCATTTTAGTCGCTCTCCTCTGTACTATTTCTAGCATATCTATGTCCTTCTTGCGGTATGGCCTCCACGCTTTTATACAATATTCTAAATGAGGCCTAACTATTGTTTTGTACAGCGGTATTATTAGTTCTTTTTCTTTATATGCTATATTTCGCCTAATCAATCCAATCCTTTTGAAGCAGCAATTCCACACTGCTCTGAAACCTTCATGTCAGCACTAATTGTCTGCCCTAAGTCTTTTTCTTTTATAGTAGTACTTAGTACAGTTCCCCCCATTGTATATTCTACATATTCGTTCCCATGTCCTGTGTGAAGGCATTTACATTTCCCAAAATTGAACAACATTTGCCACTTTTCAGACCATTTGATCAACCTGTCAAGATCATCTTGTAAATGCTGTCTATCTCCATCACTTTTAATGCTTCTAAACACTTTTGTATCATTTGCAAATTTCAACACCTTGCTAGCTATATCATCGTCCAAATCGTTTATATATATTAAGAATAATATAGGTCCCAGTACTGATCCCTGTGGAACCCCACTCAAAACTGATTTCCAGTTTGAAGCCTCCCCATCAACAACTACCCGTTGTCTTCTGTCAATCAGCCATTTTTCTATCCAGTTAATTATACCATTTCCTATGCCATGGGCCTTTAGTTTAAGCAGTAATCTCTGATGTGGCACTTTGTCGAAAGCTTTTTGAAAATCTAAGTAGATGATATCTACTGGTGATCCATCATCTACCCATTTAGTGATATCTTCCAAAAAACATAACATATTTGTTAAGCATGACCTCGCTTTTAGAAACCCATATCGAGATGGGTTTATCAAGTTATGTTTAACAAGCCATCAGCCTATTTACAAAATCTCACAGACTCCCATTAGATCGTTCCATTTTGCTCGCGGTCGGTCTCATTTCCACAGGAAGAACCTATATCGACTTCTACTGTTGAAAAGTGTTTTGGGGTGTGTAGATAACTGATAGTTGGTCCAAGTGAGTAGCTTCCCGTTCTCTGCTTTATCTTTTTCATGACGCACCGATCAACTTCCGGATAATAAAAGCCGTGTTCCGGAGGAAGAATCTCAGACAGTGAATGGACGTTTTAATGATGATTCGTAGTGTATTTGAAGAATAATAAAAACACTTGTTCAAAGTTTATTTAATCTAAAAACATTTATATGGCTGTTTGTGCTGATATATTTATGTCGCGTAACCTTTTGAAAACAATGAGTTTGGATGATCTATGGAAACTGTGTTTATATTCAGAAACATTACTTAAACTTGCATTTATTTAGACGATGTATTTGAGTGAGATATCAAATTACATAAACTTAAGAAATTTCATATTTCGATGCGAGGTGTTAGTTCCGTATCATGGCCATCGTTTCACGGCTGGTGGAAACAACGTCCGCACACGAGGCAGTCAACAAAAACCTCGGTATTAAAACAAAAAAACAAATTAAACATAACAAGCAGAGATAGGCGCAATGTTCGGAGTGCTGCGTCTTGCATTATTGCAATGCTAAATTTTGAATATTGCGAAGTGTTTATGATATTTGTTGAAAGTTGTAATACAGAATTGCGAGTGTTTGCGATTGTTCAATTGTGTTTTATCAAATGCTTTATTTGCATTACGAATCCATAATAGCATTTACAAAATGATCCACCATGTCCTTAATTATACATTTCTTATTATTATTATTTTAATTATAAAACAGTAATACTAAATTTCAATGACATAATATTTGAGGGACTCATCATCCTGAAAAAGTAATGGACATTTGCTATTACTAGTGTTAGCAAGCCAATTAACAAGAAATCACCTTTGCCATGACTGGCTGCTAATCTACAAACAATAATGGTGTTGAACTGGCTGCCCTTCCAACCATAATTGAAGAATTGTCCCATATGGAAACGACTCATCTATGTTCCGACCCGGCCGACGAATAATGAATGGTGTTGGTTGAGTAAATGTTATACATGTAGTCATTATAATAATTGTTATTATTAAAAGTATTGCAAATATATGCAGTGTTACGTCCATCCCTGACAACTCGTATCAGTGACAATTTGCTTTAGATTGATAATAATTCAGGATAATAGAATTCAGGATCATCGCGATGATATTGTATATGATATCATTGGCGGCAATACTGACAAGAAGACGAATATATATTCTCAAATCATAAATCGTCACCATTGTCACAGTTTTTGTGAAAAGGCGCTCCTCGAGTAATAAACATAGTGGGGGTTCTGGCGCATTTGTTCTGTTGGGGCCAGCCGGAACGGCAAGCGAAGCCCACTGGCGGCCTACAAAACAGTTGGTCTTCAAGCGCACACAGTGGGCCATGGACAATTTCTTGCGAGGATGGCAATTGGACGTACATGGGGGGCACCCCCATGGTGCAGACCCCGGGCTTTCTTGGAAGGCGTTCGCCATATCATCCGCAGAAAGCTGGTTGAGGAGATCTTTGACCTCGGGGACGGGGGGGGGGGGGGGTTAAGTTCCTGCTCGCTCTCAAGCTGCAACTGTGGAAGGACAAACCGGACAGTAACGAGGACATTACATTACCAGAAATACCGAGCTTTCGTAGACGCTAGGTTCGTGCCAATCGCCCGCGTTAAATGACATATCTAATTGTTTTTGTCGCGGCGCAATCGGTTTTTTTTTTTTGTGGCAACACGCAGCCAATTAAAGCATCGCCTGCACATCGTGCGATCGGTACACGCGTAAAAGACACATTTAAGTCATATATTCATCGCACGCGCTTACAATAAGTTTTTATCAGAATTCACTACAACATCAGACATGAGTAATATAATCCTTACTATTGCTTTGGGATATTGGAATTAGTGGAATATGTTATGTTTTTAGTATTACATTTTTTTTAAATCCAAAATGAATTAGTTAGTACAACGTTCTATTTCACAGCCATGTACTATCCATATCTTTCTCTAAATATCTAGTGAAAATAGCAGAGTAAAGTACATAGTAACACCAATAAAGATATTTCCTTTTTTAATTTAGGACGTTTTTAGTTATGTGCTTTGAAGAGGACACATTTATTTTTTAAGATTATTAATAAATGTCATAATAAAATATGGACAGAAAACTAATGTATATTATGAACATCAATGTAATTTGAATGTGAATATCTTTTTACAAATTTGCTGTTATTAATATTCTCCATTTATAATTTCAATAATTAAACACACAATTAAAAATACTTATATATTTAAAATAAATGTTCATGATTTTATAAACGTGATGCTTTATAGTAGTCATTTTGTAGAGCAAAATTAAGCTCCAATGTTGTGAAATATTTATTAGCTCAGTCTTTGAAGGATCAGTTACCGGTTAATAGTCATTATAATATATACTTATTAGCAAGACTTAATTTCGTGTGTGTAAAGACCGTGAGTACCAAACACATCAACGGTAGGGTCGTCTGGTTCTGCAATAAAAGATAATGAGAGGCAACAGCGAGTATTATTTTACTATATCTATCTGACTGTTGACAGATATTTCGAATATTTCGTCGGGTGAAATACAAGTTGCGTACAATGTTTCGGGCTATTAAACGACAGTTGACGGACAGCAAACCGTCAACGTATTTATTCTAGTAGAAGAACATCAAGTAAATGCATAGAAGTCGGAACGAGTTGTATATCGGGGTCTGAGCCGGAACTTCAGCACCCGCTGCTGGCGGGCATTACTTTCGAAGCGTGGAGATATTTTCAAATTCACAAAATACTGGAGGTGGTGCTTAACCATCCACTCGAAATATTGGTGGGCTAAGCCCCCATATCCCACTGCAACTCCTATGGAATGTATGAATAAGTAACATATATCGTACCTTTCCAATAATTTCAACCTACCTTCCAGACCATCATGAAACCAACATTTTATTTCCAATTGCCTTGAAACTTCATGTGTTGGTGCTACACTACCAACATAGGACTAATTCTTCAAGCATAGGATGTTATGAAATGTTCTCCGATTACGATGATATTTTTATATTTTATACCGAAGATACCTACGGATCGAACGCCGGGCTGACAGATGACCGGTCTGCTCTATACGTAAATGCTTCTTATGCTGTAATTGTGAGATCATATAAAACAATTATCTTGTGTTTTCAGATAAATACTTGTTTTGTGTCATTTGTATCATGTGTACATTTTCTAAAATAAATTGACACCTTAAAGAGTCTCTCATTTTATTTCAGGAATATAATGTGTCTGATGTTATCTAATCGGTTACTGCTATTTTAGAGCCTACACTACCAACATATAGGACTAATCATTCAAGCTGGTTAACTCAACCATATCTCCGATTTAGACTATAATTTCACAGTATATATGCCACAGATACCTACAGGTTGAATGCCGGTTCGGCAAATGACCAGTCTGCGGCAGTATGTCATATATATATATACTTTTGAACATGCTATTTCCTAGAAATCCGATCTTTTGATGCCACTTACATTGCAAACATAGGACTAATCATTCACATATATGGTGTTAACACATTTTTTTTCCGATTTCGATTATATTTTCACAGTATTTCCTGAATATACCTACGGATCAGATGTGGGGTCGGCAAGTGACCGGTCTGCGCGAACATTTCATATATAGGCTTTTGAACGTGCTATTTCCTTAAAATATTCGACCTTTTGCTGCCATTTTACATTGCAAACATACGCAAATCATTCACGCCAGGTACCCGTTGCTCTTGGCAACAAGAAGGCGATCGTCAATGTGAGGAACAAAGACGACCATTGTCTGCGCTGGGCGCTTCGAGCTGCGCTGTGTCCACTCAAGGACCCCCAAAGGCCCGCGAAGTACTCAATAGATGATGGTCTCAACTTCACAAGAGTCGACGCGCCTACACGTCTCTCACATCGACAGGGTGGAGCGGCAGAACGGCCTTGTCATTAACGTGTTTGGTTGTGACAAGGGGGTCGTTATACACAAGCTCAGCAAACAGCAAGAGGGTGTCCCTAGGATTAACCATTTCCTCAGTAAGAAGGCCGGAAAGTACCACTACACCCAGGGCGTTTTTTTAAATAAAATTTTCACTGGGGGGCAATGTCTTAAAAGGGCACTTCTAATGGGTAAAAAGGCAGTTTACGCATATATTAACGATTACGTTCATAAGCATTAGGCATGTATGAAAGCTTAATATAATGCGCTATTATCTTTGTATCCACATAGTTGTGGGGCCTACAGTGACGAGTGACGACTGCATCTTGGTATGAAAATAAATGTTACACAAATATCATAGAAACATGTTTTATTACAACCAATACATGCAGTAGTCATACAAACATGAGACGTATCCTGCAAGTCAGAATGTTTGACATTTGTCTCAATTTGACTAGACGAGTTCCGTTTCGCGGGTGAATTTCCTAACGAATTCACGCTGTCCGTAGATGTCCTAGTACGGAGCCCATCATCGATCTTCTTGTCTTCTCCAGGAATCTGACGAGAGTCATACTATGCGGTCCCACAATATTCAGTGCCACCATGAGTCGTGCGTTTCTCGTGTCCTCATTCATATTGGTGCGGTGATTATCGACCACGAAGTTGTGGTGGCTCACGATCCTTTCGGTCTGCGTAGAGTGTGGACTCATTCAAGCCAGAGATGCCAACACCTTCAGAACTGAACCTGTTGTGACTGGCAGAAGTTGACGCAGACTGATAGTCAACTTACAACCGAGCTTCACAGCCATCAGGCAGGAATGGCACATTCATCATGTTTTCCCACTGCTCGGTTGCTCCATCCGCAAAGTCAGATGCCTCATCTGGGAAAAGGCGCCTGACGACGCGCACACCATGCTCAACGAATGATCTCAGACTGCATGACATCACTGACTCCTTCATGTCTTTGATGACGTCCTCTTGCTCCGGGTGCATGCGTTCAGACAGGTATTCCTACGATGCTTGCACGACCTCCAACCTGATTGCTCGTCTGTCGCGGCGGTTTGTACAGACGAACTGGTGATTACACTTTCATTGTGTTAGGTCCTCTTGTGTTATCAGTTGGACAACTCACTTTCTCCACCCTTCTTCTCTGGAATGGTCCATTCCTCATTAGATTCAACTTCTTGATTGCTGCATCAGTCACAGTGAGATGATCGCTGATCATCAAATCACTCCTTTGCAACTTATTTTGGAGTGTTTCAAATATCTATAGGATGTCGCCCATCAGTGCGATGATCAACGTTTGTCGGTGGTTCCAGATTCGCAGGAACGCTTTGGCTTCAGCGTTCTCCTTTCTGTCGCTGGTACTTTCTAGCGCCTGCATCTGTTCCCACACCATAATGCAGGCTGGTAGGATGTTTAGCACAGCACCCACCAGCTGCAGCTCGTGCTGGGCAAACCTGACATCGTGATGCCGGGGAACTGTTTGACATTCCTGGCCTGCGCTGACATCTTCATCCGTCTGGGCGTCCGGAAGAATCGTACGAGTCCCAGTAGATTGGACTTCCAGATTCCCAACTCAGGTACGGTTCTGACGACCGACTCAATGGCTAAGTCAGATCGGTGTGCAGCACACCAGAATGTTGCCAAACTTCTCCGCATTTGGTCAGGAAGTAGACACCATAATCCACCTTGTCTGCCGGTGTTTGTGACACCAACCAGCTTCGTGTCTTTACCTCCTGTCAGATCCATAGCTTTGTTCACCGCCTCAAGTATTCCAGGAGTACCGTTCTTCTCTGGCGAATCCATGACAACTGCTACTTGAGTTTTTTTTATTATATCCAGGTGCATATTAAATCAAACACACTAAAACGAATAAAAAGTAAGCCCTACGAGGGGCCGGTTTGGGAGAGTGGGGCCACACTGGGGGGAAAGTTGGTCTGACTGGGGGTGGGGGGCAAACGAAAGGGCTGGGGGGCAATGCCCCCCACTTTATACGTGAAAAAACGCCATGACTACACCAGAATCAACAATCTGACTCGCCTGCTCTACGATCAGAGTGCCAACCGCGGGAAAACTTCCTGGAGGCCCTAGAGCGCTAGAGCGAGGGCATGGGGAAAACGGCGGTGCGGGTTGAGATGCCCGAAGAGGGTAAGAACAAGCTGGCGTTTCAAAACTGGGACAAGCAGGTTAAAGCGCCCTACATCATATACGCTGACTTTGAGGCACTTACCACCAAGATTGTAGGGCCCGAGCTAGACCCAACCAAGAGCAACACACAGAAGACGCAGGTGCACGAGGCCTGTGGCACGGAGAAGGATAAAGCTCGGCCAGAAGCGCTTTATCGACAGCGCTCAATTCCTCCCGACCTCGCTTGACTAGCTAGCCGCCGCCAGCAGCCCATAAGCCTTCCGTATAATAACGAAGTACGAGTCTGATGAGGCGAAGCGGCGCCTTCTGCTTCGCAAGGGCGTATACCCTTATGAGTACACGGACAGCTGGGAGCGCTTTCAGGAGCTGCTTCCCCCATCGAAGCGATTGATGGCAAACTTTCGGGGGGCTTATCCGAGAAGAGCTATCAACACGCGTAATACTAAAATGTCTGGGCTACAACCTACATTCAGCTGTAATAATAAGGGGAACTACCACGACCTGTACGTCCGCACCGACGTACTCCTGCTCTGCTACATCAGTCCCGGCCGCGACTTCGCCTTTTCACTTACACATTTTGTTAGCGCTGTGGTAGCAATGCTATATGCGCTGTGATTTGGTTGCTGACAAGTAAACAAGCGCACGCGGCAATCGCGTGAACATCTGTTGCGAGTGTACCGCGCGAACTGACCTATATCAAAAAAATAGTTGTTATTTTTCAGCCGTGTATACGCGATCGTGGGTGCATAAATTTTGTCTTGACTGCGAATCGTAACAGTACTAACACATTCCAAACTTGTTTGAACATGTTGCATTGACAAATGTATACGGTAAGTCGAAATACACAGTCGCTAGAATCTAAATGGAAAATTCGTATTAGAACGAGAGGACTGACAGCCGAAATAGGAACATTGTTTCGACGATCATCAACTATACTGCTATAGTCTACATAAAGTATATTTTTACCCTACACAGGCAGGGTTATCATTATTATTATGACATTTATTGAAATAACATTTATTTGCATTCATATTACATTAATTATCAAATATAACATAGCATACACTTGTTCCGTGTTCTAATAAAAACAAGGTTAATCTGCCAGCATGCAGACCTACCGCCATGTAAGTCAACAGACCACACTAAAAACGTTATTCACTCATCTATCGTTTGGAATACAAAATTAATCAATAAAACATACTTTACTCCACATGTACCTGAATTCCAAGTAATAAAAAGTACAATGTATAGAATAAGTGAAAATGTACTACAAGTCCAAGACAGTCATAATGTATCAAATATAACACATTATAGTAGGGATTAGCCTACACAATCAATACATTCGATATTCACAGTATCTGAGTACATACTTTTGAGATATAAGTTACTTAGTATCATTAAAAAAAATACCCAGTACGGGTTACTGTATGGTGAAACCTACTGTATATGTTTTATATTCATGTGCATATTAATGATTAAAAGATTGTAATCTACATGCATTGCCTTTGATGCGATATATTCAATTTTAAATTCAAAAGATAGATGAATGAATCGCGAAAATATAATTTATGTAATATGAATGCAAATAAATGCTTATTTTAATAAGTGTCACAATAATAATGATAACTCTGTCTGTGCAAGGTAAACATATACTTTATATAGACTATAGTCGTGTAGTTGATCCCTCGCGCAGTGGGTAGTCTGTGTAGAGGCGCGTCCCTTGGGTGGCGGATTGGGGAAGCCCTTAGTATGAGGGGTTGCACCGGATAAAACAGAAGATGGTGCCGTGTACCAAACTTACCATAGGAGAAGGACCACTCTGATTTTAAACCAGGGCAGGCCCAGCCCGTTAACCTTGGCAGGTAATCGGCCTAGAAGGACAACTCCGATCTCAAACCACCTGTTGTCTCACAGGTTGATGGTACATTGGTGCTAGAGGCTAGGCCCACCGCTTATAACTGTGATTGGCGGCAGGAAGAGCATCCGGCTATAAAACCTAAGCCAAACCCCTAAATATGGCTGGATTAAATAGAGTGAACGCCCGTGCTAAGGCGTACCCTGTAAGCGACCCGAGAGACCCCGCCCGAGCTCAGCAATAAATGGACAAAGGCGGCTAAAGAAGTTAGTCCAAACAGGAAGGAGAATGAGGAAGATTAAACTCGCAATTCTGAATGTTGGGAGCATGACAGGAAGAAATGGAGAAGTAGTACAATTGATGCTAAAGAAGAACCTGCAAGTATTATGCGTACAGGACACAACATGGAAGGGGAACAAAGCAAGGGAAATCGGTACCGGATACAAACTGTACTACCATGGAGAAGATGGGACGAAGAATGGAGTAGGAATTGTACTATGTGAAGATCTGAAAGACATAGTAGAAGCAGTGGAGCGACCGTGCAGTAGAGTGATGAGAGTGAAACTAGAGATCAAAGGAGAAGTGTGGAATGTTATCAGTTGTTATGCACCACAAACTGGATGCACAGAAGAGGAAAAGGAGGAATTCTGGGAGCACATAGATGGTGAGATGCAAGCCGTACCAAGTTGCGAGAGAATGGTGGTGGCAGGAGACCTAAGTGGACATGTGGGAAGAGATCGGACGGGATATAATGACGTACACGGAGGACGCGGAATAGGGATCGCAAACGAGGAAGGCATAAAGATACTAAACTTTGCAACAGCATACCAGCTGAGGATACTGAATACAGTCTACAAGAGGAGAAGGTACCATCTTGTAACATATAACAGCGGGGGACGAGAAACCCAAATTGACTACGTCATGGTGAGGAAAAAGCATGCTAAGGAATCAAAGAACTGTAAAGTACTACACAGGGTACTAGTTTCTGAACTGGAGGTGAGGAAAACAAGACAGAGGAGAACAGTGGGAAGGAAACAGATGGTAGAAGTTAAAAGAGGAAAAAGTGAGAGAGAACTTCAGGAGAAATATAGTGCAGAGACTATCAGATAAAGATGAAGTACAACGGGGAACGTGAAAGAAAGGTGGGAAGAAACTGCGGTGCAGATCAGGAAGTGTGGGGAGGAAGTATGTGGGAGGTCAACGGGGAAGAAGAAGCACGGAGTAGAAAGCTGGTGGTGGAATGTTGAAACTGTGAATGCAGTTAAGGAAAAGAAAGACAGACTGAAGAAATGGAAGCGAACAGGAGCAGAGATAAAGAGCGAAAGCGACGGCTAAGAAGGTGGTGGCAAGAATGAGAGAAGAAGCAGTAGAGAGATTGTACGACAACCTAGAACCTAGTGATGGTCAGAAGTCATTGTCCAATTTACAAAAGAACTCGTAGACAATACAAGTTATAGAGATACAAGTTTTTTGTGTGTTATAGAAGTGTATAATAAATGTTGTTTCTGCGCAACTACAATTTGTTTCGTAAATCCTGTTACATTTACTAGTAGTAGTTTCTTAGTTTGTTATTCGGATCTGGACGGGCTAGAGAATGTTTATAAGCGTCAGTTAGACCCATCCCAAAATACCATCGTCCGCTTAACCGAGGGGCAAACCGAAACGATAAATCACAGCATCGTCATTAGTTAGAAGTATGCAGCCTCAGCTGTCGAGTCTGTGGATGTGTGGACGTGTTCCCGTCGCCCCACAACGATCCACATGACAAGCCCAACGACACACAACAGGAGAGCCGCGGTCGCCAACACGGACGTCAACAGGGTGACGTCGTCAGTCTCTCTCTGGTGTTTGTATCTAAGAACTGGAACTACGATGTCACCTTGTACTGTCCCGGATGTTACATGCTCTGGAGAACGATTATTAGCTAAAACAATGTCTGCTATACCTCGTGATCCTTCGGTTATGTAACGTATAGTCGTGGTCTCATATCTGTGCTCACTAGTCGCCGGTCTTTCGTTCGTTGTGTCTGGTTCCTGCGCCTCTGTTACTATCCTGTGCGCACCTGCTGTCGTGTGTAAATGTGTTTTGGTCGAGCTGCCGGGTGTAAGCAGAGCGGTGTCTTTGGCAGTAATAGCAACAGTGTTGGACGTCGTCGTTGTCGTTGTATGTGTAGGAAACACTGTTTCTTCCGATAGAATCGTGTCTTCCCTGACTAACCGTTCAATGGCTTTTACCGACTGCTCCTCTTCACCTCTTGTATGTGTGCTCAATGTTGTCAGTTGTGAGTTGTCTCGTAATGTCAGTGAACCGTCTGTCGTCTGTTCGCGGTCAGCGACTGTTTGTGAGTGATCAGTAACAGGCGAAGTGTTCTGTATTGGGATAGGTGTGATATCAGTTTCAAGCACACTATTCTGTGTACTTTTTTGAACTGTGTCGGCTGCTATGGTGGTGTTTTCGCGGAGTGTCACCATGTTCGTCACCATGTTCGACACCATTTTCGTCACCATGTTCGTCATTGACTGTGCTATCCCAAGGACCGTTTGTTGTGCCTTATCTGTCACTATGTGTTCCCTCTCTAGCACAGTTGTCTCACTGTTGGTCATGTTTGCTGCACGTAACGCTGTTGTGCGGCGCCACACGTATTCAGCCGGTCTTGCTGTGACGTCATCGGATACTTTGTTCGTCGTGTTCTGCTCATACAACCTGCCAGGAGTTGATGTTACCGTGGCTCCGTCTTGCTCATTCGTGTACTTACTCTCAACACCGACGGCCATCGGCGTTAGTGGTTCTGTAGTTTCCAACGATTTACTCAAATTCAATGTCAACGCAATTTCCTCTTTTGACCAGATAACGGAGGATAACATTATATCCATAACTTTGGTGGCGGCCATTGAGTCACGGTGTGTTGACAGTTCATTTTCAGTCGTGCCTGTATTGTATGTTGAAAGAGTCGCTGTGCGTCTGAAACTAGGCACCGTTGTATGCGTTGTATAATTTGAATTCGTTGTATTGGTTGTTTTAGTTGTGTTCGTTGTTACAGTGGTAGTAGTGTGCATTGTGTGCGTTGTGTGCGTTGTCGGCGTTGTCGGCGTTGTCGGCGTTGGCGGCGTTGTCGGCTTTGTCGCCGGTGTAATCGGGGCCTTCTTGTTAGATATGTCCTGTTTACTGGTCGGTAGATTGTCCTCGTGTGACGTCATCGTCACGACACCGGAGCTGGTCGTAGCATCGTTTGACCTCGTCACAAGTTCTGATGACAAACAACGTGACGACGTAAGTTGATGATATTCCAATTAAGCGATGTTTTGAAGATAATATGCAAGTTGGAACATAACGAATCTATACGCCATCCGATACATGCTGACAAATGAAGTCATTGTAAAGTGGACCAAACATCAGGAGCAATGACCCGTAAATATTCCAGAGTATTTTTGTAGATTGTTGTAGGTAGCAACATACTTGTATCTATACTAACTCGTCTAACAATGTCACCAGTCATACTTTCAATGTGCAAAATTCAATAATACAATTAGTCTATCGAATGAGATAATAATATATATGGAAGAAACATTTGCCTATTTAAAACGTGTTCGCTGGTCGTAGGCTAAATCGTAACTGACTAATTATTATTACATATATCTGATGACAATTTAATGCTCGTCTTTCGTGTATCATATATATATATATATACATATTATCGTTAAGTAATGACATTGATATAAATTGATATCAGTTATTGATATGTTACATGTTTCACCGCATTGAGTGATCACTCTGAACATTTATGGCAGATAAAAACAACAGCCTTACCTATTCAATGTAAATAAAATCATATATAGTAAACATTCCATTGTGCCAATGGTACCTGAAATTACAGGTGCTAAGTGGGTGCACCTAATAAAACAAGGCGCAATAGTCCAGTCAATCTATGGTTCAACCTGTGTAATGGTAACAAGAGTCATTGCAATGAATACTAAAGTCAAAATCTTATTCTAAACACATTGACAAATTATCGCAATTTACATGTACCCCGATTTTCAGTCTAGTTCAGTCAATCTATGGTTTAGTCTCAAACAAATTGTAATAGCAATCATTATGGCGTTTTTAGTTTGCACTATAGATCTGCATTATTAGATAAAAAGTCCACAGAAATTCACGATTTGGAACATTTTAATTTTTGACGATAATGACAAGTGGTCGAAAGTCGCTGCCGGTCACTTTTGTCATAGTAAAATCTAGGAAAGGACTTATTTAAGTTCAGTTTTCTATATTCTTTGCGCAATGTATACACATGATGTACATATTTGGAAAGGGTGTGGATTTATTAATACAACGACATACATCAAGTTTAATTTCATTTTGTAATAACATGAAAATAATTTTCTAAACACAGTAAAACCCGAATTTTAGCCGCCAGGGGAAGTAGCTTTGCGATCAACCGAATTTTGCTTATATATATATATATAGTCAAACTTGTTTATTTCAACACAGTTTATGTCCTTAGCTACTGTTTCTAAAGAGTAACACAGTTTTCATGAATATGTTAGTATGTTTTGTATTTAATTGATATTTTAACTCAGGTATTTATTCCAATATCAGTTATCTTCACTCAAACCATACGCTATGAAAAATCACAGTGAGGAGTGTACGTACATCCTTAGTATTGCTTAATATGTAGTGTTATTTACTGGTACATGATACGTTCAAACACTGCTGTCGTTGAGAGCTTCCACGGAGATGTTAGTTGCAATTTGACACACCACGCACACACAGAAGTACACTCAAGTCCGTTTTTCCTGCAACTACATCGCAACGGATTGTAGTTTGTCTTGCCAAAGCCAACAGCTCACTCGGTCGCCTGCTGACATGTATACGTATGGCAGAATCACTAGCTGCGTTTGTCCAAAAAAATACAAGTATACAAGGCTGTCGTCGTCACTACCCTGTTGTATGGGGCAGAGGCGTGGATCCTCTACTGAAAGCAAGTACAACTGCTTGAACGGTTCCACCAGCGATGTGAGCATCGAAACCATGCTGATGCTCAGTCAGCTCCGCTGAGCAGGCCACGTCTCGCGTACGGATGACACCAGAATGCCATAAGTTGTATGTGTTGGTGAGCTTCGTCAGGGTAACCGAGATAGTAGGTCTCCAACAGCAAAGGTTGGGAACAGCTAGCAGCAGACAGAAACAACTACAGAGCGACTACCATGAGAGCTGCCTAGGACGTTGAGCATTCCAGAAGAGAAGCAGACGGGGGAAACGCAGGCGGAGGAAAGAATCTGCGTATCAGACATCTTCAGGCCAAGTAAACCTTTGCCCAACCTGCTCCAGAGCCTGCAAATCCAGTATTGGCCTCTGCAATCACCAGAATGCGTGCCCCCCAGGGAAGGGGATCTTCCCACTGATCTTCACAAGCGAACAATCTGTCCCACACAACGGATGACTGACATCAGCTAGTTCTGCTGGGAGGTCAGTCATCTTTGTAACATGGTACTTGTCTTTGAAAATCCAGTTCTAGTCCGTGGTTTTTAGAGTTTTCTTGGATCTTTTTTACTGTTACTGTTGGTTCTGACAGTTGATCCTGAGGCTGTGATAGTGGGCAGGAGTTGACGTACGGGGTAGATTTATCCCTGTGCGTAAACTGCGCTTAATGCTACATTTTCAGTGAAGTGCTTGTACAGCAAACATTCAAGGTTTTTGCCAATGTTGCCACATTGGAAACACACAATAACCTGTTTACCTGCAGTAACCAATTCTCCAACTATTGCTATAGTATGATATTTTAGCCAACAGCTGGACTCAGGTAGCAGCAAATAGGGGCCTTCACCAATGAGGATAGTGTCGATTTGGTTTGATGAGATCAGTGCTGTCTAACGATCAGTAGCTTAGCGTCCTCTGCATGAAAACAACAGCACCATGCTTTCTCAAGCTCATTGCTTGCCTTGCAGATCAGCCGCCTTCCACAGCATCATCTGAAGATGTGCCCTCTGGTTTTGATGGTCGCCATCTTTAAAAATGGCGGATATGTGAATGCTAGCGAAAGTCATGTGAAACATATGTGAAATTGCTTATCACAATTCTACAAAGGCCAAACGTAAAATATGTTAAACCTCTGACCTCTAAAACCCATATTTTTACACCAATGTTGTATCTCTTAGAGCAAATTTCAAACATCCCTCGATAAATAAACAAACGCAGAGACTCTATAACTTACAACAAACACACAAACTCACATATGTAGATATATTTTTAGAAACTTTTATGTAAAATGGCTGCCATTTCTTTAAAACAAAAAGGAAAATTGCCACCTCAGAATTTCTGTTGACTGAAACACTGTAGGTGACATTCGTACCAAAAATTGCTTTGAGAAGTAAATTGCACGGGAAGACATGGCACACCGCACTATGTTGAGAATTTGAATAGACATGTATGTATGCATGCAACCACTGTCAACTATATGGAAAGATAATTATTTATCCTATGTTGTGCAACAATATCACAATCAGATTCCATGTGTTTTCTGTTGTTGATTATTATTATAAGGGCATAGACAATAGATGCGAATCAAAGTCATTGGAGACGAGCACGCAATAAGATCCAACGTAGCCAATATCTGAAAGTTTTATGAAATGACAAACATGCAGCCGTTATATACATCTGGATATGTGTTTATTTTAAACGTTGAGGATAAAAATATGGGTCTTGACATTACTTTTGTGACATTATCATGCATAGTTGCAAAACTATTGAAGAAAATAGATATTTCAGTAATGAAGGCCCTAATTTGCATATTTGAAAAAAATGCCCTAGGCTGTCCCGATGACAACCAAGCTGAATTGCTTCAGGGACCCCATATGGGATAGAATATCCACCAAAACATTGTTGCAAATGGACTAAGTCAAATTTAGATCGCAACGCTACTCCCCCATAGCGGCTAAAATCGAGGTTCACTGTGTTTAAAAACGATTGTTCACATTAATATTTAACGAATTTATACTTATTATATATTGCAGGGTAGGTAGACTAATCCATTATCTTGCTAATGGTATGCAAAATGTGCATGAAATATGCAAAGAAAATATATATCACAGCCTAAATAATGCCTGCCCCTACATTTCATTAATCCAAAACTTCACTGACAGCGACTTTTGACCACTTGTCATTGTCGTCAAAAATGACAATGTTCCACCATATGGATTTTTTTGGTAATATAGACATATAGTACTAACTACAGACACTGTCATAATCACTATTGCAATTTGTTTGAGGTTGACCCTTTTTTGGGCATAGATTGACTGGACTACAATGACTTACTTTGGATACGTTCTGGACACGAGATCACGCTGACGTCATCTATGGCTATGTCACTGAACACAGACCGGTTTCGCTCGGCAACGAAGATGATCTACAACAGACAGGCGCGCCAGTTGACATAACACGTTTTGAGGATGCCGGTTTGAACATTCCGTTGAATTTTCTAAATAAATTTGGTTACATGAACTGATGCGATATAAATTAATAAAATGATGTATTGTACCTGTGAAGTTTCTAAAAAATATATCTACATATGTGAGTTTGTGCGTTTGTTGTAAGTTATAGAGTTTCTGCGTTTGTTTACTTATCGAGGGATGCTTGAAACTTGCTCTAAGAGATACAACATTTAATGATGGATTTACTTGCCTGAAATTCTTCGTGGAATAGCGGAATTTTCAGATGTTTAACTCGCCACTCGTCACCTTGTTTACCAGCCACGACAAACATCGGGGTCCGGCCGTGGAATGGCTCCTTTATAGGCTTTGCGAACACTGACAGCGAACCTACTGCAATGTGAGTACACTGCTTTAATAACTACAATTATTACTGCTTTAGAAATGGTTGGCATGTTATTTATAAGACAGGTCAATTAAGTTCCCAAAGAACGACATAATCTCACCACTTTTGGAGTTTCTGCAGCAACATTGTTTCAAACACAAGCAAGTCAATTTCAAAATACTACACACAACAGAAAGACAGGAGATAGTGGAGAGAGATAGAGAGAGAGAGGGGGAGGCCGGAGAGAGGGAGAGAGAGAGAGAGAGAGATACATACATACAGACAGACATACAGACAGACGGACGGACGGACGGACGGACGGACAAAGAAAGTCCTTAAGAAAATGAAATTTTCGTCTGTTGAAGCGCTACATAACTAACAAAACATATAAATATAATCTCTTTTTTTTTGGAAAAACTTAAAACACTGCTTATATACGTATTTACCTTCATCCCTGCCGAACATGTGATACCAAAATTTGAAACATTTGCCAGTGTGTGTTGAGGGAAATATGGGCGACCACAGTTGAGCGCGGTCTCCGGGCTGGCGAGGCGTCGACATCTCAGTATACAAGTAACGGCCTTCAAATTTTAAAACATACGTAATATTAAACGACGAATAGCTGAGAAAATAATAAACACATTAACCTAATCTATTTTAAAAATGGTCAAACCATCATTAAAGGCGTCCTGGTGGGGTCCACATAATAAAAATAGACTGGACAGCATAAAGGAATGGTGCAATTTAACCTTGGCGACCCTGCTATGGACAGAAGAGGACAGTCAAGCGTGACGTAGTCACGGCGTGGAAATAGCACCAATAAAACAGTCCCTATCAACGGATTAAATAATTGAATTCAACATCTACATTGATGAAACAATGCGTTTTCAACAACTGTTGCTAATAAGTATACTACTTAGTTAATATTTTGTTTATTTACGTATGTTATGTACGTATGTGTATAGCGTACTTGAAATGATTACATAACTGAACAGAAAAGTGATTTCCTTATGACCGTAGTCCTAAAAAGCCTAGCCGACAACAGTGCTCCGTGGTATTCCAATGCTGACCTTGTTTTAACCCATCCCCGTAGGTATGATCCCATGACGGGCCTGTGAATACAGTGGGTGTTTTGCCGAAGCCGACCCGCCAGTCAAACTGATCGTGATCACTGTTCGTCCAACCGCACAGATCCTCTTCGAAGTCACACACTGATTCAGACTCGGTGGCTGGAACAACGTTTTAGTTACTAAAGACAAATTAGCTGTCATTCATACTTTACAAATAATCATGATATATGCAAGTGAATTATATTGACCCCGTCGTGTGCTATACAAACACACATTTATATTCAATTACATATGGCATAATAAAAGTTGGAGGAAGATGGAGAAGAAATATTGCTGAACGCATTTGAATTCGATTCTTCTGTATTCTTCCTCGACATAGAAGTACCCATTGTAGTGAATTGCATAGCCAAATATGGTCACATATGTTTTTTTTCACCTATGCAAGTTGGCGCTTTCGCGTTCCATATCTTGCCGTTGCAGTAGATGAGTGGTCTGCCCTTGAGAGCGTGCGCCTCGCCGCAGGAGAACGAGAGGAGAGCCCCGTCGTACAGCTGGGACACACGCATTCTCCAGCTGCCGAGCACCGGCGGACACCCAGGCGCTGCAACAGGGGCGTGAAGACTTTGTTTGGGATTTACTTACGTGTTAATTGAACACGTATACAACATTCATAGAGGTTATTTTAATATTATATACTTACTATTAATTATAAGGTACTTTGATTTCTCATCGTTCAGTAGGCATGCATGATCATTGACATCTTTGTTATTATTATTATTTAACAATATATTGACCATAGCATGACAAGGTATTAAGTATTCAATCTGTA
Source organism: Escarpia spicata (assembly GCA_963995525.1). NCBI lineage: Eukaryota > Metazoa > Annelida > Polychaeta > Sabellida > Siboglinidae > Escarpia > Escarpia spicata. The sequence goes on from OZ023212.1 coordinate 27,466,132, forward strand.
AATTTGAACAATGTTTTATTAATCAATAAATTCGCATGAAACACACCACTGGACAGAAGACAAAACAAGCAGTGTCGTTTTACCTTCCGTTGAAACCTAATCAAGCCGTTTACGAATTTCAAATGACATTTTTATATTGATGGAAAACGAAGGTTTTATTTTGATACCCCTTGGCATATTATGATACCCCCTTGGCGTATTATGAAGGCGACTGACCGACACAGACAGGCGGTTGACGGTTCCACTTTCCACTGACACAGATGGCTCTTCTACTGCCCACCAACGTGTAGCCGCCCTTACAGCGGTACTGGATCATCTTCCGCTTCATTTGCAGCCTAGAGCGACCTTTGGCAATCCGTACCTTGTGACACCGGCCTGGTGAGTAGTAGAGTGCATCGTTCAATACGTAACCTTATCATAATAAATATAACACTAAATTATAACGTACGAGTTATACAAATATGATCACTCTCTTAGAAATCAGTACCTTGCCGATTTGCTTTGAGTTTGAACATGACTGATTTGTAGATGTGTGTGTGTTTGTGTTTGTGTGTGTTTGTGTGTGTGTGTGTGTGTGTGTGTGTGTGTGTGTGTGTGTGTGTGTGTGTGTGTGTGTGTGTGTGTGTCTGTGTGAATGCGTGCGCGCGTGCGTGTATGTGTGTCTGTCTTTGTGTAATTTAATTAATTAATGGCAATTAATGTTTAAAAACGTACTTTTCCTAATGTGTTCGCTGATGATATCGATATATTTGTGTAAATAGTAAACAATTTGAAGATATGGCAGCTGTTATGAACCAAGAACTCAAATCTGTGTTATCCATTCAATCTCGTTAAATGTTGGGAAATCGCATAAAAATATATATTTACAATATGCTCTTTCGTGCGCAAGTATGCTCGCATGATACCATGCAATATATGCTTCCTCTTCAACCAATTTGTAATTGATATATGGAGCAACAAAACTTCATTCCCGATTGCACACTAACGTTCTTTTAACGTTGTTGTGCGAGAAAGTATGTTCCGCAAATATATTTATTTGTGTATTACTGACATCCAATTTATATTACAGAGTTTGCACTACAAATATGCAGAAGCAATAATTGTTACTTACCACGTGCGACGGCGTCAGAAGTCTGCAGAACGACAAACGCTACACCCAGGACAAGGTGGCAAATATTCATAACTTGTATTTGGTCGGCGGTTAGTGAAGTTACTCAGTTAAACTTCCTGAAGCTGCTAAGTTGACTGAAGCTACTACTCAGTGGATATGTTGAACGGCTTGACGAAGCTATTCAGCTGAAATATTCATCATAACAATTTAGTTACTCAGTTGAAAGGCTTTATGAAGCAACTCGGCGAAATGGCGTGCGGAAGCTGCTCGGGTCGAGTTTAGCTGTCGGGCCAGATGTCACAGCGGAAGTTCAAGCCTTGAATTTCCGCTTGACAAGGGTTGAAATCACCACGATTCTGGCGTATACCGTTACATTCCCTCGTTATCTATACACTGTCGACACACATGCTTCTCGACAATCAACATCGCGTCCAAACAAAGTTAAGGGGTTATCCATGAAATACTGACGCTATTTTTATATGTTTAGAGACCCCCCTACGCCTCGGATTGCCATTTCATTGCATGTCTATATCGACTTATAATAGTTCACAGGTAGAATATGCATAACTACTAATGGAAAATAACATAAATTGTCCATGTTTATGTATGTTTAATATGTGTAACGTTACATATAGGGGCGCGTTGGCTCCGCGGGTAATTGCGCCGGAATGTCAGTCCAGTGCACGGGGTTAGACTTCACGATTGCGATGTCGACACTTCGGCAATTTTGTCCATCCGATTTTGCCTGTGTTTTCGGAAGAGTGTTTAGTATTTTTCTGTATGGTGTCTATGTCAAAGAAATAAAAAATGTTAGTCCAGCGTCAGTATTGTATAGAAAACGCTAAATTAAACATATCTAAATTCGCTACATCTCACACATCAATTCATACATAATTGATAATAAGAGTCGGTTCGCCATAGCAACACATCTATATGCAACATTTTTATATAGACAATTACAAAATAAAGGTATGGAACAATTAAACCGTAGAATCACATGCACATCAACATGTCGACGGCCAAAAATGGCGTTTTATTTGGTAATGTTATCAGGAGCTGATGATACATATGAAATAATAAATAAGAAATAATATCATATTTGCAATTTTGTACTATTGAATGCTTATGACAAAAATAATGAAAACGATATCGTCATTTTATTATATTTATTTTCCAGTAAACTACTTTATATAACAATATTCGATGTGCCTTTAAATGATCACACACACACACACACACACACACACACACACACACACACACACACACACACACACACACACACACACACACACACACACACACACACACACACACACACACACACACACACACACACACACACACACACACACACACACACACACACACACACACACACACACACACACACACACACACACACACACACACACACACACACACACACACACACACACACACACATTTTTGTGCTGGGATAAATGTGCCATTACTCGTAACCAAACAGTTAAGTAATTTACCTTTTAGATTTACCGGATTAATTGACTCAGCAATATTGCGTATTACGCTCCGTGAGATTCTGAGGTATCCATTTTATCCGACAATTTATATCGGAGCTAATAACATAAGATGTAAAAAATACAAGAACATATAGCCTGCATACTGCTATCTAACAGAAGTAGCCTACTACAAATAAGTGTGTGTAAGTAAACTCCAACGGGGCCGTGTTCGGGGGTTGAATATATACACCCTTCGTAGGCGTGCTGCACGATCTTCTCTTATTTAGCAAATTCGACAATTCTGGTCACAGAAAAGAGTTGTAGTCTTGTAGATAAGTTGGATTTTCATATTGTGTTTTAATAGTATACGTACAACCATGGACATCATGGAAAGACTGGACTCGTTCACATAACAGTGGTATCAGCATCAGTTTTCTCCGTCGACTGTCCATTGTTGTCGTAAGTTTCACTACAGTTAATTCGGACTGATGAACCGTTGTAGCAATGGCGTCTGCTTAGTTTAATTCGCAGCTGCGTTGGCCACTTCATCACAAAGAAGTATATTATTGGCAAACAAGCGTTGCTGCTGTATAACAACAAATGTCCGCATAAATGCCCAGTTGCTGGAACGTAAATACCGCGACCTGCGACCATGTTGGACACGTAGAAGGGAACGTAGAACGCAAGAGATGTGACAGAAGCAATGCAAACGACTATTGACAGTCGGATGTCATCTTTGTGCACATGCAAGTTGCGGTATGCGACGAGTGCGATCTTGGTATAGAAGAAGGCGATGGCTGCGGCTGGGACGACGATCGTCTGGAGAAGTAGAAATGCAACGAACGAGGCGACGTGGTGGTTGACAGTGCTGTAGTCGAGACCGCACGTCGACATGTCTGGCAACACACGAACATTAACAATGTATTCTATTCTACATTAGCCGACCTGCTGAAACTACAGGTGTATAAGATATGTTATTAAAGTTATTATCCCAACAATCAACATAAACCTACTAACGAATGCATGCATGGACACACGTTGATTGTAAAACCACCAACATGGTCATGGGATTGGAGGCAGGTGCCCAATAGACCATTTTAATTTGGCGTGCCCGTAGACCTTTTGAATGCCCGAGTTCCATAGACCTTATGAAATGAGCCCCCGTGCCTCCGTTCATGTTACAATAAACTGAAGTTACGGCGAGGCGGCGGCGAAAAATGTTCAACAACACACTTCGGTCTTCCGATGTCACCAGTCAGGCTGAGAGACAACGAAGAAGCTACGGCGCAGCAGCGAAAAATGTTCTACACCTTTTGGTTCGGCCGCCAGCGGAGGTTTTTATGCCACCCCCCTAGACTACCCATTCTGGATCCGCCACTGCTTAAATGACAAGTAAACCGAAATTACTTAAAGGTCAGGCGAACTATAGGGCCTACTACTATTACTACTACTACTACATGATGGTTCATGCTAAAGTAATCTTTCGTGGTAACATATAAGAAGAACTTTCCATAAAATATTTATTTAATAATTTATGTTGAATTCATAAACAATAAGACAATGTGGGTCAACGTGGTGTCGTCGTACCAAATCGGAAAACATTAAAGTGAAGTGTTTATTGTCCTTTTACGTGTCCATTAACATCATTAACACCGCTCACCTTGATACGAGCTCACCAGCCGTTTGTAGGCGATGAACTCGTCTCTGTCAATGACGACTTTGAGCGTGAGGTTCGCCACTCCAAGTGTCTGGCCGAGAGACTGTACTTGCAAGTGTGTCTGAGCCTCCGTGGCCAGGGCCCCGCTCACGTAGTCCGCCCACAGACATGACAAGTCTTCGCTGCTCGCAGATCGCACAGACACCGCGATACCAGACGTCCGCGTCTTGATGCTGCGCACTAGCAAGCGACGCGTCTCGGAGAAATACTGCGACGTGTTGTGAATGATGCTCTCGGTGTGGGCAGAGTTCTGCGGGTCGGCCAGGTGACTAGAAGAAATGGCATGGACACGACATTATTTATCTACGTGTGTGCGTGTGTTTGTATGTGCATGCTTGAGTCAGTGTTTGTGCGTGCATGCATGCATGTGTGGTTAAGTGGGTCGTGTGCGTGCGCGCGCGCCTGCCCGCTTGTGTGTGCGTGCGTCCGTGTGTGTGTGCGAACGCGCGCGCTCGAGTGTGCGTATTTGTGGAAGGGGCGAGTGTAAATAATATAAGCAATATGTATCGGCGAGTGATTGTGTGTATGTCGACGGGTGCTTGTTTCGCCGGATGTATTTTGTTGGTATTCTAAAACACATCGGTAATGTTTAATAATAAGCAGTCCTATTGCAGTACGCACCTAAGGAAAATGGCGTGAAGCTGGGCGTGGTCGGACTGCGGATCGTCGAAGTCATCCGGGAACTGATCGGGGCTGCCGGCCCGCACCAACACGCATATTTGGCCTACAACAATAACATACACCCCTTATACATGTTCTCAATCGGTTCGACGTCTACTGGGTGACCGAGAAAGGAGAAAAGCTAATTGATGATACAACAGGGTCTCATTATTGGTACACATAGGCAACGTAAAAATGTAATGTGTTTTATACCAATTATAAGACAACATGTTACGCAAGCTATCCGAGCCCTGCTTCTTCTACAATTATCATTGCTTAAGAAGCACTGTCACATTGTCGCGGCGTTTACTGATGACGATAATGTACATGTCATTTGAACTAAGAACAATATGCAGTGACAGTAACTGGTATACTTCGCCTCAATACACGATACTGCCATTTTCACACAAGAAAATGACGCTATTACTGCCTTGAGGATTACGCGACTACTGTGTAGCACGTCACTATGGCGCCCGCAATCATAGGCGTACTTGCACGGTGCGTCGGCGTAACTTCACTTAATTGTAATCTGAATGGGGACACATTTCAAACGGTCTGGGGGCACGGTCATGTGGGCCCATTCGAAAAGGTCTAGGGGGCACGTGCGTGCATGGTGTGTGCGTGTGCATGCATGGTGCGTGCGTGTCTCTACAATAGGAGTACTCTCGACTGCCGTACGTGGGACATTACCTCGGTGGTAGAATTATTCTCTCTAGCCGTACGTGAAAACTTGCCTCTGTGGTAGGAGTACTCTCTTCAGCTGTACGTGGGAACTTACCTCTGTGGTAGGGTACTCTCTTCAGCTGTACGTGGGAACTTGCCTCTGTGGTAAGAGTACTCTCTTCAGCTGTACGTGGGAACTTACCTCTGTGGTAGGGTACTCTCTTCAGCTGTACGTGGGAACTTTCCTCTGTAGTGGAAGTACTCTCTTCAGCTGTACGTGGGAACTTACCTCTGTGGTAGGGTACTCTCTTCAACTGTAAGTGGGAACTTTCCTCTGTGGTAGGAGTACTCTCTTCAGCTGTACGTGGGAACTCACCTCTGTGGTAGGAGTACTCTCTTCAGCTGTACGTGGGAACTTACCTATGTGGTAGGAGTACTCTCTTCAGCTGTACGTGGGAACTTTCCTCTGTGGTAGGAGTACTCTCTTCAGCTGTACGTGGGAACTTACCTCTGTGGTACGAGTACTCTCTTCAGATGTACGTGGGAACTTTCCTCTGTGGTAGGAGTACTCTCTTCAGCTGTACGTGGGAATTCACCTCTGTGGTACGAGTACTCTCTTCAGCTGTACGTGGGAACTTTCCTCTGTGGTAGGGTACTCTCTTCAGATGTACGTGGGAACTCACCTCTGTGGTAACAGTATTCTCTTCAGCTGTACGTGGGAACTCACCTCTGTGGTACGAGTACTCTCTTCAGCTGTACGTGGGAACTCACCTCTGTGGTACGAGTACTCTCTTCAGCTGTACGTGGGAATTCACATCTGTGGTAAGAGTACTCTCTTCAGCTGTACGTATCTTTTTAATTTAAAAACCTATCTTGTTAATAAAAAAAACTTTAATTTTAATACAGCATATCCTCCTTAGCTTCTTAGCAATTCCATCCACCAGTTGACGACCTTTGTCAGTACTTGACAATTTGTGATTTGTTGCGCCAATGAGCTCTGATTTTCCAAGGATATTTGCGCTAAAGAAGTAATTCCATTATTAGAATTATTAACTTACCTCGGTGGTAGGAGTATTCTCCCCAGCCGAACGTCGGCCCGCTGAAGGAGATCGTTGCGCAGAGCAGAATAGACCAGACAAGAATGCTCGTGTTGATGTCGGAAAACAGAATCGGATAATCGTGAGGATTAACAATCCTCGTGTACCTGCGAACAAAGCAAACAGTGGTGTTTAATTTCCTTTCAGTGCATTATGACAGATGTTATTGGGCCTTCTTCAAATTTGCGCACTTCATAAGTTGTGGTCAGGGTAATATCTATGTCGTTAATAAAGAGGTTCAGTGTATTCCTGCCAATGTTCCCTCACGTCGTGTGCTCTCAGACTTTTCATTGCGTGCTCTTCAGAACAACGATCTTTGGTTGAGACCCACCGGTAATTCCCTTGATCTCCTATAGCTATAGACCAGTTAGACCGAGCTTAGAGCTTCGGCGGAACGTACGGTAGTCCATGTTCAAGCATACGAGCCCTGCTGCCTGATTTACCCAGCGTACCTCTCTATCTCACCAGACTGTTTTATGGTGAACTTCTTTATCCTTCATTGCCTGATATTGGAACCCCGCACACATGCCTATGATATCCTGCCGCTTTCAACCTGACCTTTTCATCACTTGTATGACTTTTTTTTAATGTAAATCGCTGTTTATGATACCTGTTGTTTATACTCTGCGAATCTTCGGGTGAAGTTCCTAGCTTCTTCTCACGATGTGCTAAATTTTGTGCCATATCTTTCCAACATTATGTTATGTATTTGTAGTTTTGCTAAGCTAGTCTTCATAATTGCGGCCTATCGTGGTAGTGTTTGCTGCGTATCATATATGGTGTTAACTTATGGAATTTAATGTTTTTGGATATCACATTTTGACTTTTGATAACAATAGCCAAAACACGTGAGACTATTGCACTTTTTGCAAACTGACTCGCAACTTCGCAGTTGAGACTTCATGGTTTGTATCACAACAAGCGTCTAGCTGTGTACTGATTGGATGGGTGGCATTTCTTTATCGACGCTTCATCGAGATGCAGTCGATTTAATTTGGAGTTTCTAATTTGCCGATATTCACTTGTATGATTTTCGTTTGTGTGGCTTCAACGAAATGTTCCTATTCATAAGTTCATTCGCGGTGCAAAACACCAACAATCTCCCTTTACATAGTTCCTAGCGCCGATGCCATACTCCTGTTATTTTGCTGCTCCCTCGTTTCCAATCATTACACTGACATCGCCCATGAGTTTACAGGACACCACCTTTTGGCACTTTTGTCAGTTAAATCTGTACTTTGACATATAATGCTTTAACACCGCCTTAATCATAAGCTTCAGTTGGAAGTTTACTTGGACTATAGTTCAATTTACTGGATGTCCTTCACTTCCCTTCTTTTGTATGTTTCGTTGCCAGAGAACATCACCTTGTATTCGTATGATTGCAATTGTATAATTCCAAACCACGCATTCCCATTATTTTAATTATGTTTCTTTTGTCGCCATCTTTACGATGTCTGCCGTCGTCCTGATCCTCCAAGTTCCTATCTTGTGGTTTTCTATAAAGGTAATAATTCGACGATATCGCTGACTCAACTCTCTTGTGGGTTAGACCCTGTGGCGTCATCACAGCCAGTCCTACTGTACTAATTGAAAATGATTGCTCGTCCCCGGTCGTTTGTTGAACTAGAGAGGCTTTATTAATTGAATTGAGCATCGATGTTTTGTTCTTGGCACGAATACCCGAAGTGCTTTGCTTTCTTCCGGATTGGGCCAGTACTTGAATAGTGATCCGCCGGCTGACCCCGTAGCTTCATGTAACCTGCGGGAAGCTGCACCATTGTTCAACGGTGTGCGTGTACCATAATGTTCGCACCAAATTCCAGATTCACGGATCGTGAATCCGTTGTCAAGTTTGTTGTTTGTTTTAATATGAATTCCAAAGGTAGAATTAGTTAAAAATGCAAAACAAAAACTTACAAAAGATAATGAATTTCACAAATATCCATTTCGGCACATTTTCTTCTGCATTTGACACCCATAGGCCTACACAGTCATTATCCCACAATATCGAATGTATGAAACACGTACAGGTTATGTGCATTGTTCTGTTATGGCATGAATACGTTATAATTAATTTATTATGATTGGAAGCCGGAAACATATTAAGTTAGATAGTAATGATAAAGTAAATTTATTTGTTTAATGTAAGTTGAAGTTCCTATCGTTCTTATTATCCATTCACTCACACGCGCACCGCGGTGTGTAGCATCAAACAAAAAAGGGATTCGTCGCCGCTTCCAAAATGACGTCACGTATCAATAACTTGCACAACAATTATAAATCTTATTAGTATCGAGGAAACGTATGTATGCATGTATGAATGTCTGCATGTATGCATGCAAATATGCGTGTATGTGTGTGTGCGAGCGTGCGTGCGTGCGTGTGCGTGCGTGCGTGTGTATACATGTATGTATGTATGTATGTCTGTCTGTACGCATGTACACTTGTACACATATACACATGTACACATGTACACATGTACGCATGTACACATGTACGCATGTATGCAGCGATGTTACCGTTTTCCTTTTAGACGGCTTGAACCTCGGGATTTATCTACGACCCCACGAAAAGGACCGTGAAACATAATACGCGCGTAAAAGATAACTTAATAATCGTAGGAACTACGCGTGGTGGCAAATACTTCGGGAAAATGGACTTTGCAAGTCATGGACTTTGCAACATGAATATGCTTATGTCTACCCTCGTGCCAATAGCATTCTACCCTCATGCAATAGCATTCTACCTCATGCCAATAACATAACAATACGAATATTATTTTTACAATTCTAGACTATCGTGACTAGTGTAGGGCCTATCGGGATGGACGGGAAACTCACATTCTCTCCGACCTTCCTCATTTTGAACATACAACCAATATCTGCGAGCGCGTTATGGTGTTTATGTAACGATGCTTTGAGTCGACACTAATCGATTCGCAACATTGCGCGTGTTCTCTGCGTTTGTTCCAAGCTGCGTAAACCGTCCACCGCTCAACTGACCTATCCATCACGTGACCTATTGCCTAGCAAAAACTCCGTCAAGCAATAAAAATGGATGCCGAACACGTGGTGCGTTCGAGCATTCCGTCTTATATTTTGAATTGAATGTTATTCAACATAGAAACATAGACACATATATATGTATACAAGACGCAGCCCTACATAACATATCACAATTGAACCAAATACAGCATGTGTATGCTGGGGATACCTAAAAACTATATACAATCAATTTACAAATAAGTTGAAAGGAAAGGCATGACGTTATAAAAACTTATATTTTGCAATTCCTACTAATACTTTACCACCTTATTTCTTATAATCAACAAACATAATTGACTAGGTTTAGTTTAGCAACGTTTTCCTCAATTATACATCAACCAATAGTTTTGTTTTTTAGTACAGTGTGCAGATAACTAAATTGTTTATTGGTAATAATTAATACAAACTTTCATATTTTTGAAGGGGAATTCTTTTGTAATTATTTTTAAATTGATAAACCGTTCTGCATGTCTCAGGTCTGGATGTAATTGATTCCGTAATGTGGGACCTTTAATGCTAACACAAGCAGCGTTATGTGCCGTTCTACTATATTTTATTTTGTAATTATTGTTTTTTTGCGGATAGTATGATTGTCACTATCACACACTCTCTTAAAGTAACTCAATAGATGATCAGGAAGCAAATTGTTATGGACCTTAAACATGAATACTATATTGTTATAGTCAAACATATCATATACACACAAAGTTTTAAAGTACTAAAAAATGTGGTCTTGAGTGTGACAAGTTGATCTCCTACAGCATATCCTTACAGCCTTTTTCTGGAGCACATGGAGAGGTTGTATTGTGCTCTTATAAGTACTTCCCCCTACTTCACACCAGTAGTTCAGGTAAGGCATGATAAGAATGCAGTACAAAGCATATAACGCATTGTTATTCAGCAGATGCTTAACTCTATTCATAACGTACACATTCTTAGCAATTTTATTTTTATCTTCTTAATGTGGTCAATTGATAGTGAACGTGAACACCAAAACTACTTATTACCATAACATTTGTTTTTGAAAAAGATAGTTTATTTGCATTAAACCATGTGCACAATTTATTAAATTATCTAGATACAGTTTTGCACAACTTCTGTGTACAAGAAGTTTGTGTCATAAGCAAATATTATACATTACGTCATAGGTGATAGTTTACACATATCATTAAATTACTGGATAAATAAAACTGTATAGTATAGAACCTGGCGGTACACCACATGTTATATTTTGGTAAGTTGAATTTGTGTCTTTTATAGAGACATACTGTTTTCTGTTGTTCAGTTAGCTGTGTAGCTATATGCCATAGTTTTCTAATTTGTTTGCAGAATGCTGTGGTCAACTGTATCAAAAGCCTTCTTTAAATCTATAAATACTGCTATTGAATACTGTGAATCATCCACAGCTGTTGTCATTTCTTCTACAAGTTCCAGTACTGCCAATGATGTTGAGTGGGTTTTTTTATAAATCCATATTGACCATTGTACAGTATTATGTTTAACATTAAAAAAGACATGAGTCAACTCTGAAATATCCTTTCTAGTATTTTTGAAAACTGAGGTGATACTGACACCGGCCTGTAGTTTGAGAACTCTTGTGCATCACCAGTTTTGAATATAGGGATAACACGAGCAATTTTCATGTTATCGGGAAAAACTCCTTTTTGTAGCGAATTGTTGAATATGTGTTTTAAAGGTTTTAGAATATATGGTATTACAATCCTAACTAGCACTAGTTACTAGTGATGATGTATTCATCATTAATAACACGGTTAAGAAATAATGTCTCCTATATCTTTTCATTCATATAATGGTTGAAGTTAATATTTCATTTAGGTATATTCTTAGTTAGTGCAGAACCTATATTTGAAAACAATTACTAAAACCATTTGCGATATTATTTCTGCCACTGATTTTATTTGCTTTATCTTTAAACTGAGTAGTATTGAAGCAACATATCGAATTGTTGAAATTCTGGCCACAAAATGCATTCAGGCACCGCCACACGTTACCAGTAGCAACATAAGGAGGGACATGAAATACTTTTCCAACGATTAGTATACAACAATTATTACACGAAGGCTGCTATTCCCACAACCATATTATAAGACATACCTTACTTAGGCTTAGCGGCTCCCGCATCTATAGCTGATCGAGGCAGTCAAAGCATTCCACCCAGATATGTTATTCGCTTGTATTGTATGGCACTGTAACCGTCTATTGTTTTACACCATATTGAGCTGTCGTATTATCTTCTCGATTACGGAAACAGTCTTTCTTGGGATTCCGTATGTGATTAGGATTTTGCACACGGAAGGTCTGTGGATGCTGTCGAATGCTTTGGTGAAGTCTATGAAATAGGTTGTTACTGCAAAATTACATGTTAATTTGTATTTCTGACATTTCTCTATGATGCGTCTGAGTGTAAGCATTTGCTAAGCGAAAGCTCGTTTAATCCTAAATCCGCTGGCTATGAGCTTCTTCAAAAACATTGTGCAGAAATTCCATAGGTGTTGTTGAGTTCACCTACTTACTAAAATTTGAAGTAATTTATAAAATTATGACATCATTACATGTTAACTGTATGACCTAACATCGTTTGGCCGAGTATTCATATCTGGCCTACGAACTTAACTTATATGGAGTAGTGTCGTACCAACTTCTGGAATGACGTCACAATGATGTCATTACTGCATAACTACATGTTACCTGTAACATCATTGGGACACTTTTTGGCGCGAAGCCATCTTCCTGCTTTTTCGCTCATGCTTACTTACATAAGACATTTGACCGGATAAAACGGACTGCACAGTGTAGCTGCATATGCGTGTCATTGATTCCATTAATGCAAGATGCGGTGGACATAACATTTTATTGATTGACGTCATCAAACTCCCCACTTCCTGTTTTCTCTGAACGAGCTTACGAGTTAGACGATGGACTGACAAGGTGATATTCGCAGTTTCGTCTTAAGCTCTCTCTGACGGTTTGAGTGAATCGGGTGTCTTACTTGCTTCATAGGTCCGTGTTTGTGCAGATATCAGTGGAAGTTATGCAAAGGCAACTGAAAATCGATCGTGGTCCGCTTCGTATGTCGCATATATAACAAACCTTACACGGTCTAGAATGTTGATATCACCCTCATCCGATTGTCATACAGTAACTTATACACTGGCTTAATTTGTGGACCTCGTCATCCTCTCTGCCACCGATCCACAACTAGAGTTATCAACCCATGTTATGTATATTTGATATTATTAGTACAATGTTAAGTGAAGGATTGTGTATCATTGAAACACAACACTGTCAAATGTAGAGTCGCTTCGTGCTTGGTGAATTTGCACCATATCCAGGCTTACGTATACACAAAGTTAGATATCACCACCGTGATAGTCAACGATAGGGTTTTCATTTCCGTCTATGGGATCTTTTACTATCCCTGATATCATGCGAACAGGTTTTACCATCTCTTCTGAAAGACACAGGCAAACTAGGGTAAAAGAAATTGTACAGGTTTCAAAACGACGGCAGGTGAAATCAAACCACCGTCGTCTCGTTCAACATTTGGGTGCTCTATCCCTACACAACTTGATTGTTTGAAAGCTATGGAGATAAGTGTTTTATATATATATATATATACATATATATATATATATATATATATATATATGAATTACTAATCGGAGCTGCATAATACAATTGCTCCGGATCTAGACATTCGTTTTAATACGAATTGCAGCATATATGTAACGACAGACGACAGAAGAATAGTCGGCCAGGCATAACCTTCCTTGCCCCCTCCAACACCCCTGCGGCACTTATCTTGACACCACCAACATCACTGCTACACGTGTCTTGACATCACCAATACAGCTGCTACACCTGTCTTGACAACATTAACACCGCTGCTACACGTGTCTTGACACCACCAATACCGCTGCTACACGTGTCTTGACACCACCAGTACAGCTGCTGCACTTATTTTGACACCACCAATGCCGCTGCTACACGTGTCTTGACACCACCAATACCACTACTGCATTTATCTTGACACCACCAATACCGCTACTACACGTGTCTTGACACCACCAATACCGCTGCAACACCAGTCTTGACACCACCAATACCGCTGCTAACGTGTATTGACACCACCAATACCGCTGCTGTGCTTATCTTGACACCACCAATACCGCTGCTGCACGTGTCTTGACACCACCAATACAGCTGCTACACTAGTCTTGACCATACCAACACCGCTGCTACACCTGTCTTGACACCACCAATACTGCTGCTACACCTGTCTTGACACCACCAATACTGCTGCTACACGTGTCTTGACACCACCAATATCGCTGCTGCACTTATCTTGACACCACCAATACCGCTGCTACACGTGTTTTGACACCATCAGTACCGCTGCGACACGTGTCTTGACAATACTGACACTGCTATTTAACGTGTATTGACACCATAAACACCACTGCTACACCTACCTTGACATCATCAACACAGCTGATTTAGCTGTCTTCACACCATCAGTACCGCTGCTATACATGACATTGAACTACTAACATCGCTGCTACACCTACCTTGACACCATAAACACCACTGCTATACATTTACTGACACCATCAACACGACTGCTACAACTGTCTTGGAATCATCAAAAACGCTAACATACCTGTCTTGACATCATCAACAACGCTAATATACCTGTCTTAACACTACTAACAGTGCCGCCACACAACTGCCAACCTAATCAACACCGTTGTCAGTTCACAGCTTTGGAGTGCAGTAGATTTACACGTTAATAGTCTGTTTCTTACCTTTCTAGTGAAACAAGAACCAGCAACCATATCCAACCGCCAAAAAGAACGTATGAAACAAGTCCATAAATCTGGCACACGTTCTCGCTGAAGATCCAAGTACCTGAAACATAATTGATTTGTGGTTAACATATTGATTAGTAATATTGTATTGTCTTCATAACTTCCTACCACTCACTGCTGCCTGCCAGTTTACCTGTCGACCTGCCCGCCCGTCCGTCCGTCCGCCCGCCCGCCCGCCCGCCCGCCCGCCCACCCCTTTTTTACGAAAGGTGGCTATAGTTTCTGATGCTTTTAACGTGACAGGGAGTTGATTTGCATAAGTTCTGTTCCTATGCTACTTTCCAAGTAGTTCATTTACGTCACCTTGTAAAATGCCTTCTACCTGCGATGATGGTCGTCACATACATGGGGATGTTGACGGCAGTGCTCGTCGCTCCAAACACGCACAGCACACGCACGAGCTTCGACGCCTGCGACGAATTCGTTGCTGTTGCTCCGTTGCGCGAAATGAAGACAGCGAGGGCGACGTTGCCGAGTAGAGCAGCGACTAGGACAGCGAGGAGAGACCCCACCTCCACGTACAGGGTATTCTTCATCGTCTCACTCGCGCCCCTGGCGCAGTCCATGGCGTCTACAGCGCACGCAACCAGACATCTTTAATTAACTTTAACTTAAATTAAAATTAACTTTAATACCATATTATACACTACCGGCTGAGAAGCGTAAAACTGCTACTGTCCATAGTACATATACGTTGAATGAGAACATACAAATGTAATTACAACACAAGACATGGTATGGGTGAACTCATAGAACATTTAATCCAAGAACACCACGTTTTCAATCAGCAATATCTTAATGACAGATTAAATGTCTCCCTCTCTTTACAAGATCTATGAGTGACTAAAACTAAGCAATTATTTAATACTAAACACAATAAAAACACAAGACACGCCCCCACAATAGCAGGGTGGGTGGGCGGGAAACGTGGGCAGGGCCTGCTACGCCAGCGGCTGCCAGATCTGGACCTCGTGGGTGATGGCGCGAAATCACCTAGGTGCCGCACCGGGTGCGGGTAGGTAATTAACGATTTATCAAAACGTGTTAAACTGCACAACTAAAGACGCGCCAAGCGGCACATGTAAAACACAAAGAGCAAGAGCGATCTGCCTACGTGAATAATAACATATTAAAAGTAATTAATATACACATTATACACTACCGACTGAGAAACATAAAACTGCTAATGTACATAGTAATAATACGGTGAATGAATAATAAATGTAATTACAACAGAAGACATAGTATGGGTGAAACCATAGAACATTTAATCCAAGAACATCACGTGTTCAACCAGCAACATCTTAATGACAGATTAAATGTCTCCCAAACACACCCAAACCGTGTAGAACCATTCTCGTGCAGATAGACATGGCACAATAATACTTCAAAAATGTTTGATTTCGCATAAAAACATAACCTTTTATTATAAGAAAACGCAACTGTAAATTCATTATAGGTCGTGTCTTTCTGGCAATGTCATCCATTTGAAGTGTGTGACATTTTCTTTGCAGCCAGTTTCGTGACAACTAGTTCTAATAGCCGATGTAAAGATGTAACAGACTCGTTGCATCGCTAATGTGCGACACAATGCAGGCTGTTGTTTCTGTTGAAGCTTCTATAGGGGTCTATTTAGCAAGAACGCGCCCACGACACAAGGAATGTTTCCCCAGTTCATTAATAACGTCTACTGTTAATATAAGGCCGAGAGAAATGGGTGTTATTCTTGATTAACGACCGGCAGTTTTAGAGCTTCCCTCATATTGAACATGTAAATTGAACAATAACATGTTACCTGCCATAGTGCATTAATCAAATACTACATGTACAGTAACCATACAGCGTATATGGTGCAGTATCATAGAATTCATAGTCTGTTTTGTTCCAAATAAATTACCCATGATAATTAATTTTGTCAAGTATGTTTCTCCAATGAACAACATGAGGCAATTATTGATGTATTAACTTAAACGCATACATTTTGATGACATGCAAATAAAAATATACAATGTTCGGTACACAAAGTCTGACATTGTTAGGACAATTCTAATCGAAATATGACTCGTTTGGAAAATGCGAATGACTGTTTTGTTATTATTTTAATGCTGTAGTGCGTAACACTGGCGTCGGTAAATATGGGGGTTTGAGGCTCTCCGGAAACCCCCCCCCCCCGTCCTAGACCAAGAAAATGGCAGTTGCCTTGTCACTCGAATGAAGTGACAATAATATTGTAACACAAACAAAACTGGGAAGAAGTAAGCTTTACACAATCCCATTAGCTACGGAATAGCTTTGCAGTTGAGTAAGATGTGCTCATTGGACACGTTCTTTCACAAGTCTTGTGTATTACAAAACAATAATTCAACTGGAATTGTTTGAATATTGAGGAAACCAATAAATATATTTCATATATAACTTAGATGTAATGTTTTATACGGAACTTGGTTAACATGTTAAATTTATGGTGGTATCGCAATGCATGGTGAATTGGTAACCTGTGCTACTTAGATCTTAATCTGCTATTAATATATCTACTGGAAAAGATACTTGTAGAAAGATAAATGCTGTAGCGATGCAGAATGGAAACATTCGGCGAGCTGTATTGTGATTCTAGGTCCAGGCACGTAGTCAGCTTTTCACAACATTTTCCCAATACCGACTCAAGGAGGCGCCGCGAATTTGTGTGGGTATATTTTTTCACAATGCAGATAGCGCCACATGGTCACGTGTGGGTCCTCCCCCATAATGCCAACGGTTAGGTTTTTAGCTGGAAGAACAAGGTTAGGTTTATAGCTGGGGTGTGAGGTTGGTGGACCGTGTCGTTTCATCTTATATCCAAACACCACATTAGCATCACCAGCATATCAATAACAAACTTGTTTTGGGGGTGCATTTTCAAACAAAGTGGGACTTATATGTGGTCCGTTGAAATTTGTTCCATTTATTGCTGAATAAGCCTAATTTACACCCAATTTTATTCATAAAAGACAACACGCAATGTTATTGTTAATATAACTGAATTATTTACTTGAAACCCTTTGCAGTGTGTGCAATTTTGAATATATTAATTCCAATTCAATCCAAGTTATATTTAGAACAAACACTTAAAGTGATACAGTTTGGTGACATATACAATCTGGTTTTCTGTCAATTTGATTAGTATTTAGCAGCGCAAATGTTCCATAATTTATCAAAACGAAAATCCAGTTAGTAATTGAATAAACCTTTGTAAAATATGTACCTAAATAGAAGATAATAATAAATGTCCTCTTGAGGAATTTCAATTAAATTCCTGGTGTCAAACAGTCGAGTACCATAACCTCTAGGCTGCAGGAAACGTTAATTCAAGATATCTTCAAATAGAGAAAACACCACCGTGGCATGTATGCATTGAATCCGCAAAATACTGCTTTATGAAGGAGCCGTTTTACGCATTATAAGAGGTAAGTCCTTACATGGCGTGGTATCTGGTCCACGTGGCTGCTCAAAATACTACATTTCACCCCCTAGCAAACCTCTTTATTCGAACACCATCTCGACTTGTACAGGAAGCGTTTAGCAACGCCACAATTACTCCCCGAAGATTATTTACATGTGTAAATATCCACCTCTCTCTATAGCCAGGTACTCACCTACAAAGTAGATTGAACTGAAGCTTCGCGGAGTTAACGAAAATGTTCAAGCGTCGAAACGACAGCAAGAGGGTTTGAACTCGGATTCTGTTGATTTATAAACACTATGCTACAGCGCCCTATTATTGGCGTGTGCTTCTTCTTTTTCGCGTAGTAACATACTTTCTAGCGTGGTCATACCTTGCTTCTTCATTTGTTTCCAAATGCCTTCTGATGTACTATATGTACTGCACCAAAATCTACGTAAGCTATTTTAACGACAAGCTAAACATGTGGGTTTGGAGAAGTATGCACTGGATGCGACACATGGCGTCTACGTATTGCTTCTGTTTATGACAATTGTGCAGAGTTAGTTTGTAACAATGATATATTGCGTTAAATATGAAAATCAGTATAACCCCCCAATATTCAGCATGTCCTGACTCCAGTGTTACGCCCAACAGAAGTCCCTTTGTTTTATTACGGTGGAGTCGCTGGGAAGTATAGACAAGACAAGACAACATTCATTAACTAATAACATACAATGTTTGAGATTGCGATACAGTAGAATACTTGCAATTACTCGTAACATTCTAAAATAACAACTGGCATTATTAGTTAAGCTTATTAATTATAACGTTGATAAGTTTACACATTTTTATTAGCTCATTTAAAATATGACTGTTAAACAACACAGAGAACTTACAAGTATTGATGTAATATATCGATATCGTATTGTAGCCATGTCGGAAACTATTACATTATGTTGACCTTCGCTTCGTTGTTAGATTAACGCTGAACAATATAGCATTGGTTGAAGGTTAATGTGTAGGCTTTCCACGGCAGATCTACAATGCCAGCTGTTTTACTTTGGTTTCACTGGCTCAGTGGGGGTTCGAGTGTCAGGTTGTCTCCATGACCAAAGGCCAGTGTACCAGCTAGTACACGAACTGACACTTCGAAAGGACGACAGCGGGTGAGGTTTCTGGTTGATATACCAATAATGTGACCCGTGCATTTAAACTGTTTCGTTGAACCCCTAGAGCTATACTTTTATTAAGCTGTGATTACCAATACTTTCATTATGTCCTTAACAATACTATTGGCTATTTCAAATAAGTATTAGGAGTCTTGTTCTGACAAACAGCTTCGATCAAATATACATAATCAACATTTTGTTTCCACAATTAAAACAAACACTTGAAACATTGACCCATCGCGGCGACGTCGCTTCATATGGAACTAGTCCTGTTTTGAACCGATGTCACGAGTAATATAACACGGCCTTGAACTGTTCTAATGGCGTAGCCATCGCCTCGCTACGTTAACGATATCGGCTAGTGTAAACACAGCTTTAATAGCACTGTGGCTGATTACAATGTATCAGATCCCACGAACATGTATACACTCGCTTTAGAGGCATGCACGATCTCGCATAGAAAACTGAAGTAGGTTGACAACAGTATTTTCAATCATAACCTGAAACATGTTGTTAATTGACTGTTGGATATAAGTTATATCAAACAGCTAGCTGAACTTGAGTGATACTTTTACTTATTTCACAGTCAGTTTACCTTTTGTTCTCGTGACCTTATGAGAGAGAGAATCCGAGTAATTAACAGCAGATTGGATAGTTACAAACAAGATTAAGACGTTACCGAAGACGAATTGTCTTCGCACCTGGCGCGAATGCACGAGTCGGTGTACAACAACACTAAATGGCGACATCAACAAAAGCTGGAACGTTGAAAACTACAAAATAAAGAGACAGAGACCAACACTGATCTATCAGATGAGCAGCTT